>SJYX01004259.1:157410-174828 GCA_006410675.1 Oreotragus oreotragus | reverse complement strand
TTGGTTCTCTAAACAAGTAAAAACGCCACGGTTGTCATCTTAGTTCCATCAACAGAAATAGAAGAAATATATATATTCTAAGTGTAGTAACAACAGCTTTGCACTTTAACCAGTGAAGAAAGAAAAATGGAAAAGAACAAAAATAAGAAATTAATGTGTCTTCCTTCATCATTCCCTTTAATGGATGATCAAAAATAAGAAACCAATGTGTCTTCCTTCATCATTCCCTTTAATGGATGATCCAGTTCCATCCGTGTTAAAATGTGTGTGTGCTGCATCTACACAATAGCCAAGTATTTAGCCAAAGTATTATTTTTTTATAGAAATAAGATAAATGTTAGCGTTAACAACTTAAAACTCCATGAAGACAGTGTATTTTGTCTGTTCTATTCACTAATTCATCTATAGCTGAATTCTACCTAACACAGAAACAGTTCTCAATAAATATCTGTAGCTGAACTGTGCTTAAAACACAAAAAGCTCTCAATAAACATTTGCTGTAAGAATGAATGAATGGATGTCAGAAGAAATTTCTTGACAACTAAATCTCAAAATCAACAGAGTATACTCTACTATGTCAGAAAAAAAGTAGGAATATTTAACTAAACATGAAGTTACTTTCAGTCTTTTTTAATCATCAAGAAAATGTGATTTCAAAAAACTGGTAATTAACAAGTTACTACTTAGCTATGTGACTCCATGTAAGAAGTTAGTTTGCAGCACTGCATACTGTATCTAGTATCATTAAAGGTAAAAAAAAATAGGGATAAAAAAATTAGAATGTAAAACTGAAGAAAAGTAGATAAAAAGCATCAATTACTGAATCACTCTGAAATTTCCCCAATTTTATGGATCTGTGAAGAACTATATAAAATTTCTATTAAATTATTTCACACATAAATACATGAAGTCATCAATATTAATTATCCAGTGTTAGATGTTAAGAGAGTAACAATACACAACCTGGTTTAGGAGACTGTTTTTGTCAAAACCGAAAAAAACAATTACTTTTCTTTTTTATATTTTATCTCCCATCATGTTATGATTAACTACATCCATCTCTGTCTCCCTCAAAATATTGTTTAACTCTTTGAAAATAATGACCTTTTGCTCCATTGTCTACTTGTTGAATTACATCTATCCCTGCCTAAATAAAATATATGCCTATTAAAATTCTCCAAAGGATTTATTTAACAAGTCAATCAAACACCAGTAAAACCCACAATAAAATCTTAACTATTTGTTCAAAAGCAGAGGTCTAGATCATCTAATGTCATAGACTATGTAAAACTATCTTTTTAACTTTTAAGTATGTTCTTGTCTGCATTTGACAATGGTTATATTACTGCTTCACAGTCTCAAAGAAACATGCAGCTCTACGAATTATCAAAAACAGCTTTTCCAGTACCAAGGGGTCACGGTGAAGATTGCTCAGTCCTGTCCGACTCTTTGCGACCCCATGGACTGTAGCCTACCAGGCTCCTCTGTTCATGGGATTTTCCAGGCAATAGTATTGGAGTGGATTGCCATTTCCTTCTTCAGGGACCTTCTAGACCCAGGGATCGAAACCGGGTCTCCCACATTGTAGACAAACACTTAACTGTCTGAGCCACCAAGGAAGTCCCACCAAGGGGCTACCTAGTTTATTTAACGACTCAATCATCATTGTGCCTGCTCAGTCTCAGTCATGCCTGACTCTTTGAAACCGCATGGAATGCAACCTGCCAGGCTCTTCTGTCCATGGGACTCTCCAGGCAACAATACTGGAGTAGGTTGCCACTTCCTCCTCCAGGGTGTTTTCCTGGCCCAGGGATCGAACCTGTGTATGTCTCCTGTGTTTCCTGCATTGGCTGGCAGATTCTTTACCACTGAGCCACTTGGAAGCCCACTGATTCATTACTTAAGTGAAAAAGAAAGTGACCCAAGTTTTTGAAAGACCCAGTAGAACACCATTAGAGTACCAGAATGGTACAAGTAGAAACACTAGACTTTCCCTCCCCAAGTACAGACTGGGAATACAAAACGATTAGATCCTTCTGTCAATCTGAAAATCAATAACGATGTGGTTTTTACACAGAGCAGTATATCTGCTTCTTATTCACCTTCAATTAGTAACTAAAATTCACCCAGTGGGGGAAAAATATAGAAAAACGATCTGAGTAGAAGGATCTTTTTAAAGAAAATCTCTGCTACTATAGAGGAAGATTTGCTCATGATCAGAATATATCAAAAATATACAGTTATCAGACTTGATTTTAAATATTTTAAAGTATTAAAAATTTACATAACTAATTTCAATCAAACTACATACTTTAGTTAGACTAAGTTCAACTTAGACTAAGCTTTTCAAAACAGTTTCTAAGATTTCAATAAATCCACAGTTTATGAAATTACTTATCGAAAATGAAAATTCAGCTCTTCAACGAGTGACCGTACCTCCAGAAAAAGTAGTAAATCAAGAGGAAAAGATTTGTTTAGGTACACTTAAAACTCTTAAAAAGTAGAGTTTAATATTCAAGTTTGCATTACTGATTATTCCATATTGAACACTGTCCATCAAGCTTGGCATCTCAAATTTGTGATGCAGGTATTGCCTAACAGATTTGCTCAGTAATTTCAGAATGATATAACAGTTCTGACTCTGATTTTGATGGCTAACAGCAGAAGAAAACAGATTTGCCCTGAGTTTTACTGGATGGCACTCACATGTTAAAAAGTCTGCAAGAATATCACACCTCTCTAAGTTTCTTCAGTGCTTCACACTCTGTTATTAAATAAGTAAAAGATAATACTTTTAATTAATATCCCTATAATACAAAGCTTAATTTTGTTTCCTTCAACATTCAAAGTATACAAGTGTTTCACAACCACAGATTATCCCCAAATACACAATTAGAGGACAAGTACTGGCAACGCTGAGAAACAATACAAAACACTCCCCCTCCCCCCCAAAAAAACTTTAATTTTTTCAAAGAAACAGAACACCATGACCATGACTTATTTGTTACCTTTTAAATGCTTCTGCTGGGTTTCGCTCACATTCCCCAGGCTGTAGGAGGCTTTGAACTGCTGGATCCCTTAGTTTGTCTTCATATCCTTGGAGTAGTCCACTACGGCAGATCTGAGCAACCAGACCTCTAATAAACCCTCCAACACACAAAGTATCAGAGTCCTGCGCTTTGCAGAAATGAAAGGCCAACGCCTGGCGATGTAAACCTCTCTGCAAGCTTGTAGGTGAACTTGGCCATAAGAGTTCAGTGCATAAGGCTGTCTTGCCACTACCAGGCCCTCCTACCAATAACACACCCCAGGCAGCTCCTTTCCCAGAGACAACACTAGCATTATTCCCAGAATTCATTACAAGGGGTGGTGTGTTGACAGCACTGTTGCAGCAGTTAGTCTTCTCCTGGAGGCAATGCTGAAGCTTGTGGAAAACCCACTCCCTACAGTAAAACTGCTTCCCCTGCAGTAAACTCGTTTGAGCCATTTTGCATACTTTCTCTTCCCAAGGGTTAGTCATAATAGGTTTCTTATCGTTAACATTTGCTAGCATCTGGGTACATCAACACAGGTCTTTACATCCATTTGGACAGAACTTGCATATTAAGTTGACTTTGAGTGGCAGAGTAACCAGTTACAGTAAAATTCAACAGCCACAGAGTCCATCTGCCAACAGAATGTGTGTGACTTTATTTGGCTCTTTATTCCTGATAATCAGCAGAGAATATATGTTTATATTAATTGTTGAACTGGTGGAAAACTGCCTGGNAAGTTGACTTTGAGTGGCAGAGTAACCAGTTACAGTAAAATTCAACAGCCACAGAGTCCATCTGCCAACAGAATGTGTGTGACTTTATTTGGCTCTTTATTCCTGATAATCAGCAGAGAATATATGTTTATATTAATTGTTGAACTGGTGGAAAACTGCCTGGTTCCGAACCTTGGCCACAATTTTCCTATATCTTGATGGGTCGAGTAACTCCATGGTTACATTCTGGAGTTTATGTGATTGTGGATATTTCAAGTATGCAGATGAGACAATACATCTGGAAAACTGAAGAGAAAGCCCAGTCTTTCAATTTGTATAAAATGCTTCTCCAGATTTCCAGCGTTAACTCTGTATCTGAAAATTAGATGCAGAAAAACGTATCCATTACAGTTAAATGCTATCAAAGGGATTACAATTATACAGTAGATTGTTAGTACTATACTTCTGGTTGAAGGATAGTCAAAGTACTAGACCCTGCAGGTTTTAGGTATTTGGACAACTGCCAGAGAGGGAACTGTTTCAGATTACTGTCTCTTATGTGGCAAAAATGGCAAACCACTGTTAACATCTTCTTAATTCAAAGCATTCATAAAATGCATTTTTCAAGACAGATTCTTAATGAACCTGTTTACAGGTTTCTGCGTTTAAGATGTCTAGGTAATCAATCATTCCCACTAGCAACTAAAACAAAAATACCTTCGTGCAAAATATCACATGATAAAAAGCTTATTTGTCAAAGAATACAATTATCCAGTTATAGTAATCTCAAAAACTCAAACACTTCATCTTTGGCACTTTCAAAAAGTTGGATAATTACACCAAAATCATAATTACATTTTCCTTTCTGCATTTCTCTTCCTCTATAGTTAGGCTTCCCAAACAGCTACATTTGAATCAAGTTACCCTGGATTTTTAAAATCTCACTGTAGAAAGGAGAAATAAAGACTTTAGGCACATGCAGTATCATCCTTAACTCTAGCCAAAAAGGTCTTTCCGACAAGCNCGACTTAGCAGTAGTAGTAGTCACCTGCTAGCTTCAATGTCCTGCTCTTTGGGTTGGTCTCGCTTGATACTCAGAACAAGACAAGTTGTTAGATTTTTGTCCAACATATGTCATTCATCAGCATCCATGGGTCTGTTCCTTCATCCAAACCACCATAACTGGACTCATGCATTTCCTAAAACTGAAATTTTTATGCATCCAGGAGTGTCTTCACTTTGTATCCAAACTCTTTCCTCTTTTCTCAGAGTTTGCTTTGGCATTAAGTTTGCTTTGGCGTTATCTGGGCTCACCACTATTATCACTGTTGTCCTGCTAGTGTTGCTGTGCGATGGAAGTAACTAGAACATTAGACCTGCATTTGTCCTAAGGCTGGGTCAGCCCAGGAATGTTTGCAGGATCCTAACCACTTTTTTAGGCCATTGTTTAATATACTGATGTTCTGCCTGGTGGTCCCCTTGTGACTGAGAGAGACCTCCTTCCCTGATCGTTGCCAGGAGTCTTTACTTTGATTCATTGTTCCTTCTTAAGCATCCCCTTGAGTAAAGAATGGTATGGGCTTCCCTGATAGCTCAGTTGGTAAAGAACCCGCCTGCAATGCAGGAGACCCTGCTTCAATTCTTGGATCAGGAAGATCCAATGGAAAGGGATAGGCTACCTACCCCAGTATTCTTGGGCTTCCCTTGTGGCTCAGGGAATCCACTCACAATGTGGGAGACGTGGGTTGGGAAGATCCCCTGGAGAAGGGAAAGGCTACCCACTCTAGTATTATTCTGGCCTGGAGAATTCCGCAGACTGTATAGTCCATGGGATCACAGACAGACACGACTGAGTGACTTTTACTTTCACTTCTTAAAGAATCTTCAAAATGTGTAGTCTCCCAGTGGCCTCTCTTTTCTGAAGCTGGCTTCTGTTCTAGTGACTCCAGACATGAAATGTAGGCTTTCCTGGACCGTTTCCTGAGAAGGTCAATTACATTCAGATACACGCTGCACTTCCTGCATAAAGAGAAAAGGGAATGCTAAACTAAATTTGTTATCATATGTGTGTGGAGATAACCCCCTTCATATCTCTTTGTTACAAGTTTATCTCTGTACTGAGCCCAGGAAAGTTCATCCCTTGGTTTGCATTCGTAGTTTCTACTTACACAACTTGCTTGTATATTAGGCCACCACTTTAGTCAGGTGACTCTTGCTCCTTTCATCTGTAGAAGACTACTGCAATGTTGTTGCTTCAAAACAGAAAATCTGCTATTGCTCCTAGATACTGTGCTTGTGTTTTAACACCTCGGCTTCCACCTCTTTTCCTTGGGCCTGCAGGGTCTTAGATATTTTACTTTAAGAAGATTATCTGTATGGCATTTTGCATTTTTTAAAATTTATTAAAGTATAGTTGATTAGCAGTGTTGTGTTAATTTCTGCCTTACAGCAAAGTGACTCAGTTACAGATATGTATATATGTGTGTATATATATATATATATTCTTACTTTCATATTTATTTTGACTCTTTAAGCTAAGTGGGGCAGTATGGGTTTACAGCAGTATCCCCATCTGCATCCTAAAATATAGTGTTCGTTGGTCTTCAGCCAAATTAGAAAATGAAAGGCAGAATAATGTATATGTGAAGATATAGTAATATAAGCTAAATTGACTACACTTTATTCTATTTTTGTACTTTTCTCCTACTTTTGGTACTAAAATATTCTCTATTTTCTAAAGTGATATCTACAGTAGAGAGGGAATAAAAAAGCATTTTCTTGACAAAAGTGTAAGTTGGTGACTGTAGTGTCTCTCTAAAATTTGTGGCCTGTGAGATGAGAAATTTCTAAAGATTCGACCTGGTGAAGAAAGCATTGGTAAAATTTTGAGTCTGTCTAATTAGCCTTTCTCTTTAGTTTTTACATCTTTAAAATGGAGATATATACCTTTTTCTACTTCATTGGATTGATGTTGAGAAGTGAATAATAATAATACAGGCAAAGACTGGTTGATAGGATTTACTTCAAAATGATCCAACGTGGCACTTGGGGATAGGGTACATATAGATACCCAAGATTGGCCATAAATGGGTCAATATTGAAACTGGCTAGTAAGTACATGGAGTTCATTATATCATTATCAGCTTTGTTTGAAAATTTCCATACTGAAAAGCTTTTCCAGAAGTGAGGCTGTTTAGGAGACTGGTCAAGGTAATAGCCTGTCCTTTCCTTCTTAGCAAGTGAGAATTGGTATGTTTGCTGCTTTTAGCAAATAAAGGCTTGCCCTGTTAAATTCTGTCTGATATGATCTGTGTCTGCTTTACAGCAGATAACAGCCAGCGTGTCTTGATTGACGAGGAAACAGGAAACTGGAAATCTAACAGGTTGTTTTCTTCTCACTCCCGTGAGGATCCTCAGAGGAAAGCCTCCCCTACTTGCTTCCCTCCCACCCCCTCACATCTTCCTGCCATTCTAGAAGGAAAGCCCCTCCTCCAGTCAGTCTAGCCTGTTTCTGTTCTGCCCAGGATCCATCAACTTCAGATCCTAATTTGGTCTCCTTCCCGCTCTTCCATAATATTTCCATCAGCATCCTCACACTCTGTAGTATCTCCCGTCTTTAAAACAGAACGAAATAAAATTATCCCTTGATTTCACCTCCCAGCCCCAGTCTGTGGCCCCACTCTTGTCTCCTTTAATTTAACCCGAACCCACACCTCCTTGAAAGAGTTGCCATAGACTTGCTGTGGCCTCATCCTCACCCAGCACCCTCTCCTCTCATACCAGGGTCTGCTCTTGGCAAGGCCACCTGCAGTCCTCGTGTTTCCTCTCAGCGGATGTCCTCTTTCCTCATCCTACTCTGCATCAAGGAGCTAGAGATCTCCAAGACACTAGCCTTCTGGTTTCCTCTCTCAGGGCCCAGTCTCTCTCTCAGCTTTATCTCAAATCCACCTTCTTCTCTGTCCTTTGCCACCAACACAGACTGAATTTTTACAGTAGCTTTTTTTAAAAAAATCAAGGATTATTATTAATGAAAACCGAGCTTATGTATTTTATATACACAGCTGATTGTATACTTCAGAGTACCACATGTAAGGTTCATGTTCCGTCAGAATTTAACGTTCCTCAATACTTCGTCGCCCTTGGAAGAATTGTTATGCTTTCTCTTTTCTGATAATGCCACATTTCTCTTTTTGCCCTGGCTGCCTTGACATTCCGAGGCAAAGGCAAGCTTCAACTCCTTTCCACTCCTTACTCTAGCAATCCGACAACTCAGGATTGGTGTTAACAAGGGAGGGCTGATGGGAAAGACACAGGTTTGGGTGTCTTAGTTGGTCTAAAAGTCCAGCCTTGCCGCTGTGTTTGTGGGGAAGAAACTTGGAGCCTGAACCGCCTTGTCTGTACAGTGGAGATGACACGTACCTCACAGAGTTGGTAGGTTTATATTTATAAACTGTATAAGCTTCCTCAAATCCTTTTTGGGAAGAGGATATATAAATAAAGGATAATGGAATATGTAGTTATTTGGGGAAGAACAGTTGGTTTAAAGCATACACAGACTTAGAAGAGCTATCAGATTTCTCCTTGTCAAGATTTTCACGTGTTGTCTCAGTATTTGAAGTGTCAATAGGCCTTCTCTGACCCACCTGTCTGAGTACCTTCTCCTCCTCCACCGCTCTGTTCCATGGCTCAGCTTTGCTTTCTTTACGACACTGGTCCCTATTTGAAAATATTTATGTGTCCTCTGTTTTGTCTCAGCTGGTTGGCTTCCCGTTGTCGAGATTTGCCCCTGCACTCTTGTCTCTAGGGCAGCACCCGCTTACTTGAATAAATGGAGGCTGCCTGGGACATTGCAGGTCACGCCTTAGAAACCTGAAAAGGAAAAGGTACTCTCTCTGGCACAAGTTTTGTTTTTAAAACATGCTTTAGGAAAATGTGACCAAAGCACCTGTATAAAATAAAACTGTGTATAGTATTTTAAAAGTAGAACTTTTGAGCTGAAATAATTATTGTCTTAATCACTAATGACTGGCTCTCTAGAGAAAAAAAAAATATTTTCTTTTTCTCTTTTAGGTCAAAGAGCCTCCTGAAATCAATTTAGTTCTGTACCCTCAAGGCCTGACTGGTGAAGAAGTGTACGTAAAAGTGGATTTGAGAGTGAAATGCCCACCCACCTATCCAGATGTGTGAGTTCATTCATAAGTGTGTGTGTTAGTCTCTCAGTCATATGCAACTCTTGCAACCCCATGGACTGTAGCCCACCAGGCTCTTCTGTCCATGGAATTCCCGAGGCAAGAATCCTGGAGTGGGTTGCCATTCCCTTCTCTAGGGGATCCCCCCAACCCAGGGATCAAACCCAGGTCTCCTGCATTGCCAGCAGATTCTTTACCGTCTGAATCACCAGAGAAGTGATTATAAACATTATAAATTTATAAACATTATAAATAGCTTTGATGTGATTTCAGTTCTCTGTTTTGAAAACAAAGGAACAGGTTGAAGTTAATGTACTTTTTCCTTCTGGCCCCCATTCCATTTAAAATTTTATTTCCTATCACCTGCAGTTCATCAGAACTACATCAGCAATAGATGTTTTCATGAAGCCTGTCCTGTTAGGTTAGCTTCTAGTTAATCGTCTCTATGGGTGGTGGTGTTTGCTCCATGACTAATGTTTGCTTCTTCTGTTGTGTTAACTTTTGTTTGTTTAATTTTTCACAAACTAGGAAGAGGAACAATTTAGGGGAGAAAAGATAAAGGTGCAGTGACTATAAAAGCCCTGTGTACTTAGTTTTAAAGTACAGTTTACATTAGGACTTAGAGTAGCCTTCCGAGCCTAGTGAGACCTTGACTTCCAAGTAGAAAAGGATTTAGTCGCCCTCTTTCAGGGTCGGGAAGATGGCAGGGTGTGTAACATCGCTGGCCTCTACCCATTAAATGCCTAAAGAGTTTTCCAGTCAGTGAGACAGCCAAAAGCCTCGTGTATTTCTAAACTCCCCCTGAAGGTAATACCCCCTTGGGTTCAGATCCAGTAGTAAAACAAAATCATTAGCTGTCACGGCTCAAGTGATCTTCATTTTAAGTACCATGCATATTCCATATAATCTTTTCCCAGACATTCCATGCAGAAAAGCAGATTTGGCCTGGATGATGTTTTTTTAATTGAGCTTGTTGTGCAGGAAGCCAGTGAAGGAAAATGACAAGTAAAAGGATGTACTGCCTCACCCAGTGGGTGATAAATGTGTGGAGTTTGTTACCTTAAGAGGTGATGGAGTTTATGAAAATACAGGTAGGTCAAGATGACCTCCCTGAAGTTAGTAGCCCAATTTTAGCCCAACCTCTGTGCCTATAGTAGAATATAGTAGACATTCAGAAAGTTAATTTATGCATTAATTGAAAGGTAATTAATTTTGTGAAAGAAAAACAAGACAGTGCCTCTCTAGGTCTTATCTTTCCTGACACCAAATAGGGGGTATCTTTTCTGACACCAACTGGGTGTCTGAACAATTCAGTTCAGTTATGACACTAACTGTCCATAGTTCTTGATAGCTGAGTTGGGGGCTTAGTCCCACAATGAGACATGGATGCCAGTTGCAAGTCCCAGTACTTCTGATCAACTGGCTATGAATTTGCATGTTCCTGTGACCCCCTCCCCCCGCCCCAGGTTTGATAATTTGCTACAACAGTTTACAGAACTCAGGAAGACTCTTCACTTACTGTTACTGGTTTGTTATCAAAGATACAACTCAGGACTGGCCAGATCGAAGAGATGCTTAGGCAAGAAATATGTAGAGGGGCCTCTGTGCCTTCTTGACACTGACTGATGTCACCTTGGAGGGGGAACATAATTACCCCTGGTTGAGAACCACTATGTTAGAGAACTCATCAGGTAAATCTTGATGTGTCCACTTGGTAAAAATATCATTTAAGAAACAGCATGCAAGTGTTTACAAAAGTTAAAAAGTAAACATTGTAATACCAGCTACATAAACTTATGAATTATGTACCAAGGGCATGAAGAGAACATTGGAAATTTTACAGTGTTTAATTAGTGTTGCAGATGAATTTTTCGCTATTCTGTTAATATTGCTATATAATGTCTGTTTGATTTTTTTTTTTAATTATGTAAGTCTTGACTTGGGGAAACATTCCTATCTTTTGAGATAATATCATGCAGGAAAACTTTCCTTTTCTGCAAAATAGTCCTTTATACCACTGTGAGAAAGAGAATCCTGGATTAAATGGACCTTACATAGACTTTCTCTAAGATTTCCATCTATCCAGGTAGATGATGACTGTAGTAATCTGTCATAATGAAGCATTGAGAGAATGCATAGATAAGTGAATAGTAAAGGCTTCGCCAAGGTAAAATGCCATGAATTACTCAGAAATGCTTGATGGGAATTGATGAATCATTTTCTCATCTGTAAAATTAAATAAAGCCTACTTAATCTCAAGAGTTGTTATTGGATGTGTTGTGGTTGGAAATAAGAGGAACCCCAAGGGAGGGCTAATTGTATTTTCCTTGGGTTGAAGGTGTTGACTGTTAGTTGTGCCCTATAGAGATGAAGAAGAGTATGTGGTAGGCATCCTTGGAATAGCAGAGTTTGCAGAGTGTGCATGACATGAGTGAGTGAGCTCATTTATAGCAGGATGAGTTCCTGGGACACAGCCTGTTGTAGGAGTACTAGATAGAACACTGTGCTTCCATCTCACACATAGTTATCCTTATCCTGCTTTATGCCAGGAGCAGACAGATGATCACAGAGTGCTTAGACCCTTGTGGGTGAGCCGTCAGAGTTCGCTGATGTTAGGGGGCAAGCCAGGATCGAGCATTACCATAAAGGGGAGTGCATGGTGAAGTTACTAGGCTAGAATCACACGCAGAGCTGGAGTGATTTTTTAAAAGGCAGTAAATAGTAGTTGATGTTAGTAATTTGAATCATATTGTAAAGCTGAAATCAGAGACAGAAGCTGGAGAGACACCTGATTGAGCCCCAGTAAGTCTGGTCCTCTTGGGGAGCAGGGCACTCAAAAGCCCACGCTGATGCCTGGACAGCCCATTTCTGCCCTACAGGCTGCAGGCAACTCCATGTTGAGTGCTGTGTCAACAAAGATGCTGGAGTAAAGTTGAAATCCTTTTGAGATGAAAGGAAATGTTCCTAGGGGTACAGAGAAGTTCACAGGTGAGGCCCTTACGGAAACCCTAGGCTCCAAGCTTGAAAATTAGCAAATATTAATGCAAACAATATGTACTTTTTAGAGTAACTCTTTTTTCTTTCTTTTCCAGAGTTCCTGAAATAGAATTAAAGAATGCCAAAGGTCTGTCAAATGAAAGTGTTAATTTGTTAAAGTCCCGCCTAGAAGAAGTGGCCAAGAAACACTGTGGTGAGGTATGATCTGTAAAACTGGAATTATGACCGAATGATAAAAATCTCATCATGTTCACTAGTGTTTGCCTTCCAGCCTTTTCTTTGGCTTAAAGGCTTTCCCATTGCACCTCAGATCTAACTTTCACTAGAATGTTCTGTTTCTTATTGGTATCTACAAAGGGGAATATTGCTGTTTGGATTGCTTTAATTAACAGTATTTATGAATTACAAATTTTAGAGTGTGTATAAACAGTACTGTTGATATTTAATTCTTCTGGAAACACTCCATATGAAACTGACCAGACTTTTTGCACACTTTGAGCCTGGCACATGACCTCATCTTGACTTGAACATTTACGTTTGGAAAATGTTTACAAACAAGTGATTTCTGACCAAACTTTGCCACATCTCCCCTTTTCATATCAGAAGAACTAATTGTTTACTTCTCAATAATTAGGGACTCACTGCCCTCATCAATGTCCCTTTTATACCTGCGCATTTACACCTAGTTCAGTACTGATGCTTTTTTAATCCTCTGACATCAGGGCCTGCATGAGCTCCTCCTTGGGTGAGAACTCTCTCTGGAGGGCCAGGCTGGGTGACCTCTTAGGGCAAGTATTACGGTCTGTTCCTTAAGCCCACTGAGTATCCTAGGTATAATCCATCTTCTCCTCACTTTTGTGTAAGATTATGCAGTGTTTTGCCCATGCACATCACTTTTAACTTATCCTGTCCTATAAAAACTGAGAAGAGTTAAGTAAGGACTAGCCCTAGGCCTCTATGTCACTAGGAAAGTGACTGGACAAAATTTCACTTGCATTCCGTAATGCAGTGAGTTACAATGTGCCCTCTGGGGTGTTTTTTGCCCCTAAAATCTTTGCCCACCTAAGTTGTGTTTCCAAGAACTTCAGTGATTGTTGTGGTACCTAAAGTGATTGTAGAACAGCTTGGACAAAAAAATAGGCCTTGAGAATTACTGCAGAGTTCTTTCTAGTTTAAATTCTTTCTAACAGGGAGGCCTGGTGTGCTGCAATTCATGGGGTAGCAAAGAGTCGGACACGACTGAGCGACTGAACTGAACTCAATGTAGTCTAATGTCTAACTGAAAAATAATATGGAGTTATATTGAAAATTCAGGTACAGAATCCTCTGGTTTCTTGGACTCATGATTTGTCATTTTTTTGTAAAATTCTTTGCTGTGCTTGATTTGACTTTTATAGTGCAGTATTATATAATATAACTGTTACATAATCGTCATGTAAACTCCAGGAGATAGCGAAGGACAGGGAAGTCTGGCGTGCTACAGTCCATGGGGTTGTAAAGAGTTGGACATGACTTAGCGACTGGACAACAGCAATATAATCATCATGCTATACATCAGATCCCCAGAACTTACTTATTTTATAACTGAAAGTATGTATACTCCGACCTACATATCTCCCCTTTACTCTCACACACCAGTCCCTAGGTAACCACCATTCTAGTCCCTGTTTCAGTTTTTAGATTCTACATGTAAATGATATCAAGCAGTACTTGTCTTTGATTTATTTCACTTAATATAATGCCTCAAGTTCCTTTTGTGTTCCTGCAAGCAGGAGGATGTTCTTTTTCATGGTTGAATATTTCATTGTGTATGTATATTTATGTCACATCTTTATTCGCTTTTTCGTTGACACTTAGCTTGGCTATTGTGAATAATGCTGCAGTAACATGGGAGTATAGACATCTCTTCAAGATCCTTTGTTTTTATTCCCTTTGAATAGATACTCAGAAGTAGGATTGCTAGATCACATGTAGTTCTGTTTTTAATTTTTTGAGGAACCTCCCTACTGTGTTGCAGACTCTCACCAAAAGTGCACCGGGGCTCCCTTTTCTCCACACCCTCACCAGCACTTGTTGTTTGCTGACTTTTTGGTGTGTGAGGTGATAGCTCATTGTGGTTTTGATTTGTGTTTCCCTAATGATCAGTGATGTTATTTATCTTTTCATGTACCTGTTGGCCATTTGTATGTCTTCTTTGGAAAAATGTCTGTTGTGTTCCTCGTCCATTTTTTTAATGCATTGTTTGCATTTTCTTTTTTATTTTTGCTGCTGAGTTGTATTAGTTCTTTATATTGACCCCTTCTCAGATATATGATTTGTAGGTATCTTCTCCCATTCTGTAGTTTGCCTTTTCATTTTCTTGATGGTTTCCTTTGCTGTGCAGAATCTTTTTTTTTTTTTTTGCTTTGCAGAAATGTTTGATTTAGTCCCACTTGTTTATTTCTGCTTTTGTTGTCCCACTCACCCCAGCTTCACCTTTTTTTGACTTTATTTTATTTATTTATTCAAATTTTTATTACAGTATAGTTGATTTTACAGTGTTGTACTGATTTCCACTGTATGGCTACATATACAGTATCCACTGTTTTTTGGATTCATTTTCCCTACAGGTCATTACTGACTTTTGAGAAGAGTTTCCTGTGCTATACAGTTAGTCCTTACTAGTTATCTATGTTATATGTAATAGTGTGTACATCTCAATCTCAGTCTCTCAATTTATCCCTCCTTCCCCCCTCTCTTTCTCCCTTGGTAACCAAAAAAACATGGAATGCTTCATGGATTTACATGTTATCCTTGCACAGGGGCCATACTAGTCTTCTCTGTATCTCTCCAGTTTTAGCATATGTTCTGCTGAAGAGAGAACATTGTCTTTATTTTAGATTATACTTTTTAATGGCCAACAAACACACGAAAAGATGCTCAACATCACTAATTATTAGTGAAGTGCAAATCAAAACTACAATGGGATATCACCTCATACAGGTCAGAAGGGCCATCATCAAAAAATCTATGAACAATAAATGCTGGGAGAGGGTGTGGAGAAAAGGGAACCCTCCTATACTATTGGTGGGAATGTAAATTGGTACAGCCACTATGGAGACCAGTATGGAAGTTCCTTAGAAAACTAAAAATAGGACTACCATATGACACAACAATCCCACTCCTGGGCTTCAAAAGGTACATGCATCCCAGTGTTCATTGTAGAACTATTTACAATAGCCTTCACATGGAAGCAACCTAAATGTCTTATCAACTGAGGAACAGATAAAGAAGATATGGTATGTATATACAATGGACTATTACTCAGCCATAAAAGGAATAAATTGTGCCATTTGCAGAGATGTGGATGGACCTAGGGACTGTCATACAGAGTTAAGTAAGTCAGAAAGAGAAAAATAGATATAGTAGATGAATGCATATATATGAAATCTAGAAAAATGTTGCAGATGAACTCAGTTGCAAAGCAAAAGTAGAGACACAGATGCAGAAAATAAACATGGATACCAGGAGGGGACAGGGAGTGGTGGGATGAATTGTGAGATAGGAGTTGGCATATACACTACTGTGGATAAATGGATAACTAACGAGAACCTACTGTATAGCATGGGGAACTCTATTCAGTGTTCTCTGGTGACCTAAATGGGAAGAAAGTCCCCAAAAGAGGGGATAATGGATACATACAGCTAATTCACTTTACTGTACAGCAGAAACTTAACACAACATTGTAAAGGAACTATACTCCAATAAAAATAAATAAATTAGACTTTTTCAGTCAGTTCAGTCGTGTCCAACTCTTTGCAACCCCATGGACTGCAGCACACCAGGCCTCCCTGTCCATCACCAACTCCCAGAGTTTACTCAAACTCATGTCCTTTGAGTCGGTGATGCCATCCAACCTTCTCATCCTCTGCTGTCCCCTTCTCCTCCCTTCGCCTCCTTCTCCTAAAATATACTTTTTATATTGAGATAATTGTAGATTCACATGCACTTGTAAGAAATAATACTATATATATAGTATATATACTATAGTAAATAATACTATGTATATAGTCCATGGGCGCAAAGTGTCAGACACAACTGAGCAACTTTCACTTTCTTTCCTTATATCCCCACGTCCTCCTTGATACCCAGCAACCATTAATCTGTTCTCCATTTCTATAACTTTCTCATTTCAAGGATATTATATAAGTAGCGTCTTAGTATGTAACCTTTGGGATTGGCTACCTCTCTTTCATCATCATTCTCTGGAAGCTCATCCAGATTGTCACATGTGTCTGTAGTTGTTACTTTTTATTGCTGAGTGGTACTCCATCTTATGTCTGTATAAGATGTTTGTTTTGCTGTACACCAGTGAAAGACATCTGAATTGTTTCCAGTTTGGGTGTGTTAAAAATAAAGCTGCTCTAAACATTGATGTTAGAGTTCTGTGTGAACATGTTTTCATTTCTCTGGAATAAATGCTCAGGTGTGCACTTGTGGGTGTATGGTACTATGTGTTCATTTTTTTAAGAAACTGCCGAGATTTTCCAGATTGACCATTTTCCATTTCTACCAGCAATATGTGAGTGATTCAGTTTCTCCACATTCTTGCCAGCATTTAATGTGACTTTTATTTTAGCTCTTCTAATAGAAGTTGTGATGGTTAATTTTATGTGTCAGTTGGCTAGGCCATGGTACCCAGATATTTGACCAGACACTCCATATGTTTCTGTGAAGGTATTTTTTAGATGAAATTAACATTTAAATCAGCAGACTTTTACTTAAGCAGTTTACATAATGTGGGTGGGCCTCACCCAATCAGTTGAGGGATTTAAAAGAAAAATACTGGCCTCCTTGGAAGAAGAGGGCATTGCCAGGAGATGGCCTTTGGAGTTGAATTGCAACACCAACTCAGCCCTGCATCACCAGCCTGCTGGCCTACCCTGCAGAATTTGGACTTAGCAGCTTCTATAATCATATGAACCAATTCCTTAAATCTCAATCCATTTTTCCGTCTCCCTTCTCCCTCTGTCTTCTCTTCTTCTCTCTACAACATACAGTCAGCTCCCTATATCTGTGGGTACTCCATCAGCACCCGTCAGCAGTTGGATTCAGGCAACCACAGATGGAAAATATTCATGAAAAAAAAAAATCCAGGAAGTTCTAAAAGCAAAACTTGAGTTTACTGCATGCCAACAACTATTTACATAGCATTTACATAGTATTTTCATTCTAGAAGGTATTGTAAGTAATGTAGAGATGATTTAAAGTATATGGGAGGATGGGCATAGGGGATATGCAGATACTGGATCATTTTATATAAGGGACTTGAGCATCTGTGGATACCAAGGGACGACTTTGTGTGTGCATATACACATACACACACACACAAACACACACACACACCCCTTCTATTTGATTATGTTTCTCTGGAGAACCCTTACTAATAGAGATGTGTACTATACTGTGAAGCAGTGTAGCTGCTATAAATAAGGGGGTCGGGGG
>SJYX01004259.1:44927-157094 GCA_006410675.1 Oreotragus oreotragus | reverse complement strand
GGGGTCGGGGGGGGCAGTTCCTGATAAGGTGACATTTGAGCAGAGGCCTGAGAGACGCAAGCCAGTGAACGGCGTAGATGTGGGGATGAGGAGGACAAGAGTCAGTATGGAGAGCAGCTCTTACTTACATCCAATCTTACATGATTTATCAGATTTGTATAGAAAATGCTAGTGAATTATATAGATTAGCAAAAGAAAAGTCCTCCACTACCTGGCTTCTGGCTTCCTTCTGGTGCAGAAATGGTTTTGTAATAGAGACTGCCTTCTTTCACCAGCTTCCTGTAAGAGAGATTTTCATACAATAGCTTGCCTCTTAGATTCTAGACTAGTGTTTCTCAACTGTAAACAGAAATATATCCAATGAAAGCCACAGCTTCTAGTACAATAAAAAAAAATACAGCTTCCTCCAATCATTGCTGTACACATGTGCTGCCAACGATCTCTGTGATTTCTCTCAAAAAGAGAAAGGTGAACAGCAGAACTGTATATTTTTGTGTACAGTGACATCTATTACTTTCTACCACCCTGTTAAGTCCTTTTAGAAACAAGAGCTTTCTATCTGCTTCATTGTCTTTGAGGAAAAAGAAGGTTCAGAGTGGTGGTCTTCATCTGCAGAAGGCACTTGGCTGTCTTGACCTCTTTGAAGTTGGGGTAGTTGGTCAGTGTGGGTCCCAGAAACATGTGTTCTGTTGATTTACCAACCAAGCTACAATTTATGACTCCAAGGGGCTGGGGAAAAGTGGCTTCGTACATTCACATCTGAGGTCTGAGAGGGGAGGCTTTCTCCTTCTGATACTGTGAATGCTTCCCTAAGTGGAAATGAAATGCTTTCCAACTATTGGTCCACCTTCTGCTGGCCCGTTGCTAGCAGGAAGAGAGTGAGGCCTTTAAATATTTGCATGTGTACCCCACTAGGATGTTTTCAGTAGGCTTCATGAATACGTGAGAGCGCTCATGTTAGCAATGATTATTCTCTGCTCAACTGTCATGATATAGGAGGTTTTCCAGTCAGGAATGTAGTTTTTACTTTTATGCAGTCTTAAAAATCTTAAATATATTATCAGATTTATTTATATAGAAAAATATTTTAGAAGATTTATTATATAGAAAATGCCAATAAATTGAATAGGACTACAAAAGTGATGCTTTATTTATTTAGATGGTGATTTGTCTTGATAGCAACACAATGAGATGACTGCTGAAAAGCTTTTTCCTGCTGTGGTTACCTCCTAAAACTAATTTAGAATGTGTCGCATCAAAATGAATATCATCATTGTGAATGGTCTCGGATGGTCCGCATGTTTTTCTGCAGTCTTGCCGTTGGACCCTGTCTTCCCATCACTTGACCATTTGTGGTTGATTTCCATCCATGTGTTTAGGTGATGATATTTGAACTGGCTTACTATGTGCAGTCATTTCTCTGCGAGCACAACAAGCCCCCTCCCAAGTCTTTTCATGAAGAAATGCTGGAAAGGCGAGCTCAGGAGGAGCAGCGGAGGCAGTTAGAGGCCAAGCGGAAAGAGGAAGAGGAGGTGAGACCCGTGTCACCACGGTGGCCAGCCAGAGGACTGAGAGCCCCTATAGGTTTTTAATCTCTGTCTCTGCCTACATACTTATCCATATTTATTAAGTTTTGCTCTGGATTTGATCCAAGAACCATGAATTCATGTGAAAGGAGGCCCTAGGAGTAACCAAGAAATAAATACTATGAGTGATTCCCTCCCAGCAAGTATCAGTGCTGCCCCTAAAACCCTTCCTTAGTCCTGGTCTTTAAATGAAAGAAAAAGTCAGTTTAAGCAAACTTCTCTGTGTGCTTGTAAAGCTATGCAGGAGTTCAGGGGCTCTTACCGTCTTCTCTCTGTGGGACAAATGTCTCGTGCCCATGAGTGGCCAAAGCCACAGACTGAGCGTGTTTTTTGTTCACTCACCATTTGTAGTTTTCCTTCAGTCTTAGTCTGCGTAAGAATGGACACTCTTGTGTTATTTTAAAAACTCTTTAATCAAACATAATACGCACATCTAAATTTCCTTCTTGACTTTTGTTCTTTTCCTTCTATTTAGTCTTTTAATAAACTTACTTATCTAGAACTTATTTTGGTGTAGGTTGTTAAAATGAGGATCTGAGTCCCCCCCCCTCATTTTCCTAACACATTTATTAAATAATCATTCATTCTTAGGTGTTTTGTAATACTTCCTTTAAAGAGTATTTTACCTACTTTTCTGTACTAAGTTCTGTTTGTAAATTATCTCTTTTGTTCAATTCATGTTTTTTTCTCAGGTCTATACCACAATCTCTGAATTATTGTGTCTTTGTAACGTTTGACTATCTGAGGAGTCAGGACCCCTGTCCCTTCCTCTTTCATTGTTCTTTTTTTTCTCTCAGCTATCCTCACACATTTATTCTTACAGAGAAATTATAGTATTGCTTTCTCAAGATCAAAACAAAGCCTCTGGAACTTTGAGTAAAATTGTACTTATATATCCATTTGGGCAGAATTTACATCATGACAAACTTCAGACTTTCTATCCAGGAATAGTTTCTCCATGTATTTTTATCTCTTAGTGAGGCTTTTTAGTTTTCTCCCCTTAGATGTTACAGTTACTTCTAGGATTTTGTTATTCCTACTTTTCTTAGGTTCTCATTCCTTGCTCTTTTTTCCCTACTTCATTTTGTTCATCCTTTGCTTATGTTAGTATTGTCTTTGTGAGTTCCATTCATTTTGTTACTGTTTATCTCCACTGTTAATTGCATAGCCTAGTTATCATTTAAAGTTTAAAATTCCTTAGCTCTTAGGCGGACACATTTTAATTAGAAGATAAAGATATTTAATTAACAGTCTTGTTTCAATGTACTGCTGTAACTACCTGTAAGTTTGGGGTAAGTTTTTACATTTTCTATTGCTATAATCGTTTTTGGTTAGTCTCTCAGTAGTTTTGATAGTTATAATCTGGAATTTTAGGAGGCTCATAAAAATGCTACTTTACGTAAACTCAGAATCATTTGAGTAATAGGTACATGGGTCAAATGAATAGATCCAAATGCCACTTTTAACAGTGAGAAAGCTGGTTCAGGAGTGCAACTGAAGGTCTATGACTTACGGGTGTGGTGCTGGCTCAGTCCACCTCCACCTGGACAAAGAGTAGGTGCAAGTGCATGTTCTCTGCAGACAGGCAGATACCAAGAAGGAGGGGCTCAGTCAAGAGTGGGGAGAAGTGAGAGGCCAGTGGTGTTGCCACAGTGAAAGTCCCTCCACTTTGGGAACCTCCCGGTGGTCCAGTAGTTAGGACTCTGGGCTTCCACAACAAGTCCCTCCACGCAAAAGTGGGGAGGAAGTGTCCCTCCCCCACAGTCTACTGCGTTTAAGTGGGAGGTCTACTGCCTAAGAACGCTGATAAACTGATGAGACTATTTACTAAGGTTCCATATACTCTTAGGACTGAAATTCAAAAGATTTTTTGTGATTTCAGAATTTGTGTGTTGTATGGGTTTCAGAGATCAGCATTTGATGGCGGTATGATTTATTTCAGCAACGTGAAATCCTTCATGAGATTCAGAAAAGGAAAGAAGAGATAAAAGAGGAGAAAAAAAGGAAAGAAATGGCTAAGCAGGTACTCTAGAATTTCTGTCATAGTCAAATAGTTTACATTTTGCTAAATATACGATCTTTTTCTTTCCATTGATGGTATTTGAACTACTGTATCTTCATAATGTTTGAATATCTCAGAAGTCAGGACCTCTGTCCTTCATTCTTCATTATTCCTTTTTCCCTCCTTTGTTTCTATCAGTAGTAAAGTTTAAAATGAGGCACTTAAAAGTCTCCCAAATATCATTCATTGTGTATTTTATATTCTCCAGATAGTTACCAAACTTTGAGTTGTATATTATCTGTAGAAGACTTAGGCTTATGTAACTAGAACAGTTTATCAACAGAGTTGAGGGAAAGGGGAGATTGAAGCTTTGATAATCAACTCAGACTGGAATTCTTAATACTTGGGAAACAATACTATTTGTTCATACTGAAGAGTGAACAGAAACCAGATGGATCTGCCTGAGATTTCATTCAGTGATGGAAAACAGAGTTAAAAAGCAGTGGTGGAAAAAGGATATACTCCTTTGTCCTGTATTTTTCCTGAGTCCAACTCAATCAGAAAACCGGTTACACATGTTTGGAGAAATCCAGAGAGAATTTTGCTCATTCTCCTTTAAAGAAATGGCATTTCACCTAAGGGAAACAGTGAGGTGCAGCGGGAGGAGGTACTGATGTACAAGTAAACAGAACCTGGCTGGAAGCTTCGGCTTTTTTACTGCCTTGGCTTGGTGACCTTGACAGGTGACACTCTGCGTTTATTTCTTCACCCTTTAATGTGGCACAGAGAATGCTTTCCTGTCTGTCTTATGTAACCATTCCTACAAAAAAATGTACCGCCCTTCGTGAATGTACAAAGCTGTATACAAATTTAAGGTGATACGACTGTTCGCCTGTCTCACATCTAATCTACCTTCCCGACAGCCACTCTCCTCTCTGTTTTTTCTTTTTTAAACAATGTTCACAATAGTTTAATATTGGAGTCAAGATAGATAATAAAACAATACTAGTTCTGTCAATAGAAGTGATAATCTAAACATAGACCCCCCCTACCCCATATATTTATATATAACTGATTTTTTGAGCAAGGTACAAAGATAATTCTGGAGAAAGTATAGCCCTTTTTGCAAATGATACTAGAACATTTATTTTCTTTTCCAGTATGGTTTATTACAGGATATTGAGTATGCTCTGTTTGAATGCCTCCTTCTGTTTATCTCTTGCTCTTCTCCCTAACTTTTCACGTATAGTCCACATTCCTAAGTATTTATAAAATTCACATTCTCTTAAAACAGTAACCTTGACCTTCAGTTCTTAAAACAGTACATATTTGGACACTAAATTTTAAAAAGTTGAGTTCCACTTTATTATACTTGAAAATCTTCAGCTTAAATGAAACTTGTATGCTATACATATTTATGATTACTTACCATGATTGTCTTCCATTATGACTTTAAGTCTAAAGTAGGTTTTATTTTTCTTTTTTTAAGGAACGTTTAGAAATAGCTAGTTTGTCAAATCAAGATCGTACCTCTAGAAAAGACCCAGGAGGACACAGAACAGCTGCCATTCTACATGGAGGCTCTCCTGACCTTGTAGGAAATGGTAAACATCAGACCAACTCCTCTGGAAGGTCTAAGTAAGTCCCTGAGGTTTCCAGTCCCTTAAAACAACTTGTATTGAAATTTGGTTGAGTTGTCACATGACAGTTTTAATAAAAAGCCTGTGTATCTTAATATATTAGTAATATAAAATTTTTCATTTGTTTTAATACTTTCCAAGTATCTTTCACAAAGCCAGTTTTATTTCCCTTTATATAACAGTTATTAACCTTAACAGTGTTGCCTCCAGTGCAGTTTGATCTGACTTTTGATGATCTAACTATTCAACGTTAGTTGGTCAGTCACGTCCAACCCTTTGTGACCCCATGAACTGTAGCCCACCAGGCTTCTTTGTCCATGGGGAATCCTGCAGGCAAGAATATTAGAGTGGGTTGCCATTTCCTTCTCCAGGGGATCTTCCCAACCCAGGGACTGAACCTGGGTCTCTAGCATTGCAGGCAGATTTTTCACCATCTGAGCCATCAGGAAGCCCAATTATTCAGCAAGTGATTTAAAAAATTTTCTTCTATCAGAATCATCGTCCAGTCAGATTCACACTGTTCAGTCTGTAACGCCTTAGGTCTCACCACAGATGTGGGGAGAGCGCCACAATGGGCACAGGTGTAGGAGATCTTTACGTGAGGACGGGAGCCCCAGTTTGCTGCCAGGGCTCCCCTCGCCTTGCTACTGAGGACACTGGGCTTCCCTGTCACGGCAGGTGGGCTCCTGGGTCACATGTCACCAAAGGTCACATGAAAGATACTATCTCTTCCTCCATATCCTTTTCCACTAAAGAATTGAGACTTCCCCTGTGAAGTAAGTCCCCTACATACAAAACTACAAGTTTCGAACTTTGAAAGATGCAGACGTGCATTCCATCAGTGTCAGGCGTGAGCAAAGTTGCAGCTTGCCCTTCCTCGCCTAGTGCTGACGATCCTTCAGCTCTCCCACCTCCCATCTCTACCCCTTCCTCCAGTCAGTAACGCTTCTTGACTGTTCATTTAGTGCCAGCCCCTGTATGCCAGCTGTGGTACTGTATTTCTTGCTTTTCAAGGTACTGTATTATAAGATTAAAAATTTTTTTGTATTTATTTTTTATATATCACTTGTGTGAAAGGTATTATAAACCTATTATAGTACAGTACTATATAGCCAGTTTTGTTAGTTGGATACCCAGGCTAATTTTGTAAGACTTATGAACTCTGTCAGAATGGAACTTGTTTGTATGAAGGGGACTTTCTATGTTTGCTGTGACTGCCACTGTAGACCAGAAAGGAATTTTAGTACAGAATTCCTTTCTGTGATTAGGTGGGTGATTAAATAGCACAGGTATTATCATTCAGCTTCTGTATGTATTAAGCTATCTTTTGTGATAATCTAAGTACCACTTAAAACCAGCATTTTAGGTACCAAACTAAAAGCTTATATAATCTTTGGGGTTACACTTTGTTTATAAGGAGGAGTCATTTCACTTCTTTCCCTAATTATCTACTTTGAAAAAAAAAATCAGCTCAGAAATCATTTTGATATTAGCATTTAACCACCTACTGTTAAGGTGAACTAAATGTTTTCTTGAATGCAGTTTCTGGTAATGATTTCTTTTTAAAATTATAACTCCTTATACCAATTTAGATTATTTTTGCAACTGGGCTTCCATTAGGCAACATAGTTTGAAGCTGTCAGAGTATTCCACTAGGAAATATCTAACAAGTTCCTACTGTGTTAGAAATGGTGGAAATAAATCAATGCCGTGAATAAGGCTGTATAAAAAGCATTTTTTTTAGTTTAATTATTTCCATATTTGTGGCTAACTGTAAACAGTGGGTCCAGGATTAGACTCGCTTTTGAGATCAGTAATTATTATCAAGTTATTCAAGGAAGGGTGGGAAATTCTCTGTTTCCTGGACACAGGTAGAACAGATTTTTGTGTAGCGCTTATAAAGGGACATTAGTATGTCTTGGATAGAATGACATTTCCACGAGCATGCCAAGATTGTTGTACAAACCTGTATGGAACTCTGGCACTATATCACCTATAGACTAGAAAAGAATGAATCTTTCTTATAGTTTACATGCTTCTTTGGTTAAGAAACAAAAAGTCTCTGATACACTGAAGTATCTCGTACGTATTCTCTACTCTTTTTACTCCTTTCTCTTCACTGGTCTTTAAGTTGGCAAGCCAAAGGAAATGAGCAGGGTGTTCCGTTTTATTCTTTCAACTGGAAGACGCGTTCAGTAGAGTTAGTAGACGTGACCTCGCCATGAACATTGTCAGCAGCCAGTATTCGAATTGGCTGTGACTAAAAGCAGTACAATCTAGAACGAGATACTGGATGAGGACTTACTTGCTAAAGGCCAGACACTATTCTGAGTCCTAGGGATTCAGTAAATAAGATCAAGATGGACTCTGGTTTCACGGAGCTTGTATTCTAGTTGGAAGAGACTGTCCACAAGCAAACCAGAAGTTGTCAGATAATGACTAGTGCTCTGCAGAGAATTTAACTGGCTGTCTTGAAGAAAGACTGAATTGTTACTTTAGATTGGGTGTTTGGAGGAAAGAGTCCAAGGACTGGATCGTGAGTGACTAAGGGACAGTGGCTTTAAACCGAGGGGCACATATGCTGGATCTGGATGAAGGGAATGAGCCAGCTGCTCAGCTGAAAAGAGCAGCTGGTATAGAAGACCCCAGGCTGGCCTACTCTGGTCCTGCCCGGAGCTCATCAACCAGGGCAGCATGGCTACACTGACCAGCTGTGGAGGCAGTGGTTCAAGGGGGCAGCAGGGGCAGACCACAAGTGAGGTCTTGGTTGGTTGAATCAGGAGTTCAGGTGTACTGAGAAGCCGTTTGAGGTTTTAAAAAGGAATACGGTATCATCTGACCCATGCTGAGTGAAGTTCTTCTGGCTGCTAGTGGAGAACGGGGAGTGGGGGCGAACAGTGGAGGAACAGCTCATGCACCTCGTGTCATACCACCCTCCCTCGCCCTCACCCTCTGCACGGGGGCCATGCTCACCATCCCGTCCTCCACGCGCACCGAGCTCCTTCCCGTCTCATGGCCTCTGCCAGTTACTCTACCTGCGGTGCTCTACTGCGTGGCCAACTCAGCACTCAGTTCTCCCCTCACACGTGATCTCCGATGCCTTCCCTGAGCACCCCACACTTTAGCTACTTGTTCTCCAGTTTCCTGCTTTATTAAATTCTCCATAGCAGTTACTGCTAGCTAAACTTCATATTCATTTGTTTGCATTTCAGGTGTCTTCTCCTTTTGTGAAAGTATGGGGTTCTTGCCTCTGTGTTTCTTCAGGGCCTGGCACAGTGCCTGGTGGGGACAGGAAACATCTGATGAAGGGAGGGAGGGAGGCAGGAAGGGTGATAGGGACAGACTGTCTTTTTGGCTCTGGTAGGGTCTGCAGTCTCTTTATCCAGGGCAGCTCAGCTTTTCTTTTTGTGTGTGGGATACATCAAAAACCAGTAAGGCTTTATGTCATGAAAGGTTTCCACTATGTAAAACAAGAGAAAGAGAACAGAAGACCCCTGACCGTTCTAGTGGAAAGAGCTTAAAGGCTTGATTCTCAAATACTTGGCCCCTTGGCCCAGCTTATCACGGATGCACCTTTGCCTCTATTGAGCAACTTCACTTTCTATGTCCTTAATCATTCCCTGGCCTTAAAAATTTGTGGACATACATGTAGTACAAGAGACTCAAATCATAATAGGTTTTCTCAGCAGTGTGGGGGGGTGTTAGGGGAAGGAATTGAAAGTGGCAAGACCAGTTAATAATGGGGTATCTTTTGTGTCCAGGAGAAATTTGGTGATGACCTGAACCAAGCAGGGAAATTGGAGAAGAGAGGCTTATACTTAGGAATCAGTTAGTTGCAGGAGATCTAGGACCTCAGGGAGACGTGAACATTTTGACTAGTGAGACAGAAAGGATGACTATGCCACCAACCAAAAAAAGAGCCCAGGAGAAAAATCCAGTTGAGAATGAGTAGGGGTAGGTGGCAGTTTCACTGACTTTGCAGTAGCATGAAGAGTGAATGGAAGGGACAGTCATGGAGACAGCAAGTGTAGAAGTTTGAAAATGAAAAACAAGATGGTACAAGAGATTGAGGGAGAGGAGAATGGACATGGGAGAGATTTATGGGCTGAAAATAAGCCAACGGAGAGGAACAGATTGAACATAAAGAAGAGGGGGACTAACTGATGGACCATGGTCCCAGAGGAGACCTCAGGGGTGGAACTGAGGCCAGGGTAGCTGTCCTTGCTCTGAGTCTGAGAAAAAGAAAAAATGGCTCAGGTGCCAAGTAACTTTCTAGGTGGGCCCACAGAAAGTGTGGGCTTCACTGCTCATTGCTTCATGTTCTCAGTGAAAGTGAGGTCAGGATCACACTCACGGTGAGAGGACTGCTTCCCAGAGATCTGTGCCTGATCTTAGCATTTCTAACAAGTGTCCAGTCCTGACGTCACATCAGTGGCACTCTTCCTGGCCTCCTACCTGCAGAGCTCTCCCAAGTTAGTTGTAATTTTTGCATTGTAACCTGGCTTTCCACTCAGAAAAAAAAGGGAAAGAGAGAAAGAAGGGTTAGGCTTTGAGTGTGGGGGTTGGGCATTCTGTAGTGTGGGGCCCAGTTAGTGACTAGGAATTTGTAGTGCTCTTAAGCCCCGATTTTGCAGCTTTCTCCAGATGTGCATGTACACAGGATGTGGGGTCAACATGGACTTGAGCTAAATCACTTCCTTAGAACTTCTGTGATGATGGAAATGTTCTCGATCAGTGCTGCCCACTATGGTAGCCATTAGTCACGTGGGGCTGTTGAGTGCCGACATACCTCAGAGATGTTGCAAGAGCAGACCACCACAGTGAAATGAGTAGCACTGTATAGTGAGTCACTTGCACGTTTGGATTCCCAGTGCATGTAAAAGTCATGCTTACACTATGCTGGAGTCTGTTAACTATGTGATAGCATTGTATCTTTTAAAAAAAAAAAAAACAGTTTACATACCTTAATTTAAAAATATTACTAAAAAGACACTAAACATCTGAGCCTTCAGTGAGTCATAGTAGTAACTGAGCACAGATCACCACAACAAATACATAATAATAATGAAAAAGTTTTAACTATTGCGAGAATTACAAAAGTGTGACACAGACACATGAAGTGAGCAAATGCTGTTGGAAAAATGGCGCTGATAGACTTGCTTATTAACACAAGGTTGACACAAACCTTCAATTTGTTTAAAAAAAAAAAAAAGCAGCCATGGTATCTGTGAAGTTCAGTAAAGTGGAGCACAATATAATGAGGAATCCCTGTACTTGTGCCTACTCAAGTTGAAGGACTGAATTTTTAATTTAATTTAGTTGTGATTGAATTTAAGTAGCCACATGTGGCTGCCATGCAGGGCAGCGCACATCTGGAACAAGGTTTGTGGGGAAGACTTCATGGCTAATGGGGGATTGGACAGCTTTCCCATTAGCACCTTCAGCTCAGTTCCCAGCAGAGACTGCTGTTGGACAGTGAATTGACGAGTAAGCAGGAGAAAATGGAGGGGCACAAATTTCCTGTGTTAATCTTAAAGAAAAAATCATTGTCCAAATTTATTTTTAAGGCGAGAACGTCAGTATTCTATGTGTAGTAGCGAAGATTCTCCTGGCTCTTGTGAAATCCTATATTTCTCTGTGGGTAGTCCTGATCAGCTCATGGTGCACAAAGGGAAATGTATTGGTGAGTAAACTAGCTAAACTCGTTTAAATTATTCTAATTATGCAAGTTAATCATGAAGGAACAGGGGAGAATAGACACTATGTCATCTAGACCAGCGCGGTTGCAGGAAAACTCTGTAAGCTGACAATCATTCTAGCTCCCGTTCCTGATGATCAAAAGGAGAAGTCACTCAGCTTTCCACTTCTGTAAGATGGAAATAAAGCCCCAGGCTGTTGAAAATATTGTTAGCAGAAAGACAAAATTTGTCATCATTAGAATTAGCCAAAATTTTCAAAACCGAATTGGTTGAAATATTATGAATCTGGAATTTTGCATCATGTATATCTGTTACTGAAGAAATATGTATAGCAAAATGAGTTCTAATGCCTGTGATCTTTGAGGGTTAAGTGTCATTTTCTTAATTTGCTGTCCACCTGCTTAGCATTTTCTTGCTTGGCATCCTGTACCAGACCAGGAAATTCACTTTATTTTCTGTATGTCTTATTATTATTTTTTTTTTTCTGTATGTCTTATTTAGCAGTTTAGCCATCTTATTTAGCAGATGGCTATTTGTGGTGAATCTTGTTCAATTTTTTATTTGAATTGTTTATATTAAAATCAAGTTTTCCATGTCTACTTCCTTTGCTCTAAATGTACATCATCTTTTATCAGTCATACATATACAGCCACTAATTGGTGTAGGGATCACTTGCATATGGTGAATTTGACAATTAAATTTCATTTCCAATCCCATGAGTATTCTTAGCAGAGCTAATAGGCAACTAAATTACCTAAACCAAGTTTGTTTTCTTTTTTCCCTTCCTCTTTGAGGAGATGTACACAGAAAGGGAAGTTGCCAGGGAGAGGGCAACAGGTAGAGGGAAAAGAAACCAAGCATCTGCAGAGTCCATGATCTGAACACGTAACCTTGGCTGATGGAGGCGGCGTGGACCATGCAGGATTCTGCGCATACACAGAGCCTGCCCTCTTCAGACACAGCCACCATTTGGGAAGGTTTAAGACCTTGGTAGAGATAATTTGCTTTGGTCTTGAGGCTGTCCTTGACTCTAAGGCATTTCTGACTCATGAATTGGCAACATAAAACTCACTGCTTTTAATGATCTGGGGAAATCAGGAAGTCAAATCAGTCTAACTGTATATTACCTTACCTTGGCCTCCTAGTCTCCTTGGTACTCATTAGACAGATTCACCTTTGGTAATATCCTCATTAGGAGGCATATTTGCAATCTGAACTTTTTTTAATGTAAAACCACCAAGTAAATTATTTATTTTGTTTTCTCACAATGGGTTTAATTTTTTAAATGGCCTAATTTTTTAAGAAATATTTTTGTGAAAGATCAACTAATTAACATTTGCTTTTCAGTTTAAAGCTGTTGGAACTAGAGGGAATCAAGAGTTTCCCCAGATACTATTCCCTATATATTAATATTAAAGCACTGGAGAGGCTTCTATATAAATGATCACACAGTGGAGTATCAGTCTGAGCTCTTATGGTAACATTTTTCTTCAGCCTTGTTTCAATGTGTTCTTTTTTTCTTTTTATTATCCCCACAACACAGAAGTGACAAAAGGTGGGTGGCAATAATAGAATTATAATTAAAAAAAAGATGCAGCCAGCAATTACAAAATAGCCACTTAGTCCCTGGGGATATATATATTACAAGACAAGTCCCTGGGGATATATATATTACAAGACATTGTGCCATATAATTCACAGATTTAATTAGGCTTTATGTACATCACATCACATTCCATCCCGTTAATATTTACTATCCTATATCTCCAACATGTGCTGCATAGATCCTACATTCCACAGGTTGCTTACTTTGGTTGACAGATTTTCAAACACTAGGGGTTTTTATTTTTATTTTCCCTTAGCTAAGAATGTCCAGAATTATTTATAACTAGTATAACAGATCATTTCAATTAAAATTAAAAATCTCTTAAATTGTCAGGATATCTGTGAAGGAATACTGCCTCTCTCAGTGAGTTAGTTCAGCCACATTTCTCTAGACTATTTTTGCAAAAACTACTTTGTCTTATGTATACAGGTTACTTTACTTTTCATTATGAAGATAATGTAGCATCATGGAAAACTATTATTTATATAGTAAGAGAAAAAGAATAGATCAGTAGTTTTCATTTGGGATGATTTTGTTCCCTAGGGCACATTAGTTGATATTTGGATTTTTGATGATTAACGCTAGGGCGGGGGTGCTACTGGCATCTCATGGATAGAGGGGAGGTCTGCTACTAAACATCTTACAATACACAAGACAACCCCCTTCAACAAAGGATTTTCTGGTCCCAAATGTCAGTAGTGTCGAGGGTGAGAAACCGTGTTATATATGCTACAATTCGGTAAATTAGGGGAAAAAAGGGTAGAAGGTTCTAGAAGAGAAAGACAAATTGGTGATATTGTGGGTGGTATTTTTCTCCACTTCCAATTTTTTGGTGATTTTCTATTACTGTCTTTAATAAAAATTTAGATTTTTGTAAAAAATTTTGGGGCATTACAAAAATTTAGCTCCCCCAGGCATAGGTGGACACTATATGCCCATCACTAAATAAATGTGTCTCTCTCAAGCACTTCAAATTTAAACTGTCATGACCTGTTCCTTCCCTCAAAGCCACTGGCCACTTTGTATTTACTGAGCATATTCAGATTTTGTGTTTAGAAGATCACTGATGTGTTCAAATTTCTGAGTTACTAAAACCTGTTTTCACTATGCACGCTAATCTTCATTGATGGAGCGTTCCTGGTTCTAAACTCCTATCAATGTTAGTTGGTATTTAGCATATGAAGGTTATACTACCATACCAGCAGGCACAGTTGTCAGAGGTGGTTATGAAAATAACATTATGAATACCAGCTAATGGAAGAAAACATTGATCTGATACTAAGATCTCACTGTTGAATATTGTCCCTTTGTAAAATTTAATATTTTAAAGTTCAGAGTATATTGTTAAAACACCAAAAATTGGTTATAAAAGAGCATGTATTACATGAAATCACATTTTTCATAGTACATGGTATCCATTGTTGAACAAATGACTATTCCCTGTGTTTTTTTTTTATGCCCACAGAAAATGTACCAGTGATACTTAATTATATTTCCTTTCAATGTGCAGGCAGTGATGAGCAGCTTGGAAAATTAGTTTACAATGCTTTGGAAACAGCTACTGGCAGCTTTGTCTTCTTGCATGAGTGGGTCCTTCAATGGCACAAAAAAATGGGCCCATTCCTTACCAGTCAAGAAAAAGAGAAGATTGATAAGTGCAAAAAGCAGGTAGGCATCCAAGATGGCTCACTGAGCGAAAGGACTAACCTGGAGTTTAAGGCAATGACAAAACAAAGTAACTCAGCATTTGATTGGCCAGCAGAAAAGACCCAGAATGCGATGAGATCTGTTCAACCAGAGGGGATGGTGGAGGATCATAAGTGTTCCCAGACCCTGCTGCCTCTTTCAGAACTTCCAGAGCGTGGTCCATACTCTTGCAGCTGCTCCTCAACCTCCTTTCTTAGCTCTTATTATTCCATTAATAGCTCTCTCTCCAACAGAGACTAAAGAGTACTTCATAATGGTGCTATTTGCAATCATTTGCATTTTCTCAGTCTCTTGAAATAGTCACAACTACATTTTAGGGGACTGGAGAACTGTATAACTGATTCATAATACTTACCTTAAGGAGAACATTTAATGTTGCAGTGGTACATAATAAATAAAGAGGTTATAAAACAGGTGAAGCATCGTGTTCGGAAATGTATGTGTATTTATTACAAAAAGAAAAACTGAAAGTAAACACACTAAGTCATAACAGTTGTCTTTGAATGGTGACCATAAAGATAAATTGTGGGATTTTTCTTTTGTATTAGTACCTATCAAAATTTTGAGAGTGAATCTTAATAATCAGGAAAACCTATTTTTAAATTAATGTTTCTTTTTTCTGCTGGCCATATTACAAAAGAAGCTGCTTTTAAAACTTGTCCATCTTTAAGAACTAGTAAGATGACCATGTGGTTTAGGGGAGGACTCAGTTCAGGGCATGTTCCTTCTCCTTGCTGTTGAAAGTACATTTTCTATTCAAATATTTTACTTTTGTGGTGAAACACTAGTAAATGCTGACCAAGCCAGTTATCATCATCTTATTGTTTTTTTTTTTTTTTCCATTCCAGATTCAAGGGGCAGAAACGGAATTCAGCTCACTGGTGAAACTGAGCCATCCAAACATAGTACGCTACTTTGCCATGAACCTCAAAGAGCACGACGATTCCATCGTGGTGGATATTTTAGTGGAGCACACTAATGGGATCTCCCTCGCAGCCCACCTGGGCCACTCAGGCCCCATCCCGGTACATCAGCTTCGCAAGTACGCAGCTCAGCTCTTGTCAGGCCTCGATTACTTGCACAGCAATTCCGTAGTGCACAAGGTTCTGAGCGCATCGAATGTCCTGGTGGATGCAGAGGGCACCGTCAAGATTACGGACTACAGCATTTCTAAGCGCCTGGCAGACATTTGCAAGGAGGACGTGTTTGAGCAGACCCGGGTTCGTTTCAGTGACAGTGCCCTCCCTTATAAAACCGGGAAGAAAGGGGATATTTGGCGTCTCGGCCTTCTGCTGCTCTCCCTCAGCCAAGGACAAGAGTGTGAAGAGTATCCTGTGACCATCCCTAGTGACTTACCAGCTGATTTTCAAGATTTTCTAAAGAAGTGAGTGTCATTGAGATTTTTCTCTAACTGCATTTTACTCCTTTACTTTTGATTGTGCTTGAATGTGCTTAACATCTAAGTCGTGTATAAAGTGAAGAACAGGTTTCAACTTACTTCTTTGTTCTCCCAGTCCTTTCCCAGCCACATATGTTCTATTTTCTCACTTAGGTTTATTGTTCTCATAACTCCTACATTCTTCTGAATTCACTTGGGCTTAATAATAGACTTTCAAACTACTTTTTGGGTACTGCCTGGTATACGCTAAGAAATCAGTAGGGACTGCTGCTAGGGGGAGAAATGCCCCAGGTATTCCAAATGGTAAAGGCCACTTTTACTGCTGGTTTCTAAGGGGTCAAAGACGACACCTCCCATTTAGAAAACAGCTTTAGGAGTACGATTCTGCCCCTGGTTTTTCTTAACCATTCTTCTTTATTAGCAGTGTCCCATTCAGCCAAGTTATAGAAAGCAAATGACTTCCTTGCCCTAGTCAGAGGAGTCTCAACATCTGTAAATTACAGTTACAGATTTAATTACAGAGCCAAGTCTAGTTTTTTTTAAATTAAGATATAGTTGAATTACAATGTTGTGTTAATTTCAGGTATGGTGAGTGAAAGTCACTCAGTTGTGTCTGATTCTTTGTGACCCCATGGACTATACAGTCCATGGAATTCTCCAGGCTAGAATACTGGAGTGGGTAGCCTTTCCCTTTTCCAGGGGATCTTCCAAACCCAGGGATCCAGCCCAGGTCTCCTATATTGCAGGCAGATTCTTTACCAGCTGAGCCACCAGGGAAGCTCAAGAATACTGGAGTGGGTAGCCTATCCCTTCTCCAGCAGATCTTCCCGACCCAGGGATCAAACCCAGATCTCCAACATTGCAGGTGGATTCTTTACCAACTGAGCCACAAGGGAAGCCCAGTTTCAGGTCTACAGCAGAGTAATTCAGGATATTTGCAGATTATACTCCATGGCTATAATTCCCTGTGATATACAGTGCAGTTAGTCCTTGTTGCTTATCTGTTTTGTTATCTGTTACACATCTGTTGCTTACCTGTTTTGTATATAGTTTGTATCTTTTAAAACCATACCTCTAATTTGTCTGTTTTATCTACTTTGAGATAGTCCTTACTGAGGTTTTCCTCTGGCCAAAAGTCCTTGCCCAGGTCCTTCAATTCAGTGATTCCTTATTTTGCCCTGCCTCTGTCTAAGCTACACCTTGGTTCTCTCAGTTTCTTTACAAAATAAGATCTCTTAGTCTGCATTTTTCTAGACATTCTCCTGGTCCTGCAGAAGTGAACCTGGTTTCTTCCCTTTCTGACACTGTCATATTTCCCACCTTATTTTTCCCCCCAACCATTCACTTTTACTCACTTCATCACTCTCTACATTTCTTTTACCCTTTTTGTTTCTTCTGTTCCCATCTATTCCTGCTGCCATTTGGCCTGATCTATAATATTACTATTTCCTGTCACTCAGTTGTTCTTACCCACTACAGAAGTGAAAGTAGCTGCACTTATATTTAAATAGATAGCTTGTGTATACTGTTAAATAGAAGTAAATGTGCCTCACAGACATAGAGATCAGACTGTGATAGGGTCAGGGATGGAGTGGGAGTTTGGGATTGGTAGATGCAAACTATTATGTATAGAATGGATAAAACCAAGGTATAGCACAGGGAACAATATTTAATCTCATAGGATAAACCACAGTGGAAAAGAATATTTTTTAAAAAGATGTATGTGTGTGTGAAACTGAATTACTTTGCTATATAACAGAGCTTGGCACAACATTGTAAATCACCTATAATTTAATTAAGAAATAAATAAATAGAAGAGATGCAATATGCAAAATTGTAGAAAGGGGCTAATGATTCTTGATGCTGTGTCCTCTCAAAGTATATAAACACCTAAAATTTCTAAAGAAATCTTTTATGATTTCTCTTTAATGCAGTGGAACTTTTTAAAACTATTTATAAAAGCACCCTGATGATGAAGTTGGCTAAAATGACATCAGAGGGAAAGTGGGGATAGAACCACTGATGGAAAGATTCATTTCCTCCTTCAGAATGTCACCTTTAGCTTTCTGCCCTTCCTCCTTGGTCAGTAATAATTTAGTAAAGGTTAGTAATATAAACAAAAAACACTGGGAAGTTTAAGTAGAACATATCTTTCATATTTAATAGTAAAATGAAAGACTCAGTTGCCAAAACTTTCATAGTTCTCCTCTTAGAGAACAGTTCTATGCTGTCAGCTTTGAACTTGAGATCAGCACCATTTCTTATTCAGTTAATAATATGGTTGTCGTTTAGACTGAGTCATATATTTCTGTCTTCCTAGAGTGGTTTGATAGGCCGCTTACTTAAGAAGCAGATGTACAGTATTGTTGTACTATGTTTGCTGTCTAACCCCAGTTAACAACAACAAAAAATCATTCCCAGACAAGCTTAGCAGCATTTCATGTGTAGTTACATTTTTACTTATTGATGAACATCTTTTGAAGAAAAGTTCTCTCATCAGTCTCTGTGATAGGATAGAGCCCAGAGTCGAAGCCAGACAGCTCGGTTCATATTCTACCTTTATCCCTCACTGGTTGAGTGACTTAAACTCCCTACTCTGAGTCTTTTCCTCCAAAAGACAGGGATAATAGCAAATAACATAACAAGACACCTAAGGATAGAAGGCACCTAAGGATGGGGACCGGTTGCCAGGAGAGCCAACCACTTGATTTAGGGTTTGAAAGTTTCAGTCCTGCCGCCAACCTCCGTGGAGAGGGGAGGGGCTAGAGGTTGAATGGATCACCAATGGCCAGTGATTTAATTGTTCATGCCTACGTAGTGATGCCTTCATTAAAAACCAAAAAGACAGGAATCAGAGAGCTTCCAGGCTGGTGAACACATGGTGGTGATGGGTGAGTGGTGGCCCGGAGAGGGCAAGGAAGTTCCAAGCCCCTTCCCACATACCTTGCCCTCTGCATCTCTTCAGCTGACTGTTCCTGAGTTATATAACCTTTTACATTAAGCTGATAAACTAGTAAGTAAAATGTTGCTGAGTTCTGTGAGCTGCTCTAGCAAGTTAATTGAACCCAAGGAGGAGGTCATTGGAATCTCCATTCCATCGGTAGCCCATTGGTCAGAAGCACAGGTGACAACATGGACTTTTATTGGTGTCTCAAGTCAGTGTAGGGAGGGAAGCCTCAGACTGAGCCCCTAACCTCTGGGATGTGATGCTCTCTCCAGGTAGATAGTGTCAGAATTGAGTTGAGTTGTACGACACCCAGCTGGTATTGGGAAATTGCTTCTTGGTGTGGGGATACACCCTCACCTCAGTAAAATTGGGTGCAAAACCTTTTATGTAGTCAAATGAAGAAAGCAGTTGATGAAAAATATGTACAGGATGGTGTCATTTTTTTTAAACTCTGTGTTCACAAATTAAAACTGTATCTTATGTTTGAAAGGTTGTCCAAGACTTTATCCTCATCAGTAATGTTTTAATATTTGCAAGTAGAAAGTATTCACATGTTAATGATGTAATTAAAAGTTAATTTTTAATTTAGGGGACAGTACAGTATCTTTTACATGCTTTTATTGCAATCTTTTCTTCCCTCTCAAGGTATGAAATTCGGAGTGCTTTACTTTTCAGTACTGTGCCATGAGAAAATTAACTATTACCTTTTATGGTAGCTGCTGTCACCACTTCATACGTGTAGATTTAAGTCCATAATTCACAATGATGATTGATTGTTTTAAATACCTTTTTATAATTAGGGCCAGGAGCTACCAAGCAGTGCTACTTGGGTCATTGTTATGAAAGCCAAGCAGCTTATTGGATTAGTTAGAACAGTGATTCTCGGACTTTCTCTTGGATTGAATCCACCTGGAGAGTTTGTTAAAGCACAGATTACAGCCCAACCCCCCATAGTAGCTGATTTACTAGGACTGGGGTAGAAAATGTGTATTTCTAACAAATTTCCCAGATGATACTGGTGCTGCTGTTCAAGGGGCCCCACTTTGAAAAACGCTAGCTTAAAGGTATGGCTTGTTTTCATCATTAAACAAATTGTTTGTTAGAACATTAAACAGAAAGGCTCAAGGAATGATAATTAAAAGAAACCAGGTGGTAATATGGGCTTCCCAGGTGGCTCAGTAGGTAAAGAATCTGCCTGCAATGTAGGAGACACAGTGTAGGGAAGGTCCTCTGGAGGAGAGCAACTCACTCCAGCATTCTTGCCTGGAGAATCCCATGGACACGGGAGCCTAGCGGGCTATAGTCAGCAGGGTCGAAAGAGTCAGACACAACTGAAGTGATTGGGCACATATGCAGGTGATAAAATGCAGGACTTTTGAAAAGGTGTTCTTAATTTTTACCAGCATACTTCAAACTGTGCTGAACAGGCTGCATCTAAAGTTTGTCATATTGGGCCCCAACCCTGCATCAGCTAGCTGTCTGATTTGCTTTTCCTATGGGAACTCCTATGACTGGTCCCCAGAAAAGCTTAGTGTAGCGTGGCAGGTCATTAAGCTATTAGTGGGAGCAGAAGTTCATAACCTACTTGTGCTATCTTATCCTAGACTTTTAAAAATATTTAAAAATGACTCAGTCCTCTGGCCTCTAGAGACTATACTTTTTTTTTTCTCCCACTTATGCAATCTGGTGCTTAGCATATAAATCCTGCAAGAATGTTTATTAAATTAAATTCACTTAGGGACACATTTTGGTCTGCAAGTAACTTGATTTCTCTAATGTGTATCTTTGAAAGATAAACTCATAATTAAAAGCCTTGGATTACTTTATTTAGCATTTATTTTGTGCATTGCTGAGATTCTTTTTTCCCTCTTATTGAGGTGTGTCTGCTTAGATGACAAGGAAAGATGGAGTCCTCAGCAGTTGTTAAAACACAGCTTTATAAATCCTCAGTCTAAAATACCGTTACTGGAACAAAGTCCCGAAGGTGAGTCTGTTACCATTCTTTTCTGATAGCCTACTTAACATAAATTATTTTGAAAGGCTATAAACCTGAGACTGTAAAGTGCTGCGTGGATCATTTATTTTATCTACTTAATGCTGAGCTATACGTAAATCCATTCATTGGTTGTGTCTTGTGTACATGGAGGTGTTTGGCCATCCTGGTTTTTCATATCCCCTCTGATGGAATGTCGGACGGTGCAGCCTCTTCATGTGGATTTGCCCTTGCCATGTCACCCTCACTGCCTTGGAACTAGATTTCCCTGCTGTTACTCAAGTAGCAGATGAAGGAGCCTCAGTAGAGATGGGATGATCAAGAGACCTGGGTTTGGCTCCTGGCTCTTCTGCTCAGTCATTTCTTTACCCTCAGTTACCCCTCCCTGTAGACTTGGGCTAATTAAATATTTCTACCTACTTTAAGGAATACGAGGTGAGGAAAGTATTAAAGGGTCAGCCAGGTAAGAGGTACTTTTTAAAGCTCCCCGGCTGGGCCCCCTTCCTCCCATGCCTGCATCGTGGTTGGATGTTGCAGCTCTATTCTCAATGCCTCAGTTGCCTCTCTTGTTTTATCTCAGATTCTGGAGGACAAGATTATGTGGAGACTGTCATTCCTAGCAACCAGCTACCCAGTGCTGCGTTCTTCAGTGAGACCCAGAGACAGTTTTCCCGCTATTTCATTGAGTTTGAAGAATTACAGCTTCTCGGCAAAGGAGCTTTTGGAGCTGTCATCAAGGTGTGATATAGAGTTGTCCCCGCCCCTTTTAGAGCCCTTTCCCTGTTCCATCTCTGTAGAGGTAAGGATTTCTATTTTGAGGGTAGGGAGGAAAGTGAATACAACTATTTGAAACAAAGATCATCTTCCCCTTAATGTAGTTAAAGGCTTTTTTTAAAGTTACACTAGACACATTAAGAATGCATCATTCCTCTTCCCTTGCTTGATGCAGGGCATTAACATGATAACTACATGATTGTAACAGCCCTTCAAGTGGAGTCAAGGCCTCTGCGTGAAGAATGTTTTTGTGTGCTTTGCTTCAGAAAGAAGATTGTTCTCTTTTTCTCCCATTTGCTTTTAGAGTCACTGTAGCTAATGAGTTACAAGGTTAGAACTGAGATGGAATTCAAACTGGGAAATGGCCCAGATGGTCTTGATGGCTTCTATTTTCCAGCTCTTACCGAGATGGAAAACTAGTGATACGTTATTAAGGCATGCTGCTGTTAGGTCTTGCCTTCCTCATTCCAGGCTATTTGGGCAACTTTTATTATCAGCTTCCCCTTGACAGAGAGATTTCAATTCTTTTTTATGTAATTTAGCTACCTTGTTAGAATTTAACAGACCCAGATTACCGTTATCAAATCCATATGAGAAATACATCATCTTACCCATAAGAAGGTAGCCCACCATCAATAGAGCAGATTTCTGTTTAGGATTCTGAGAATATTATTAAGAAGCTTTGCCTGTCTCACTGTAGAAGGCCTTTTACACTGAAAAAAAGAAGCAAATGAGTTTTTCTGTAGTAATCAGGGACAGAAAGACAAACTTCAGCAAGTTTTCCAAAAAACAAAATCATAATATCATGGAAAATTTTCAACTTTTTTCTTGAAAGTATAGACATTAGATGACTAAATAAATCTGCTTGGGCAGATATATTCTGATCAGGTAATCACAGTTATTTTTAAGAGGAGTGGGTGATTGAAATATATATTACCCCTTTAACTCACATCATAATTTTGATCTACTTCTTTAACTTCATTATATTTAGTTACTTCAATGCAAAACATGATCAAATTTGTTTCCTTATAAGTACTTAAAAATGATCATTGTTGTTGTTCAGTTGGTAAATTGTGTCCGACTGTTTGCAACCCCATGGACTGTAGCATGCCAGACTTTCCTATCCTTCACTACCTTCTGGAGTGATTAGTAAACTCATATAACAAAAACATTTTAGCAATTTAAGCCCCGTGTTTTTCCTATGGTTTCTCACTATGAGAACCTCACAGCCCTCACACCCCATCTCTATTTTCAGGTTAAGGTAGGGCTTTGTGCACAGAGATCTGGCATTTCATTAGCAATTAGAGCTGTTACTGTTTATGCACCTCTGCATTTTAATAAATGAATCCTAAGAGTTCCAGTGTACCAGGCCCCACACCACAGCCAGTGACTCACAGTGTTACCAGACCAAACTTGGGTCAGCTCACCCGCTCTCAGTAGAGCCAGTCTACTGACACCAGGGTTTAGTGAGGGAAAGTGCAGGCGCCAAGCAAAGAGTAAGGGTAGCTAATGCCCAAGAGACCCAGACTCCTCAGTGGATTCCAGGGAAGCAGTTTTCTAATGGCAAGGTGAAAGAACAGTTGAGCGATCAGTTCATGGACAGTTCTCTGGTTGATGACGTGTAACAGGGTGCTGTCACAGGACTTAACATCTTAAGTCCTTGAACTCCACCTGGTCTAGGGGGCCACATGCTCATGCTTATCATGCAGTCAGTTTCTTCCATCTGGTAGGGGTTTAGTATCTGCAAAACAATTCAAGAATGTGCTTCAGACACTGTTATCTGTGTCCTTCAGGAAAGAACTAAAGACCCTGTGACTGCTCTGTGGCTGATTCACTTTTTAAATCGTTCCAGTTCTCCTGGCCCAACTATATTTTTTTGGCCTGTGTTCACATTCTTTCAGTCATTATTGAGCAACCTTTTCTGACTCAGGAGAGGCCTGGGAGACTAAAGCTTTTCTACAAACGAGGCAGGCTGGGGACATCATGGCTGATTTATCCCGGGAAGGCCCTATGGAGCCCTGCTTGGTTACATTTGTGATATGTGTGATATAAACTGAGACATAAGGTTGAAAGACAGTGCCAAAACTTCCCACCATCCTCCTCTCTATTAACATGGCAGTAAAAGGGCCGTCATTTTTAGAGTGTACATTCCCTATTTGAGGCTTATGGCAGGCGGCTTACAAACCTTGTATTTTAATCTTGTGATATTCTTATAGAATAGGTATTATCCCATTTTCCAGATGAGGGAACTGAGGCTCAGAGAGAAGTTATTTCATTTGCCTGGGGTTACATGCATCAATTAGAGATATCAACCAGCATTCAGACTGACCTGTTTTACTCAAAAACATCTTTTGTGCTACTGTTTTCATACCCTCAAAAAAGATAATCTGAAACTCATTTTTATGGTGTTCCTTTCTCATTCTTAAAAGTAGTTTTGGTATAAAAATTGAAGCCCATGAGCCAAGCAAGAGAATGATGCTATCTGTAACCAACTAGTTTCTCCCTCTGCTATGGCCAAATTGTTAGCTTTTATCACTTCAGTTGACCTGCGTGGTTGATTGGAATGTTCAGAAAACAAAATTTTGAATAAAATTCTTCAGCCAATTCAATTGCATAGTGAAACTGCCCAGGGTAAGGGTGCCTCTATGTAATATATGGAGATTTGCCTTTGAAATGTTTCCTTATATTTTTTTTTTATTCTTAATTGTATTGTTCTAGTCCCTACATAACATCAATTGTGAATCTTCAATCTAGTAATAAAAATCAGTGGGCAGTAAATGTGTTATTGCCAGTTACTTTTATTAATATTTACTGAGCACTTTTCTCTGTGAGGCCTTGATACAGGTGCTTCACCCACATCACTTCATTTAATCTTCAGTCACCTTTGAGGTAAGGACAGTGGTATAAGTTCCATTTTATAGTTTAAAAAAATGAGTTTCAAGGCAATTGTCATTTGCCCAAATTCTTTATAAGCTGATGTTTATTTGCGTGCAGGTCTGTTAAAACTGTTGGAGTTTAGTTTGTGTTTAGTGACTTTAAGTGTTTAAAAAAAAATGGAAAGAAACTAAAATTACCTTCTAAAACTTTATACTGAGTTTATAAAATAATTTTTTAAAAACAAAACTGGAAAAGCAACAAGGCTTACTTGGAAATTTAGATAGCAGATGTGATATTGGCAAGACAGGGATGTAATTGTGAATAAATTAAAATGGAGATTATGAATCCCGGAGTGGCCCAGTGGTTACTCCATGCTTCTACAGCAGGGGGTATGTGTTCCATCCCCTGTGCCATGAATCCTGCCTGCCATGGTGTGCGCCAGCCCCCATCAACCCACTCCAGTGTTCTTGCCTGGAGAATCCCAGGGACGGGGGAGCCTGGTGGGCTGCCGTCTATGGGGTCGCACAGAGTTGGACACGACTGAAGCGACTTAGCAGCAGCAGCAGCTCTAAAAAGGGTTACAGAACCAATAATTAATTAATGGTCCTAAAATAAAGTTTAATTCATCTTAGAACCCATCCTAGTTATTTACATTCATGGTTTTATTTCATTGTATCTGATTGGATGCAGTTTATTATGACCCAGATGTGTATAAGAGACAGACCCCCCGCATCCCCGCCCCCGCCAAAAAAGGGCTAATAAGGTAAAATGGATATTATGTTTTTCCTCAGAGTCTCCTAGCAAGCTAAATATATCTAGCTTGGGGTGAGATGTTTTCTAAGTTTTGGCAGTCACAACTTTGTTCAGCCTAAGAGCTTCAGATGTGTGGTCCTCGACTGTAGCTGTGGATTCTGGCTAAGGGGTTCCCGCTGGGAGGCGCGGGCTGGTGCAGTAGGAATGCCAATCCGTGTGCGGTTCCGAGTGGCTGACCTGCTGGACCCCTCTTCCTTCCCTTTCGCGCGGCAGGTGCAGAACAAGCTGGACGGCTGCTGCTATGCGGTGAAGCGCATCCCCATCAACCCGGCCAGCAGGCACTTCCGCAGAATCAAGGGCGAGGTGACGCTGCTGTCGCGCCTCCACCATGAGAACATCGTGCGTTACTACAATGCCTGGATCGAAAGACATGAGCGGCCGGCGGGCCCGGCGACCCCGCCCCCGAACTCGGGGCCCCAGGCCCAGGACGGGCAAGCCTTGGCCCAGCCAGCGGGCGACAGCGACCCGGACGGCCCGGGCAGCGTGGAGGCGGCCGCGCCGCCGCCCATCCTCAGCAGCTCGGTGGAGTGGAGCACGTCTGGCGAGCGCTCAACCAGCACCCGCTTCCCCGCCGCCGGCCCAGACTCCAGCAGCGACGAGGACGAGGATGAGGAGCAGGGCGTCTTCTCACAGTCCTTCCTGTAAGAGCTCCCGGCGCAAAGCCCCAGGCAGCGAAAGGGAGACTAGGTTGGAAATCCAGTCCTGTAGACCTGTGTGTAAAGCAATTAGAACCATACCCGAGGCCACAGGCGCTAGACTGTACACATACAGAAATTCTGTTTTGTCTAACAAGTTAAATTGGGACAAGTAAGTTACAAGGCATATAACATCCTCGTGTGCACAGAAGACACACCAGCCTGGTTTTAGGAAAGTGGCTTGTCCTGGAACCCCTGAGGGATAGGAGAACCAGTTCCAATGAGGCATTGCTAAAGGGAAGCCTATAGGCTTTGTCCTGCTCCCTCGCCCAAGGGGCACATTCTGGACAGTGGGAGCCTGCCAGCAGAGGGACAGCCACAAACCAAAGAGGAAAACATGCCTCTGGCCCAAGAGAACAGGACTGTGGGTCATTATTAGTATTTTCAATCACATCTGCAACTGTCTCTTATACACATCTTGGGTTGCCATTTCCTTCTCCAGTGCATGAAAGTGAAAGTGAAGTCGCTCAGTCCTGTCTGACTCTTTGCAACCCCATGGACTGCAGCCCACCAGGCTCCTCTGTCCATGGGACTTTCCAGGCAAGAATACTGGAGTGGGATCTCCAAAATTCAAGTCCTGGAAGAAGGAAAAGTAGAAACTTCTTCCAATTCTTCCTGCTAATACATTTAATAGGATTTTTAAAAGCGTATTCTTTTTAGATAAAGGCTTCTAACTCCAAAAATAAAGGAACTAATTTGGAGTCTTGATATGGGGCCTACTGGAGAAGGCAATGGCACCCTACTCCAGTACTCTTGCCTGGAAAATCCCATGGATGGAGGAGCCTGGTGGGCTGCAGTCCATGAGGTCACACAGAGTCGGACACGACTGAGTGACTTCACTTTGACTTTTCACTTTCATACATTGGAGAAGGAAATGACAACCCACTCCAGTGTTCTTGCCTGGAGAATCCCAGGGACGGGGGAGCCTGGTGGGCTGCCGTCTATGGGGTCGCACAGAGTTGGACACGACTGAAGCGACTTAGCAGCAGCAGCAGCTCTAAAAAGGGTTACAGAACCAATAATTAATTAATGGTCCTAAAATAAAGTTTAATTCATCTTAGAACCCATCCTAGTTATTTACATTCATGGTTTTATTTCATTGTATCTGATTGGATGCAGTTTATTATGACCCCTAGCTATTGAATTATATATAACAGGGAATTTGGTTTCTTTAGTCTTTCTCTAATTCTCTTTTTAAGACCTGCTTCAGATTCTGACAGTGATATCATCTTTGACAATGAAGATGAGAACAGTAAAAGCCAGAATCAGGTAAATAGATAAATGGAAGTGATACCATTTTATTCTTCATGGGATGGGGACATAGCAAATGTTTGATGTTATACACCTCAAGTAAAATAGTAAAGCCTTAATCTGACATGCAGATATAGAAACTGTCAGTTTAAAAAGCATGATTATTTAAAATATGCTATCCATGTGATTACTTATATGTCTTAATTTATCCACAAAATAAAACAGGCCTGCTTTATTAGAAGAAAGGAATAAATTGACATGCTGGGTTTTTTGTTTTGCTTCACTTTTAGTGAAAACCATTTCCTAGAGGACTTGGGGAAACATTATGTGGTTGGGAATGAGGGTTGAATGCAAATTATTTGGGGAAATAAATAGCCTGATTGTGGAGTTATGTGGGTCTCTCTCACATCAGTTAATCTTGATGACTTACTCTCATAAACCATCCTCTAGAACAGTGTTTTAACACTGTAGGTCATGATCCTGTAACAGGTTATAAAATCAGTTTCAAGGGTTACAACCAGCTTCATTTTCTTTTCAGTGCTATAGAGAGGAGTATAGAATGCAAAATGCATAACCCTACTAAAGGTAAACTGTTCACAGAACTTGTCTCTTATGGTATTGTAAAATACAACATGGTCTGAAAGATTTGAAAACACTGCTTTAAGCCTTGGACCCCACTCAGTTCTGTGTCTTCCTCCAACCAGGCCAGCAGAGCCCCTCAGTGCTGAGGGCGTGGAGTTCAGGGTGAGGTTTTGTGATCTCTAGGGCTGTCTGTAGTCACTAGAGAAAGCTTCTGTAGCTGGGGACTAGATACAGTGACTTTATTACCAAAAATAAAAATAGAGTTACAAGCAGGGTGCATTCACAGTAAAGGTAAGTCTACACATAGACTCTCTTAGATTAAATTAAATTAAATTGGTTTGAATGAGGTTTGAATGCATTAGCCAGCATTTTTTGTAAGTACTTCTCTTTTCTATTAAAATCCCCCTTAAACCCCTGAGGAAGTTTAAGGAATAATAGCATAAGTAGTCTAAGCTAACTGCTTTGGTTTTAGCATTAGTTATGCATTTAATTATTATGGGGGCACCAAATTTACAATTCTGGCTTTGCTCAAATAAGTGAGATATCCCATGGGGCACTCTAATTGATGGGTAGAAGCCTCTAAGAGATTAACAGTTTTCCACGGATAATCCCTAGAGTAAATAAATAATTCAAGAGTAGAATTTGGAGAATTCCCTGGTGACTCAGTGGTTAGGACTCTGAGCTTTCGCGGCTGAGGGCGTGTTCGATCCCTGGTCAGGAAACTAAGATCCACCTCCACCCACTCCCCCCCCACACAAAAAAAAGAGTAGAACTTGATTGATTCCATAACAGGTTATTTTTCCTTTAATAAATAAAACATTGAAAAATGTTTCCACACAAAAAAATGCAGATCAGAAACAGTCAAATACTACCTAATATTTTTTCATACTTGGGAGTTGGAAAGAGTAATATGTCTTTTAGAAGAAGAATAATTTTTTTGAAGGGACATGAGTTGAAAAAATTGCTGTAGGGGACAACCGTGTGAGACAGTGGTGTGGGGGATTGGCCACCCTAAGTGGCAGCTGGATGGTGGTTCTTCAGTGGTATAGCCAAGGGCAGTGTGCTATTTGGTAACATGAGCATATTTAAATTGTTTTAGCTAAAGATGGATTTCTCATCTTCTGTTTCCAAAGTAAGCCTGCCATCAAAGGTGACATTCCAGTAAAACTGCAGCCTTAAAATATAAACCAGTATACATTCTACCCCTTCTTACCCGTAGGAAGATGTCAGTGGTAAGAAGAAATTGACTTCGAATCTTTCTGTGGATTGTGCACCTTTAATACCTATTTCCTGTTGTCCCTTTCATTGTTCTCTACAGTAATAGACCTATAAACTATGCGTTAGATTCTGGTATTGGCAAAGTTGCCTTTTAAGTGCAGTGAGTGTCAAAAAGGACAGTGGTTGTTCTTCTCACTGACCTACCCTCCAAGGCAGCATGATGGCCGTGTATGTGGTAGGGAGGGAATAAACGACTTGGTGACAGTGATGACCTTGTTTCATTTCGGCCTCGTTTTGAGCTCTCTTGTGTTCCTCTTGTGTTAGGATGAAGATTGCAATGGAAAGAACAGTTGTCATGAAAGTGAGCCACCAGCAACCACCGAGGCTGTGCACTACCTCTACATCCAGGTGAGGCCCTGGCACACGGCTCAGTGACCCAGCAACTCCCAGCAGTTGCTGGTGAGTAGGTTTGGGGAGATGAGAGTAAAGGAATGAGCAGAAGAGGGCTCAGCAGCACTGCCAGGGATGAACTGGCCAGAGAGGAGTGCAGGATGGAGGCCCCTTCCCTCAGCCTTGAGCCCGAGCTCTCTGGCGCCAGAGCAACAGACAGCATAAGGCAGTGGTTTCCACTTCTAAGCTCACCTGGATTGTGGAAGTTCACATCCTGGATCCACCAGTCACAGCTGTGTGAGCTCAGGCAAAGTTCTTCAGTATCCTGTGTTCCAGGATGCTGGGACATTTAATCACCTGTAATTTAGTTTAATCACCTGTAAATTAAACAATAGCGGGTACCTTAATGACTTGTGAGGAATAAACACAGTGTGTAAAGCAATTAGAACCATACCCGAGGCCACAGGCGCTAGACTGTACACATACAGAAATTCTGTTTTGTCTAACAAGTTAAATTGGGACAAGTAAGTTACAAGGCATATAACATCCTCGTGTGCACAGAAGACACACCAGCCTGGTTTTAGGAAAGTGGCTTGTCCTGGAACCCCTGAGGGATAGGAGAACCAGTTCCAATGAGGCATTGCTAAAGGGAAGCCTATAGGCTTTGTCCTGCTCCCTCGCCCAAGGGGCACATTCTGGACAGTGGGAGCCTGCCAGCAGAGGGACAGCCACAAACCAAAGAGGAAAACATGCCTCTGGCCCAAGAGAACAGGACTGTGGGTCATTATTAGTATTTTCAATCACATCTGCAAGGAGGCAGATCTTTAAATGTGAGAATCAGTACTATGCCCGAGAAGGAACCCTCAGACAAGTGTAATGTTTCAAAAGAGGTTAGTTAGGTGGTTACTTTACAGAAGCTGCAGCTGGTTTTAGGTTTTTCCTAACATAAATCACTCACACTCATGGTAAAGTGTTTGTCCCCCAAACTGCTATCTATTGAGCAGCTTCTCCGTTCCAGTACTCTCAGAACAGTTACAGTGAGGCAAAAGTATGGAAGGGACGTGTGTGAAGTGTGGGTACCAGCATGGTGTGGGAGGCAGAGGCCCTCTGGAAGACAAGCCAGAATTTGTGGATGTCATTCTGAGCCTGAGAGGGTATTTCTCTCTTTTTAAATGACATGTTCTTCTCTTTAAAAGCAACAACAAAAAAATCTATGAGGGATCTCAACTTTGATGCTAGTTTGAAACATACAGTCTGGTTTCATAAATCAAATGCTATATGTTGATCTAAGACTTAAATGACATTGCCTTGTTTTCTGATAGATTAATACAGTCAAGCAGGATGAGATAGAGCCCTTTCTTGAATATTTGGATATTTACAATGTTTCACTCTAGACTTGAAGGCCGTTGTCATTAATTTAACGTACAGATGAGAGAAGCTAGTGACATCATTGAATTATTCAATGGCCCTTCTTGAAAATGTGGGCTTGGAAACGATCTTGTAAAACTAAATAAAATTTTATTTAATTCTGTTTTCATATTACTTATGACAAGGCTTTTTAAAGTCTTTTTTTTTAATGAACAATAATATGAAAAATAAGAATGATTTTGTTGGAGTGCTAAGAGTATGCTTCTTCCCCCCAGTTTTTTTAATACTGTTGGTTTCTTTTTTTAATTAAAAAAAGATAAGCCTTTCCTGTAAGTACTTAAAATCTGTGGTCCATGTTTTAAAATACAGGATTACACTAATTGCCATTGTTCTCCTTGACTGAAGTCTGTCATCAAATCCTGCCTGGTTCGTTCTTATCTGTAGATGGAGTACTGTGAGAAGAGCACGTTACGAGACACCATTGACCAGGGGCTGTATCGAGACCCTGTCAGGCTCTGGAGGCTTTTCCGGGAGATCCTGGATGGATTGGCTTATATCCATGAGAAGGTAAGCTTGGCAACATTTCACATCTGATATATTTCACATAAAATTTAAAGCAAAAGTAAATATGAGACTTGAGAAAAACTGAAATAGAGGGCAAATTATGGGTATTTTGAAGTAATCTATTTTTACAGGAAATAGAACATATCAAAAGATAAGAAAATAGCATAAAACCTCACAGTTCAAAGAAAACATTGACGGACAGGACAGGGGTCAGCAAACTATGGCGCCCACAGGTCCCTAGCCACTTCTCTTCATCCTGTGGGCTAAGGATGGCTTTTACGTTTTTAAGTGGTTGTAAAAAAGACTGAAAGAAGGGTAATATTTCATGACCCCTGACAATTCTGTGACATTCAGATGTGTGTCCCTGAGTCTCGTTATGCTGAATCATGGCCGTGACAGTTTACGTGATGCCTGTGGCTGTGCCTGTGCTGCTGCTGCCCAGTTAAGTAGTTGTGACAGAGCCTGTGTGGCCCATAAAACCTGAAAGATTTACTGTCTGACCCTTTACAGAAAAAGTTTGCCAGCCTCTGGGCTAGGTGGAAATACTTGAACAAGTATGGAAGGTGAGGATGCTTCCCTGAGTGGTTTAGAGAAAGTGAGAGTATGATTGATTCATGCCAAGGTGTGTGATTCTGACTCAGTGCTGCCCTTCCTAGGAACATGGAAAGCCAGAAGGTCATCCAGCAAGAGCAGAGATGAGACTGAAAACATAGCTTGCCATGTGTATAAAATGTCACTTTAAAACTAGGAATTGTCATCATGACGTAAATGCTCATGGACCTAGCTTCAGGATGAAACGCAGCTTACATTTTAAGCATGAGATTCTCTAATGCATTAGCATAAATATGTTTTTTTCCCCTGTGCCTCAAGTTTCTTTAACCTTAAAATGTTTATACTGTGGTATATTTGTACTAAAAGACCAGGACTCTAATTTACAGACGTCTAGTTTATAAACAGAGGAAGAAATGAAAATGGTGTTTGTCTCCCTGACCAGAACAGGGAGACGTGATGCAGCAGAGAGAAAGACCACTGAAAGTCTGATAGAGGGATGCCAGAGGGAGCCGCTCAGATCAGACCTGATCAGGACCAGCAGCAGGTTGACTGGGAGAGGGTGGCAGAGGCCAGACAGCCTAGACTAGCATGGTCTGCAGGAGACGGCCTCATCCGATTTTTATCACTAGGATGTCCCTTTAAACGAGGAAACAGGAATAATATAAGCTGTTCTTAGGAAAAAGTATTGTTGGTTTCTTTGCTTTCTTCCATCAGGGAATGATTCACCGAGATTTGAAGCCTGTCAACATTTTTTTGGATTCTGATGACCATGTCAAAATAGGTGATTTTGGTTTGGCCACCGACCATCTAGCCTTTGCTGTGAGTATTTTTTTTTATTCAAGTGTGCCTAAAAATAAACACATTTGCCTTGATTATCCTGTCTTCTAACATTCTCATGAGTTCCCTGAACTCTGCTGTGTGATCCCCAGAAGTATACAAGTCTGAAGGGGTGGCTGCAAATTATCTTGCAGACTTTGAGACTGTGAATATGTTTTAGTGAGTACATTCCTCTTGAGAGACATACAATTATTAGTGTGTGGGTGATGTTTAGGGCAAAAGCATATTATATTTATGAAATGATTTGGTATTTTGATCTACCATGCCAGACACTGAGCAAAATGTTTTACACTGCAGGGACTTTTAACTTAAGGAAATAAGACTCAAAAACCATGAAACATCAGGAGAATGAGTTCTAGACAGCATAAGTCAGAAAGTATTAATGTTATTCACAACATTGTAGTTTAACAAACAAAGCTAAAACAATGTAAGTGAAATAGTCATATAAGATTAAAAGATAGTGAAATTTTACATATGGTTATGAGGATAAAGAAACACTGTACAGAGAAAAGAGCATTTCAGATGCACCTGAAAGGACAGGGCCTGAAAGTCCAGTAGACTGGGATCAAGGGCAGGGCCTGGTGACACCAGAGTCAGGGGTTCCAGAGAAAAAGAATGGCATAAGCAAAGGCCTTGGGGTAAGCAGACTGTCGAAGGCCAGCCTGTTGTCTGGTTGGTTGAAACTATGAGGGTATAGGGGAGCCATGAAAGAAGATGACTTAAGCTTGGGGATTCTTGCAGGTGACTGAATACTAGGGGAAGAACTTTGCTTAACATCACGAGCCAGAGCTTAAGGCACCAAAGTCTGTGGTGAACACAGTTAATTCTAAGGGTGGTCAGAGGAAGAAATTAACGGTGAGAGGGACCAAGGAGCTAAATTAGAAGGTGACATTAGAAGGAACAGAGAGGGAGGAAGTGGAAGGGGACAGTAAGGACGTGGTCCTGACCAGCATGGCGGCGAATTCGAAGAGTGCTAGACCAAACGAACGAATTTAATTGGATGTCTCAGCTTTAGTCTATAGCCAGTGTCTCTGGCTTTAGTCTTTAGTCCATAGACAGACATTTAATCTATGTCTGTTGGCCTTTAGTATATAAGGGGCGCCCCTTATAAAGGGGCCTTCCCAGGTGGCACAGTGGTAAAGAATCTGCCTGCCAATGCAGAAAATGCGGGAGACGCAAGTTCAATTCCTGGGTCAGGAAGATTCCCTGGAGAAGGAAATGGCAACTCACCCCAGTATCTTGCCTGGGCAATTCCATGGACCAAGGAGCTTGGCAGGCTACGGTCCATGGGGTCTCAAAGAGTCCACACAGCTGGGCGACTGAGCACAGGCACGTGAAGTAGACAAGCGCTCAGGCTCTGGATGCCCACTGCCTGGGCCAGAAACCTCGGGTAAGTTATTTAACTTCCTAGCATCTTTTCTAAAACATGTGCCTAATGTAAGTACCGAATTCAGAGTTGTCACCACATAAAATAAGAATTTAGGTGAGCCCTGGAACAGTGCCCGGCTCTAAGAATGTTATAGCTGTTGTTATCGGTGGCAGTGCTTATAACAGGAATCCATGGAGTGATGAGAGAAAAATAGTGATTCGGGTTAATGCAAGACAGCACTGTCACAGATGTAGTGGAGGAGGTGAGGCTCCCTAGGAGGTATGAGCAGCTCTGGAGGGATACATTTGGTGACCAGCCTCTGGGAGAGAAGAGTGAAAATTGATCCAGATAAAGTAATAGTGGGAAAGTTAGAAAGTGAGTTTGTTGTTAATAGTCTTCTTTTACTCTTTCCAGTAAATAGATTATGTTCTGAAATATGAAAATAAATTAGTTTTGGTAAACTTTAAGGGGTTCTGCCATGTAGAAGGTCTGTGGTGAACTGCCCCTCTCCTTGACCTCACTGGGTTTCCAGTGAGCCCTACGTTAATAGGCTAACTGAACTAAAAAAAATTTATAGCTCAGAAAAGCATTGTTACAGTTGTCCTGGATTCTTTGTAGTATCTTTTATTCCGTCTTCATTTAGAAGTGATAATCCATTCCTGTGGAATAATATTTTAATTTTATATTTGGCTTACTTATATTTTTTAGGCTGACGGCAAACAAGATGACACATCAGGAGATCACTTGATTAAATCAGACCCTTCAGGTAAATCCAGAAGACTGTGTATTTAATTCATGTGTTAATAAGCAGTCCACAAAATTTCCTTTTTTCCCTTTTTTTAACATACTAAAAAACTGTACAAAAAAGAAAAAAAAAACTGTACATATGTAATGTATACAACTTGAAGCCTTTGAGGTACATACACACTTAGAAAACATCACCATAATCATATCCATCACCTCCAAGTTTCTCCCTGCCCTCTTACTTATTATTACTATCATTTCCAATTTTGTGATAAGAATACTTATTGGACAATTTTAAATATGCAATACAGTATAAAATTTCTCAATTTGAAACCTGTTTTTCATTTGTAAAGATTTTATTCTAAAGTAAGTTATAATTATTCATTAAGTTAACAAAATTATGAACATTCTTTAATTTTTTTCCGCTCTTCACTATATTGATTGTTCTTGAGGACTCTTAAGAAATTAGAGCTTCAGTTAAAATCATTTGGTTCTGTGGGCAAGCAGTTATACTTTGACCCCAGATGATAATGAGAGATTACCTCATGACCTGGCCTGTCTGAGATCTTCCTGCCTGACACTGCCCCTTTACCACAGCAGAGCCAAGGTATGTGGCCGGCCATCCACGATTTAGGGTTAACAGCTTGGTGAAATGTGTGCTGCTTCTTCCTGTGAACAGTGTCAACAGACTGTGTCTCTCTCTTAAGAAGCAATTTTTAAATAAAAATTTGCCTTATCTCTAAGTCCTGATATTAGACACCTTTTCCCTGCCTTCTTCCATGCAGGTCATTTGACTGGGATGGTTGGCACTGCTTTATATGTAAGCCCTGAGGTCCAAGGAAGCACAAAATCTGCATACAACCAGGTAAAAAAAGAAGCTTTGGGGGAAAAAGGAAAGATCAAGAGAGAGAGAGAGAAAAGAGAGTACGAAGATCATAGCGCTCGGGGTTCAGTTACCAGCTGAGATAGCGGGAAACGTTCGTTCACTCAGTCTGTCAGTTCAGTTCAGTCACCCAGTCGTGTCCGACTCTTTGCAACCCCATGGACTGCAGCACACCAGGCTTCCCTGTCTATCACCAACTCCTGGAGCTTGCTCAAACTCTTGTCTGTCAAGTCAGTAATGCAACCCAACCATCTCATCTTCTGTCGTCCCCTTCTTCTTCTGCCTTCAATCTTTCCCAGCATCAGGGTCTTTTCCAGTGGGTCAGTTCTTCACATCAGGTGGCCAAAGTATTGGAGCTTCAGCTTCAGCATCAGTCCTTCCAGTGAACACCCAGGACTGGTTTCCTTTAGGATGGACTGGCTGGATCTCCTTGCAGCCCAAGTGTGTATCTTGCATCTGTTGAGTGACTGTTCCAGGTAGGACACGTGATGCCCAAAGACAGTGACTGAAGCTGGTACTCTTGCTGCCAAGGAGCTTACAGTCCTTCTGTCCATCTAAAGATTTGAACTAACTGGCCCCGGGCCAGGCCCTGGGAACACAGGGAACAAGGCAATCAACTAATAAGACATCTTATTTCCAGCCTTCAGGGGGCTTGTCCACTGATGGATGAACCAAACAAGTAAAATTCTTAAATCACAAACTATGTAAGAACTACGAAGAAAAGAAATGGGATCCAGTGACCAGAGGACAATAAGGAGCATCGTCTTTAGGTTGACGGATTACAGAAAGCCTCCCCGAGAGGACGGCTGTCCTGATGAAAAAGGAAAAGAGGGAGAAATCACAAGAGTTGGGGCCTGGAGCTTGGCTCGGAGGGGAGAGGGATAAGCAGAGGAAATAGCACCTCAGAGAGAAGTGTGTTAGCATGGGTGAGAGCTGGCATGGCGTGGTGCGCGTAGGACAGTCACAAAGAAGGTCAGACTGGCTACAGCAAGGTGAGCCACGGGGGCAAGAGGCACGAAGCAAAGCTGGGGGGACGCCAGGTGACGCAGGGCCATCATGGACATGATAAGCAGTGAGCACAGACAGCCCCTGAAGCATCTTGAGTGAGAGAGTTCATTCCACCTGCTGCCGGACGCCTTGCAGAAATCCAGATGGGGCGGCTGAGCTCGGACGAGCAGTGGCAGTAGACACCGGGTTTGCTGTTTAGGCGCTCAGTCATGTCCGACTTTTTGCGTCCCCATGGACTGCAGCACGCCAGGCTTCCCTGTCCTTCACTATCTCCAGAGTTTGCTCAAACTCATGTCGATCGAGTCAGTGATGCCGTCCTACAGTCTCATCCTTTGTCACCCCCTTTTCCTCCTGCCCTCAGTCTTTCTCAGCATCATTATCTTTTCCAGTGAATCAGCTCTTTGCATCAGGTGGCCAAAGTATTAGAACTTCAGCTTTAGCATCAGTGGCGCTCAGTCATGTCCGACTTTTTGCGTCCCCATGGACTGCAGCACGCCAGGCTTCCCTGTCCTTCACTGTCTCCAGAGTTTGCTCAAACTCATGTCGATCGAGTCAGTGATGCCGTCCTACACTCTCATCCTTTGTCACCCCCTTTTCCTCCTGCCCTCAGTCTTTCTCAGCATCATTATTTTTTCCAGTGAATCAGCTCTTTGCATCAGGTGGCCAAAGTATTAGAATTTCAGCTTTAGCATCAGTCATTCCAATGAATATTCAGGGTTGATTTTCTTTAGGATTGACTGGTTTGATCTCCTTGCTGTCCAAGGGACTCTCAAGAGTCTATTCAAGCACCACAGTTTGAAAGCATCAATTCTTTGGCACTCACCCTTCTTTGTGGTCCAACTCTCACATCCGTACGTGACTACAGGAAAAACCATAGCTTTGACTATATGGGCCTTTGTCGCCAAAGTGATACCTCTGAAGTGTGCAGATATGAGATGCACACTGGAGGGGAAGTGACAGGTTTTCCTAATGGAGTGGGTGTTGGGTGAGGAAAAGGAAGGGAAACAGGACAATACTCAGCTTTCTGCCTGGAGCGGCTAGGGGAAAGGTAGTTGACTGAGCCTAGGTACCCTGAAGAAAGACGTGGGAGGTGGAGGAGAGGATGGCAAAGAAAACTGCCTGGGGCACGTTAAGAAGGAAATGCCAGATGAGAAATCCGATTGGAGAGGTCCAGTGTGCTGCTGAAGACTAAAGACTCAAGTTCAGAAGAAAGGTCAAAGTCAGAGGTATAAATTTGAGAGTCACCAGCACACAGATGGGATTTAAAAGCTTGAGCCCGGCTGAGATCACTTAGGGCAAGACCCATAGAGGTAAATTTTTTAAATATACGAGGCAGGCAGTCGGCATCAGAGCGTGTTTTCAAGCTTGCGGTGGCAACTCGAGTGTGGGTTTTGATTCTGACGGGAGCACCAGGCAGTGACAGAGTTGCAGGAGGCCTCCCAACACTGGCGAGGATGAGGGTGTGTAGAGATGGACACGCCCACCCGGAGGGAGGGGGGCACCTGTAGTGTCACCATTCCAGCTTAGCCTGCAAGAGGGTCGTGGAGTCCTTGAAAGGATTTTGGCCTAGCACCTTTCCACCTTTGGAAATGTACCCTAAGGAAACAACCAGGGACATCCAAAAAGATTGGTGTGAAAGACGTTTGTCACAGCATTGTTTATAACAGGGCGGAATCGTAACTGTTTAAAAGCAGGGAACTGGTTAAATTACGGGGCTTCCATGTAATTGAATATGTCATTAAAATCATGTTTTAGAAAAATGACATAGTATTAAAATTTTCTTTTGTGTTAGGAGAGTAAAAGTTACAGATGACACTGTGGTTCTAGTTTGTGTGTCTGTGTGTGTGTGTGTGTAGACACTTTTTTAAAAGGCATAAAATGGGCATATCTTAGCCATCAGTAGTAAATTTGTTTAGGCAATGGAGTTATGGATGGTTGGTATTTTCTTCTTGGTGCTTTTCTGTGTATTCCACATTTTTCTACAGCTAATGTGTAGGAAATGACACGATGAATGTTTGTTTTTAGGACTTCGGAGGTCACTGGTTGGAGAGGCTCTCCTGCCAATCCTTGAGTCCAACTGCATTCACGTTTTCCTTGGAAATGGCTTCTGTGCCTGTGTGCAGGGCACCGTGAGCAGTCTCGGCCTGTTTGTGCTCAGCTGCCACAGGCACAGGACCTTCCCCTTGGCAGCTGCCTACCGAAGACTCTGCACTGACTCACCTTTTGCCTTCTTTACTAGTACTTCCGTATTTTGTGGGGATTTGTCGCACGATCGTTCTGTTGTGCTGTGCTTCTGTCCTCAGCAGTGTGGCTTTGCAAATCAGTAGCTGATATTTGCTATCACATGCAGATTGTGCAGTGTTTCCCTTTTGAGATGGTCACTTTTGTTGTGTTGCTTAGCTGCTCTGTCATAAGTAACTCTTTGTGTCCCCATAGATTGCAGCCCACCAGGCTTCTCTGTCCATGGGATTTTACAGGCAAGAGTACTAGAATGGGTTGCCATTTCCTCCTCCAGGGAGTCTTCCCGACCCAGGGAGCGCGTCTGTGTCTCCATGTCTGCAGCGTTGCGGGTGGGTTCTTTATCACTGAACCACTGCAGAAGCCCTGTAAAGACACAAGGCCAGCTCTCTGAAAGATGTCGGTTGTCCTTGCTCTCTAATTATTCTCAGTGTGTGGCCAGGGGTTGTCTATGTCTGTGGGTAGGGCTGAACCAGTTACAATCAATTTTTAAGAAAAATCTTGAAGTCATCCCAAATATTTTATCATCTAAATATAAGAATCTCATCTATATTTTATACTTACAGGTCTGTTTTGTTTAGGACAGAGTGAGTTTTTTCTCGTACGGCTTATTCTTCACTTAGGGGAACATTGTCCCATCTAACAGTGCCCATCCTCTAATTCCCTACTGGATTATGCTTTCATATCTAGGCTCTAAATGTAATTCTTTTTCCTCCTCAGAAAGTGGATCTCTTCAGCCTGGGGATTATCTTCTTTGAGATGTCCTATCACCCCATGGTCACAGCCTCAGAAAGAATCTTTGTTCTCAACCAGCTCAGAGATGTATGTATCAGATGTTTTAGTGCCTCTGTTTCCAGTAACCTGAATCTTAGCATGGACATTAGAATTCAGTGCTGGGTATTTATCTGTTATTTATAATATAAAAAGGGGTGATCCTGCTGTAATTTTCTATGTTTTCTAGTAAATGGAAATTCATCTCAGCTTATGCACTTTACAATGATAAGAAACTTACCCCAAATTGATTTATTTTGGAGATACTGCTAGGTTATCCTTTTTAAAAATATTTTGAGATTTCCTCTTGATTTTAAAACGAACAAATTTTAAAATTTTGCATAATATCAATATAGTTACAGCAGTGGGAAGCAGTTATAAGGATAGCAGATATTTAGATCTAGAAATTAAAAGGTTCCAGCTGAATGTACCAGATATAGTAATGCCTAAAAAATACCACTATGACCAGAAGGTAAGTGGGGTCTGGGGTAAAAATCAGCCACTTGAATGTTTTTCACAATGAGATCTCCCTCAGTCTTCTTGGGTTTGACCCCTGCCTCTTCCCAAACTAAAAGGGACTAATGTTGGAGTGTGTGAGGTCAAGGGTGCCCATGGGCATCAGCATTAAGATGAGGGGAGAATAAGGTTAGAGTGAGGACGATTTAGATTCACATATTCCTGTGTAAGAGAGATGGAGAATCTTCCTCCTCCTTCCTAGAGCAGAGCCAAGTATGCATGTCTGCTGGTATCAGTCACAAACAGTGTGACTAAGGATACCCTGTGAGGTGTCTCGGGAAGGAGTTTGACAGTCTAACTGCCAGGACAGCGTGGGCAACTATGTTCCTCAGGTATCAGAGGACACAGGGTGATGACTGTGTCCTTGCCCTGACTTGGAAAGCTCTTCGAGGATTATGTCGTCGGTGAAGTGCCTTTCTTTAGTCTAAAATTCAGGTTTGTTGCCTCATTTCAAGAATATCTCAACTGCCAGGTTAATGTTATGATTGAGGTCTTGTTTACCAGAAAGGTGAGAAACGTGAGGAGGTGGGTAGAGATTTTCATGTTGGTTTTCTCTTACTCTGTGTTGACCGTTTTGTAGTTTTATCCTTGTTTGTTTAATAAGGTTACTCTTGTCTTTCTCTGAAGCCATTAGATGGTAGAATACTTTGTTCTCAAATGAGGTGCTTTCTGTCACCTAGGCTGTCATTTGGGTGCAGTTAGTGTTAAAATAATAACGTATGTCCTTGGAAGGATGGACATTGGGTTTCAGGATGAGCTTCTTGTCTACCTCCCCTTGTTAGCAAACTTTCATTTCTCTATTTCATTTTCCTACCTCTGTGAATAAAATGCTTTCACATTTTATTGTGAAAATGTGGCAGTCTGCCAAGCCCTAGCTGATTTGAATACAATGTTTTTTTTAGCCCACTTCGCCTCAGTTTCCAGAAGACTTCGATGATGGAGAGCATGCAAAGCAGGTAATTTGCTGAGACTTTAATTACTGTGTTCTCACACTGGAGTTTTAATTACTATTTTTCTTCTTCAATTAGTAATCTTCTGCCACTCATTCTCTTGTGTCGTGGGAACAACGTGGGGGGGAAATCTCAAAAGATGGAGTACTTAAAATGTGTTTAGACTTGAAAAACACTGTAAAAATGCCAAGGGCTGGCATAGAAAATTAACAAACTACACGGTTCTTTATTGTGATTCATCATGCTTTTGAAGTACTGCTTGGACCTTTGGCTTAGCTATTGAAGAAAGAGAACGCTCTTATAGCTCATTGTTTGAGATTAAGCTTGAAGCTTTAAGAAGAAGAAAATACATTTTAAAACTGTAATTTTGTCCTGTCTTATATTGGTTAAAGTAGCTTATATTATAAAGGGGAAGACTAGACAGTTAGATGATACAGTAATTTAATCAAAATAATTTTCCCTCCATACTATACATACATGTGTGTGTACACGCACGTGCCTGCTAAGTTGGCTTCAGTTGTGTCTGACTCTTGGCTATGCTATAAACTGTAGCCCGCCAGACTTCTCTGTGGGTTTTCCAGGCAAGAACAGCAGAGTGAATTGCCATGCCCTTCTCCAAGGAATATTCCCGACCCAGGGATGGAACCCGTATCTCTTACATCTGTTGCATTGGCAAGCAGGTTATTTACCACTAGCGCAACCTGGGAAGCCCCTGTAGTATATGTATGTCATAGTAAATTATTAGCATCTGGCTAATAGGAAGGAATAATTATTAGTGAATTTATTAGGGTGCTTCTGGTGTGCCTTTCTTCTTAGTGCTGGCTGTTTGTCTTAGAGGAACCTTCCATGGTTAATACTGTTGTCATGTAGAAGTTTACTCCTTAAACTGATTTCTTAACAATTATAATCAAGGCAGAATCCCTTATTTAAATTTTAGTGTTGAGAACAGAAACCTAGCTAGAATACTACATTAATTTGCTATTGATTATTGGTTTTGTATCTGGATGGACTTAACTTTTTTAGACTAATTTTCCTCCCCTGTAAAATAGAGATATTAAATATCCTTTATTTTATATTGGCACAAACATCCTATAATTTGGTAGCATTTAACATATGACATTTGTTTATGGTTCGAGGGACCCATTCTGCCTCAAATGTTGAATTAGAACCATTAGAAAGTGGCATCCCAGGTGTCTCGGTGGTAAAGAAACTGCCTGCCAATGTAGAAGACACAAGTTTTGATTCCTGCATCAGGAAGATCCCCTAGAGGAGGAAGCAGCCACCCACTCCAGTTTTCTTGCCTGGGAAGCCCCACGGACGGAGGAGCCTGGTAGGCTATAGTCCATGGGGTTGCAAAGAGTCGGACGTGACTGAGCGACGGAGCATACGTTAAAAAGTACCTTGAGTCATGTTTCTCCTTCTTTTACCAGCTGTTATCACTGATCTGAACTGAGTTGTTCCCTGGGTATTTTAGGGTATCATAAGTAAGTACCCAGATCACAGCGTTTCCCTGTAATGAGGTCAGTCTGATTCAGTAGTCCCACGTGGTGGCTCCTGTGCTGTTGTAGTTAAACTGCAGGCATAAGCACAGCTGTACATACCATTTCTCAAGACAGTGGTTGTCCTCCTAGCACAAGGACTTACTGGGCACCCTGGAGCATTTGCACTGGGGCTGTATAAACTTAACCATATATAACCATATATAAACTTAACCTTCTATAAACGTATAAACTTAACCACCGCAGCCACCGCCATTGCTGCCTCCCGTATCACATTGTTGCTTTTTATCTGCAAGAAGGCAACATAGAAAATGCTTATTGACTGAATATAACAGTTATTGCCACATACAGAAATTAAGTATTACTATTGATTTTGCTGAACAGGATATTATTTTTACCAATTTAATTTAACATATATATTCATAAATTTATATCACATCAGTTCCTTTCTTTATATGAAAAATAATTACCTGTGTTTTTAATTCTAGCCTCAACCAGGGTTAAGGATTATGGAGGAGGGTATTTTAATGATATGTAATTAAAGATGCTTAATGAGATTCATCTATATTGAGGTTTTCTGATCTCAAGTATTCCTCTAACTCCTTATAAACAAGAGAATTACAGAATCATTCTGGGGCCTTTCAAAGGTTTAAGCAGGGAACTATAGTATCTTCAAATAGTTCCCTGCTTAATTAGGTAGTAGCTATGAAGCTATAATAAATGAGTAACAGAAGAGAATTCAGGGGAATGGTATGAATACAGATAATATAAAAACAAGATGTTTTCTACTGATTTAGGGATTCCAGCAGCTCTTAAGCATTATCTTTTCTACTAAAATTAGGCACCTAAAAGTAACTTGTTTTATGTTCTTGTATCTTGTCTGGTTCAAGAACTGCACCAAAAAACCTGTATTTTAGATACAGTGTGTTTAGAAGGCCTAACTTTTGCTTCTGTGTCTTTGTTGAAGGTTTTTTTGGTCCTTTATAACAGTGAAGTACAAAAAGGGCCTCTACCTTTTAGGAAAGATATTATGTTAATATTACCTTGTTGCACAATCCTATGACCATAATGAACTATTGGGGGGGAATGACAAATTCAGAAATTTCAGAAATACCTACTAAAATGGACCATCTAAGGGGAAGAAGTGTGTCCTTTAGGACCTGAACCTTGCTGGGAGAATTCCCGAGCACCATCCATCGCATCCCATCCCCAGTATTGCATTGTAGAAATCTGTCATCTCCTGGCTGTTGAACCACGATCCGGCAAAGCGGCCCACGGCCACAGAACTGCTCAAGAGTGAGCTGCTGCCCCCGCCCCAGATGGAGGAGTCGGAGCTGCACGAGGTGCTGCACCACACCCTGGCCAACGTGGACGGGAAGGCCTACCGCACCATGATGGGTCAGATCTTCGCCCAGCGCATCTCCCCTGCCATCGACTACACCTACGACAGTGACATACTGAAGGTGGGCTAAGCCATGGCTCGAAAGACTTTACCTGCTCTATGAAAGGATCGAGTCCACTCCTGACTTTTCCTGGGTTCCTTTAATGCCTCCAACATAAACTCTCTCTTTTTCTTAATTGAAGCATAGTTGATTTACAGTATTGTAATAGTTTCAGGTATACAACAAAATGATTCAGCTATATATATCTATTCTTTTTCAGATTCTTTTTTATTATAGGTTATTATAGGTTTTATTATAGGTTGTTTCCTAAAGGAAATCAACCCTGAATATTCACTGGAAGGACTGTTGCTGAAGCTGAAGCTCCAGTTCTTTGGCCACCATGCAGAGCCGACTCATTGGAAAAGACCCTGATGCTGGGAAAAGATTGAAAGGAGAAGGAGAAGGGGATGGCAGAGGATGAGATGGTTAAATAGCATCACCGACTTAATGAACATGAATTTAGTAAACTCCAGGAGATGGCATTGGACAAAGGAGCCGGGTGTGCTACAGTCCATGGGGTCACAAAGGGTCACACAGGACTTAACCACTGACAACAATTATGAGATATTGACTACAGCTCCCTGTGCTGTACCGTAGGTCCTGGTCCAGCATAAGCTCTTAGTCTGAGGTCTGTATACGCAAAATGTGTGCGTGGGCGTTATTCTAGGAAGAGCCACACTTTTAACCACTTACTTGTAGGAGTTCCTGATCCACCCCCTAACCAAAGAGGGTAAGAAGTAGTGCTTTTAGAGGCCAAGCCCTGGCCCAGATGCCAGTGCTGAAAAAACCAGTTCAGATCCAGGTCAAATAGCCAGCTCCCAATACTGGCTGCACATTAAAGTCACCTGTGAGGCCCTTTGACAACACAGAGGCTCAGGCCCTACATCCAACACAGTGACTTGGAGTGTAAGTGTGAAGCACTTCAAGAATCTCTGTTCAGGGACTTCCCTGGTGGTCAGTGTTTAAGACTCCACAGTCCCAGTGCAGGGGGTCCAGGTTCAGTCCCTGGTCAGGGAACTAAGATCCTGAGTGCTGCAACTAAGACCCACTGCAGCCAAATAAATAAAGAAACAAAAAGAATCTCAGTTTAAAAGCTCGTCAGGTGGCTTCTGAATGAAGCACAAGCAGGTTTGGGAGATGTCAACATTTTCTTTCTTAAAAGCAAAAACAGTCTGAAACAGTATAGCAAAATGTTAAAATTTTATAAAGTTGGGTGAGTTGATAATAGATATTTGTTATATTCTGTATACATTTCCATATGCTTAAAATAGAATTTGAAGAGAAGCAGAGAATGTCCTGGTAAGGTTTGTGGAAGATCAGTATAGATTTCAGGGGCTAAGTGGTTTTTCTTCACTGGTATATTAGATATCTGCAGGATTATGGTTGACTTTTAACTGCTGGTTTTTTGCTTCTCTGTTGTCTTTAATAAATTTTCTGTAGTGAAATAGTGCTACTTTTATTATAAGAAAAAATGAAAAAGTTATTTACAAAATATATAAATGCTATGTAGCTTTCAAGAGGCCCACTATGAAATATTGTAGGGGGTTTGATGCTGTTAGATGTTTGACTGCCACAGTGTCTCTGAAAGTCCTTTTGGAGAGTTGTGTGTAGGGCTAGCTGTCTCTGAAAGGCACACATCATCACTGCTCAGAGCTTGGACTTTGAACTGAGGAAGCCTTCCCAAAATAAGACATGTTGCAAAACATGCGGTTTTCTCCTTTCCTGAATATGTTCAAAAGAGGAGTGACTCATTGAGATCTGTTTTGTGATCTTGGGAATAAGTAGTATAATGCATACGACAAGCCACAGAAAGATACTTTGGGTGATCCCTTTGATCAGGCTTCAATGACACTTGAATTGGTCATGTTCTAGGGCAGCTTCTCCATCCGCACAGCCAAGATACAGCAGCATGTGTGTGAAACCATCATCCGCATCTTCAAAAGACATGGTATGTCCTCTTTTAAAAACATGGGCCTTCTCAAAAGACATTTTGTTTCCTCTTCAGAAAGTCATGCTAATGGACTTGGGTGCAGCCATGCTTTACTTTTAAATTCAGTTACACTCACTTGACACCCATGACATTTAAGCTTATTTTTATCATTCAGCTTGTGGAGGGAGACAGATTTGAGTATTATAACCTTGTTGCTAAAATACAGTTGGTTTGTGGAGTCGGAAATATGACTAGGGAATTTCCTGGCAGTCCAGTGATTAGGACCGAGTGCCTTCACCGCCATGGGCCTGGGTTTGACCCCTGGTCGGGGAACTAAGATTCCACAAGCTGTGTGGTGCAGCCAAAAAAAAAGGAAATGTGACTGAACTAACAAACTTAACCTTAGATGAGCTTTCCATTAGTAAACTTAGAGAACTGAAGATAAAGTGATTTCAACACTTTATCTGCCCAGTGGCAGATTCTTAACTGTCACATTTGTGTTTGTTTTAATTTTTGTCTCTGGAAAGCATGAAAAACAGTGACCGGTTATCTCTTCTCATTTGGTGTAGGAGCTGTCCAGTTGTGTACCCCACTGCTGCTTCCCCGAAACAGACAAATATATGAGCACAACGAAGCTGCCTTATTCATGGACCACAGTGGGATGCTGGTGATGCTGCCTTTCGACCTGCGGGTGAGGCTGGGAGGCTTTGCTGACAGTGTGGGTGCCATGCCTGGTCCCAGGGCTGGTATCATATTAAAGGAATACCCCCACCAATCATTCTTTCCCCCAGGCTTATTTTCTTAATGTCGCCTCTAGGAAACATAATCTTAAGAGAGTTATCAGGGTGACAGCATCATGGTAAACCTTTGACCGTGTGTGCATCCACCTTAGTGCTTATGTAGAAGCAGGTACCACATCTGCACATCAATGTTGAGCTCCTCCAGGTGATCATAGCAGGCTAACTTGGCCAACCCAGACGTTTCCCATACGTTAATGTCTAGAACAGTTGAATTCCTGTAACAGCAAGTGTCACTGCTAAGTGTGTGTGCCGAAGCCTGCTCATGCTTGCTTTCTTATCCCCAGGGTTCCCTTTGACAGCAGCACGCTTACTGGTTGATCACTTACATGGTGCTGGCTGCTAACAAGCCCATCTGTACTGTACATGCATGTGACAGACAGGAGGTTAATATTCCTCTTGTAGAGAAAGCACTTACAAGTTGAGAGATGAGTAAAGGCTGTAACCAGGCAGTTCTCTGAAGAGAAGATGCATAGGGCTAATAATCTTCTCACAGATATTCAACCTCACTAATAAGGAAACTAAGAAGAGAGGCGAAAAGCAAAGAAGACAAGAAAAGATATAAGCATCTGAATGCAGAGTTCCAAAGAATAGCAAGAAGAGATAAGAAAGCCTTCTTCAGCAATCAATGCAAAGAGATAGAGGAAAACAACAGAATGGGAAAGACTAGAGATCTCTTCAAGAGAATTGGAGATACCAAGGGAACATTTCATGCAAAGATGGGCTCGATAAAGGATAGAAATGGTATGGACCTAACAGAAGCAGAAGATATTAAGAAGAGGTGGCAAGAATACACAGAAGAACTGTACAGAAAAGATCTTCACGACCCAGATAATCATGAGGATGTGATCACTAATCTAGAGCCAGACATCTTGGAATGTGAAGTCAAGTGGGCCTTAGAAAGCATCACTAAGAACAAAGCTAGTGGAGGTGATGGAATTCCCGTTGAGCTGTTTCAAATCCTGGAAGATGATGCTGTGAAAGTGCTGCACTCAATATGCCAGCAAATTTGGAAAACTCAGCAGTGGCCACAGGACTGGAAAAGGTCAGTTTTCATTCCAATTCCAAAGAAAGGCAATGCCAAAGAATGCTCAAACTACCGCACAATTGCACTCATCTCACACGCTAGTAAAGTAATGCTCAAAATTCTCCAAGCCAGGCTTCAGCAATATGTGAACCGTGAACTCCCTGATGTTCAAGCTGGTTTTAGAACAGGCAGAGGAACCAGAGATCAAATTGCCAACATCCGCTGGATCATGGAAAAAGCAAGAGAGTTCCAGAAAAACATCTATTTCTGCTTTATTGACTATGCCAAAGCCTTTGACTGTGTGGATCACAATAAACTGTGGAAAATTCTGAAAGAGATGGGAATACCAGACCACCTAACCTGCCTCTTGAGAAATCTGTATGCAGGTCAGGAAGCAACAGTTAGAACTGGACATGGAACAACAGACTGGTTCCAAATAGGAAAAGGAGTACGTCAAGGCTGTATATTGTCTCCCTGCTTATTTAACTTATATGCAGAGTACATCATGAGAAACGCTGGACTGGAAGAAACACAAGCTGGAATCAAGATTGCCGGGAGAAATATCAATAACCTCAGATATGCTGATGACACCACCCTTATGGCAGAAAGTGAGGAGGAGCTAAAAAGCCTCTTGATGAAAGTGAAGGAGGAGAGCGAAAAAGTTGGCTTAAAGCTCAACATTCAGAAAACGAAGATCATGGCATCCGGTCCCATCACTTCATGGGAAATAGATGGGGAAACAGTGGAAACAGTGTCAGACTTTATTTTTTTGGGCTCCAAAATCACTGCAGATGGTGACTGCAGCCATGAAATTAAAAGACGCTTACTCCTTGGAAGAAAAGTTATGACCAACCTGGATAGTATATTCAAAAGCAGAGACATTACTTTGCCGACTAAGGTCCGCCTAGTCAAGGCTATGGTTTTTCCTGTGGTCATGTATGGATGTGAAAGTTGGACTGTGAAGAAAGCTGAGCGCCGAAGAATCAATGCTTTTAAACTGTGGTGGTGGAGAAGACTCTTGAGAGTCCCTTGGACTGCAAGGAGATCCAACCAGTCCATTCTGAAGGAGATCAACCCTGGGATTTCTTTGGAAGGAATGATGCTAAAGCTGAAACTCCAGTACTTTGGCCACGTCCCGCGAAGAGTTGACTCACTGGAAAAGACTCTGATGCTGGGAGGGATTGGGGGCAGGAGGAGAAGGGGACAACTGAGGATGAGATGGCTGGATGGCATCACGGACTTGATGGACGTGAGTCTGAGTGAACTCCGGGAGATGGTGATGGACAGGGAGGCCTGGCGTGCTGCAATTCATGGGATCGCAGAGTCGGACACGACTGAGCGACTGAACTGAACTGAATAAGAAAACACAAAGCAAAGGTATCTGAACTTCACCTCTCAGACTGGCAAAAATCTTTACTGCCCACAGATGACTAGAGTTTAGGAAAATAGGTACTTTAATATATTTCTGATGAGAATGTAAGTTGCTGAACCTTTAGAAAAAGTAATCTGAATGTATTTAATAAGGTAAATGCATATACTACACCCTTTGAGCTAGCAATCCCACTTTGAGGGATTGGATTTATTTAAAGAAATAACACATTGGTATACAAATATGATGGAGAAGGAAATGGCAACCCACTCCAGTGTTCTTGCCTGGAGAATCCCAGGGACGGGGGAGCCTGGTGGGCTGCCGTCTGTGGGGTCACACAGAGTCGGACACGACTGAAGTGACTTAGCAGCAGCATACAAATATGAAAAAGACATCCATTTCTGATTTATCATGGTGGTCAAAAACTGAAAACTGCTACTGCGTCAGTAGCAAAATGGTTGAGTAATTTGGTATGGAATATTAAGGAGGTAAAATATCAAAATGCATACATATTTAGGTAGATCCATGTCTATATTTGATCTGTAGGAATATCCATGGTATCCTATTAGCTGGGAAGAAAGTGTGTTTCAGAGTAACTGTGATATGATTCTTTCAGGGGACGTTGTGATTTCCTCAGTTCTGTCTCACCACGGCAAAAATTTGAAGTGATGGACGGACCAGTGTTACAGCTTGGCGTTACAGCTCAGTTTTGTTTGGCAAGGAAAGGAAAATACACTCTCGAGGCATGAGGGCGGGCTGACCCAAAAGACACAAAGAGAAGGGAAGCCAGAGGCTCAACTTTGGCTCCTCTTTTTTTGTGTTTTTCTCCTCCCCCTGGGCCTGCCCTGTGTAATCTGGGCTAGCCAGGAGGGCTGCTTGTTTCGCCTGAGGTTCTCACTCCAGTCCTCAGACCTTCCTTTGTTCTGTTTTCACGGGCTTTTCCCTTCTTTGTGTTTTAGCCACTTCATTCTGGACTCCTTTTTCCTAATCTAACTACCTAACAATCCCTTATGGCAGAAAGTGAAGAACTAAAGAGCCTCCTGATGAAAGTGAAAGAGGAGAGTGAAAAAGTTGGCTTAAAGCTCACCATTCAGAAAACTAAGATCATGGCATCCAGTCCCATCACTTCATGGCAAATAGACGGGGAAACAGTGGCTGAGTTTATTTTTCTGGGCTCCAAAATCACTGCAGATGGTGATTCAGTTCAGTTCAGTTCAGTCGCTCAGTCGTGTCCGACTCTTTTCAACCCCATGAATCGCAGCATGCCAGGCCTCTCTGTTCATCACCATCTCCCAGAGTTCACCCAGATTCACGTCCATCGAGTCTGTGATGCCATCCAGCCATCTCATCCTCTGTCATCCCCTTCTCCTCCTGCCCCTAATCCCTCCCAGCATCAGAGTCTTTTCCAATGAGTCAACTCTTCGCAGGAGGTGGCCTAAGTACTGGAGTTTCAGCTTTAGCATCATTCCTTCCAAAGAAATCCCAGGGTTGATCTCCTTCAGAATGGACTGATTGGATCTCCTTGCAGTCCAAGGGACTCTCAAGAGTCTTCTCCAACACCACAGTTCAAAGGTGATTGCAGCTATGAAATTAAAAGACACTTACTCCTTGGAAGGAAAGTTATGACTAACCTAGATAGCATATTAACAAGCAGAGACATTACTTTGCCAACAAAGGTCCATCTAGTCAAGGCTATGGTTTTTGCAGTGTTCATGTATGGATATGAGAGTTGTACTATAAAGAAAGCTGAGCACAGAAGAATTGATGCTTTTGAGCTATGGTGTTGGAGAAGATTCTTGAGAGTCCCTTGGACTGCAAGGAGATCCAACCAGTCCATCCTAAAGAAGATCAGTCCTGGGTGTTCATTGGAAGGACTGATGTTGAAGCTGAAACTGCAATACTTTGGCCACCTGATGCGAAGAGCTGACTCATTCGAAAAGACCCTGATGCTGGGAAAGATTGAGGGCAGGAGGAGAAGGGGACGACAGAGAAGGAGATGGTTGGGTGGCATCACCGACTCAATGAACATGGGTTTGGGTGGACTCTGGGAGTTGGTGATGGACAGGGAGGCCTGGCGTGCTGCAGTTCATGGGGTTGCAGAGTCAGACACGACTGAATGACTGAACTGAACTGAAGAATTCCATTTTTATTATACAGAGAATGAAAAAAGCTTTAAAAAAAACAGCTGAGCATGTGCACAAAGATGGGTATTTGAATGCACTTGGTATGTTTGAGATACATATAGTGCTCCTACATGCGTGTGAATAATGACACATATCAGCTTGTTTGTATCCCCAGACTGAAGTGTCAAAAACTTGAACTTGTGACTGTATTTTTCTGGAGGGAGGTCTGGAATCAGGACATTGTCTTTTTTTCATATCTGTGTTTTGCAGCGTATTGCAAGAACATGTTTTGCTTTTATGGTTTAAGAGGAAATTCCTTGTCTGCCCTTGGATGTAGTTTTTCTTTTGCAGTAAGTCAGGTAGTTTGGGATTATTTTGAGTGAGAGGTGAGTAGGTAGCATATCAGATTTGGGCTCTGTTGGAGAAAGTACAGGAGGGCAAATATTTACATAACTATACTTAAAACTGGCTCCTTATTGTCTAGACATTAGGACACTAAAATGCAGATTGTTAGCTTTCTTTCTGGGAGCAAATATATTAAATCCCCCCAAATAAAAAATAATTGCCTTTTGGAATTTGACCTATTAGTTAATGATACCACATCAGATCTCTTGAAGCAATCTGGTAATTGTTTTATAAACTGTGGTGATTATTAGTGGGTGGTCATTAAGAATTTCTTCTGTAAGATCTGTGAGAAAGTCAGGAAATTTGTAAGAGGTAATACCCACTTTGACTGCAGTATTATGTGACACTTAAAAAAAAATTCACAGGTCATCGTATAACTTGCACAGAATAAAATTTGGCAGAGTATATTTCACTAAAAGTGATTTTTTCCTCAAACTTAAGAACCTAAGAAATGCCACAGTGAATAAGGTTGGTGTTACATCCAGCAGTGAGATCAGCTGCTGACTGACCAACTCAAAAACATTCCAAGGAGTGTGAGTGGCAAGCATTGCACAGCTTTGTGAACATTCTCAAAACCACTAAATTGTAAACTTTAAAAGGGTGAACTCTATGGTGCGTGACTTACAACTCAAAGGTTAAAAAATCAAAAGGAGTAGTGGTCGGCACCTCTTGATACTGACCTTTGAAACTTTATTTTTCAGGTTCCTTTTGCAAGATATGTGGCGAGAAATAATATATTGAATTTAAAGCGGTAAGAAAAAAATGGGGGTTCATTTGGTGCACGTGGGAAAGAAACCCAAAAAGAGTATTTCATCTACTGTGATCATTACACAGTCAAGTATTTGGAGTTTAAAGTACTGAGCTTGGAAAACGGTCACAAAGCCGAGCGCCAGTACCCCTTTTATGATCAAGACTGGCATCCTCCTGTTTGTAGGAATGTTGCATTTGGGTGGCAGGCTGAGACTCCCAGTCTTTTCTCTGCCTTCTAAATACATCTGGCTGTTCTTGATCACAGATGGCCCCTTTTAAAATTTAATTGAAAGGACAAGTGGCCAGTGGTCTCTGTGTGAAAACTGCCTGCACGGGTAACTGAACAAAAACAGCTTGTGGAGAAGTGGAAGAAACCCAGCAGGAGTGCTGAACCTCCAGGCACTTACCGCTGGGGAAAGGTTTTCATTCAAATACCACAGGGGCAAACAGCAAGATCTGCATAAATTGGAGCAATGTTGTCAGCAAGGCACCTGACTTTGCAGCGCCTTTCCTAAACAAAGTCAAAGCTCTTTACATGCCTTTATTCTCAATTCCAAGTAAACAGTTACTAATCATGAAGTGTGGGCATCACTGTGTAGAAAGCAAACGCTTAGGATAAAATGATTTTTTCTGTGTTATTTCATGTCTATTTCAGACTTAAAAAATAAACCCCATTGCTTAATAGTGGCAACACTGGGAATTGGAACCTAGATACAAAGCATGACTATTCTGGGCAAATCTATCTTTATGTTGTTCTCTTAATCATACTACTGACTGCTTTTTCCATATTATTTCTTTTATTCAACAATGTCTTATACATATGTAATTCCAGCAAGCAATGGCCTTAGAAATGCGGGCTTCTCTCTGCAGATATTGCATAGAACGTGTGTTCAGACCTCGAAAATTGGACCGATTTCATCCCAAAGAACTTCTGGAGTGTGCATTTGATATTGTCACCTCTACTACCAACAGCTCGCTGCCCACCGCTGAAATCATCTACACCATCTACGAAATCATCCAGGAGTTCCCAGCACTTCAGGTTCCTTCCCAGACCCTAACATCCCGAGGTTATCCCACGAGACAGTCCTTCAGCAGATTCCGTGGGGCCACAGAGCTGCTCCTCAGGTGGTGCTGGCCATGAATCACACTGTCACTCAAGCCCCTGGGAAGGCTTCATGTCGCTTTTGAGACGACTCATGCTCTTAGCTCCGCCTAGAAAGGAATGAATTTTGTTTTTGTTTCTTCGGCTGTGGGGAAGCTGTATGCATTCCAAAATTTGAGGAATTCAGCTAAGAATCCTAGGATACTTTGAGCATGTTGGGAACCCTCAGCTCCCTCCTACGCCCAGGCTCTTTTTTAAAAAATATGTACTAATTATTTTATTGCTTTAGATTACATGGAATGCATTTTCTCTTTTTTTAAAATCAAAGTTTAGTTGATTTGCAACAGGTTTTAATTTTTAAAATTTTTAGCCACACTGCGTGGCATATGGGACCTTAGTTCCCCAACCAGGAATCAAACCCATGCCCCCACCGTTAGAAGCCCAGAGTCTTAACCACTGGACTGCCAGGGACGTCCCCGCCCAGGCTCATAACAGCTGGCCTCACTTTGTATGGTCTCTGTGGACTCCCCAGCCAGTGGAGGCTCCTGTGCGCTCAGTGGTTGCTCTCCTCGGCCTTCCCTCCCCATCCCCGCTACACGCCCCTCTTACCCTCTCCACAGTGACCTCCCATCAGTCACCGTGCACCCCTGTCCAGATAGACCTCTCTACCCAGCTGCAGTGGGGGCCCGGAAGCCTGCCTGCAACCTCCCTGACTGGCCAGCCACCTTTTCTTCTCAGCTCTCACAGCACATGAGATGAGAACCCACATGCTAGTTGCCAGCTGTTTCCCCAGACAGAGATGCTCTTTCAGGGCCACTGTCTGTGCAGCCCACTGCACCTGGCTCAGCGCACAGCTCACCGCCCTGTGAATGCTCCTTGACTGTGCGCTTATACTCCACCAGCTGGGCTTATAGGTCAGTCAGTAGTGAACCAGGTCTTCTCCCACTTTGAAATCTGTGTCACCTTGCTCAGTCTTTTGAACGTAGCTGGAGAGGAAAGTATTTCTGATGTGTACGATAAAGATTAAATTATTAATATATTATACTCTGACCACAACAGTGTCAGAAGACTATATATGAAAAAGTAAACTAGAAGGCAATATGCTAAAATTCATTCCTTCCATTGTGTCAGTTTGGTAAACTGGGGATAAGATTCTAGATTTTGTCAGGTGCCTGTGTTGCTTTTATAATGAAAATAATAATTTCTCTATCCTAGGAAAGAAATTACAGTATTTACTTGAACCATACCATGTTACTGAAAGCAATACTCTTACACTGTGGGATCCCAGAAGATAAACTCAGCCAAGTCTATGTTATTCTGTATGATGCTGTGGTAAGCATTTAATTCCTTTGAGTTGATATTGAAGGATAGTAATAATAGCTAATGAGAATTTTCTTAGTGATGTAACCATAAAACTGAATTGGGAATTTTATCTCCTTCCCCTCATTGCTCTAAGGTAAAAGAACCAATGGCTTTGATTCTACCAACAGTTTTGTTTTTGCTTTTCTATCAATAGTTAACAAGTATTGGTTGAGCTTTTATCCTGTACTAAGCCTTGTGCTACTATTCCCTAGTAGCACACCTCCATGGTGTGTTTGCAAGGGTAACTTCTGAAGATTGAATTATCTTATTTAATTTATAAGGTAATAAACTTCTTCACTCACTTGCTGCTTAAGGCAAAAATATCACTAAGTAATTGGTCCTGATACTTGCCTGTAATGAGTTTAAAAATAGTCAGCCCTTACTAAGCGTGCACTGTGCTCAGAATATATGTGCCAAGCATTGTTCTAAACTCTTTATGAAGATTAATTTGCCTAAGTTAATCTCACAAGCACTGTTATTGTCCTTTAGAGAGGCCAAGAAAGGGAGTATTAGTTTTGATAGTAAAAGACTTATGTCCTGCCCGTAATTCTTCCAGCCTGTCTGAGCTTATCAGTGAAGTCATTTATAGACTGGGGGAGACTGGTTTAGACTTCTCTTGGGGCCTCATTTATCACCTCATTTATGTGAGACTGGGGCAGCATCACCTCCCATTGCCCTTCCGAATTTAGCCACATCGTTGTATTTATTACTCTCTGGTATTTGTGCAAAGCCTGAAGGGGGGACAGTGAAGATCTTAAATATTACGGTGCTGGGGTGGAGGTGAATCCTTCCTTATCTTTTCTAATTTCTTTTCATGTTAAATATTATTTTTATAATAAATAAGAACATCAAGAAGATACAGTCACTAGCAGTGCCAGACAGCCTATGATTAAGACAGGATAAGCTGGGGAAGTTCATAATGGTTGACTGTTTTTTGTACACTAAAAAGCTCAACCAGCTTTTATTTTATCTTCCTGGGACACATCAAGGGTCCTAACTTTAGTGTTTGCTTCTTCATGTTTCTTTTCTCCTCCCAAAGTGCTGCTGCTGTTTGGCAGGGACAGATAGAACAGAGTGTCAGTGGGAGGCTGGCAGAAAGCCCAGGGATGGTGCAGAGAGCTTCCCATCATTCTTGTTCATATTCTATAGGCTGCCTGGCAGCATGGGGTGGCACTCAGAGCCTGTCCACACGTGGCTTTCATTAGGGGATATGGATCAGTTGACTTTAGCATAAGCACCCCTGGGTAAGCCTCTCTTCCTCTGGGTCACCTCACCATTCAGCAAGTACAGCTCTCCCCTTGTTAATTCTCTTTTGTCAGGAATTGTTCAGTCGCTCAGTCGTGTCCAGCTCTTTGCAACCCCATGGACTACAACACACCAGGCTTTCCTGTTCTTCACTGTCTCCCAGAGTTTGCTCAGAGTTTGCTCATGTCCATTGAGTCAGTGATGCCATCCAACCATCTCATCCTCTTTGCCCCCTTCTCTCGCCCTCAATCTTNTCTTTGCAACCCCATGGACTACAACACACCAGGCTTTCCTGTTCTTCACTGTCTCCCAGAGTTTGCTCAGAGTTTGCTCATGTCCATTGAGTCAGTGATGCCATCCAACCATCTCATCCTCTTTGCCCCCTTCTCTCGCCCTCAATCTTCCCCCCATTTTAAAACAATGTTAGTTATATAGCTTATGTGAATTGTGGAGGGAAAAAAAGTATTTTAATCAGTTAATCCATCTTTCATGATGAGGAGCAGTTTGTCCAAAATGAAGGATACACCTGTCAGAATTAGCGTAGAAACTCTATCTTGTTCACAGCCAACCGTGCCTCTCATTGTTACCTTCTTCTCCATTAGACAGAAAAGCTGACGAGGAGAGAAGTGGAAGCTAAATTTTGTAATCTATCCTTGTCGTCAAATAGTGTAAGTATCTTTCAGTGGTGTGATTGCAGCTGTCCCTGTAATGCTGGGATTCCAGGAAACGCCAAACTCTCACTGCAGTCAGGCAGCGGCGCTTCCCGCCACCTCAGACAGTTTTTGCCTCAAGTAGCTGCCATGGCAACGTCTGGAATTAGGGGAAGAGAAATCAGGGCCACGATCAAAGAATGCATCTCCATGCTGTTTTCCTGACACCATATCCTTCTCTTCACACTCCTTGCCGACGCTGTGCTCGGTGGAGCCTCCTGCCCTGCATACCTCACGCTGCTCGGCCTCTGCTGAAGTAGAGTCTTCAGGATCATTTGCGATGCAGAGCTCCTCCTCACAGGCCCCCCCCACCTCCTGGTCTTCCAGCACCTCAGAGCTGCATTATAGCTCTGGCTTTTCTAGGGCATTACCTACTTCTAAAACCTCACTGGGAGTGAGAAAAATCTCACAGGGTAATAGGTTTGTCATTTCTCTCTTCGAGCATGAGGTTGGGCCCAGATCTTTGCCAGTCACCCTGACTTAACTGAGCCCCTGAAAAGCAAAAGACAACAGGGATTTCTTACATTTTCCTGAATATTTATTTAAGAGAAGTTTTTTTTTAACTTTTCCAGAGCCCTTATAGACCTAGTCGGACACTCAGTTACATAATCCTGTTGTCATTTAGCCACTAAGTCTCTTGCAACCCCATGGACTGTGTCCCGCCAGGCTCCTCTGTCCATGGGATTTCCCAGGCAAGAATACTGAAGTGGGTTGCCATTTCCTTCCCCAGGGGTTTGTCCCCACCCTGGGATGGAACCCGTGTCTCCTGCTTGGCAGGCAGATTCTTTACCCTTGAGCCACCTGGGAACCCTACGGTGATGAGCGAACTTCACTTATGGGATAAAATAAAATATGATGGTGCGCAGGCCAGGCGGAGTTATTCAGATTCTAGGGCACCTACCATGTGTCAGGCACAGTGCTAGGGATGTCGAGAGATGTCAGTGGAAGAGTCCATGGACTGCTTTCAACTTCTTCTTTCAAACTGGCCTTTAAAAGCCATGAGGGGATCCATCCAGTATATGTCTACCCTCAGCTCACAACTTTCACTGAGTGTCACAGTTTAAAGAACTCACTCAAATATTAATAGTTTGCAGGTCAGGAAAGTAAACCAGATACATAGTGCTAGGAACAATTAGACCAGATTACATTTTAAATGTTAACTCTTAGAGGAGGTACTAATAATTACAAAGTGACTCAATGGCATAATATTCTAGTACAAAGGACAGTCTTTATGCAATACCCTAGATATGTACACAGCACATAGCCATGTGCAGAAATAGTCCTGTGTATAAATGAGACAAAGAATCTGTCCAAGAAACTGCCCAGTTCAGCGACTCCTTAAAATGGTTCAAGCCTAACAGGTTCTCTGAACTAACTAATATCACATTTCAAAATACTTCACGCTTGCACAAGACAGCCACATTGGTTGCTAAAATGCCAGCTTCATTGCTTTTTGCTAAATTTCTATCCATTAGTCATGGATGTGCATGCATGCTCAGTCGCTTCAGCCGTGTCCGACTCTGCACCCCCATGGACCCCAGCCCACCAGGCTCCTCTGTCCATGGGATTCTCCAGGCAAGAGTACTGGAGTGGGGTGCCGTGCCCTCCTCCTGGGGATCTTCCCAACCCAGGGACCGAACCTGTGTCTCTTATGTCCCTTCATTAGCAGGTGGATTCTTTACTGCTAGCGCCACCTGGGAAGCCCAGTCATTTGATATTAAGCCTTAATCTAAAGTTGTGTGTTTGATTAGTTCAAAATGGAAAAATTAGTATCTAATATGGGCATTGGTGGGCTTTCCAGGTGGCTCAGTGGTAAAGAACCCACCTGCCAACACAGGAGACATAAGAGATACAGGTTCAATCCCTAAGTCAGGAAGATCCCCTGGAGGAGGGCATGGTCACCCACTCCAGTATTCTTGCCTAAAGAATCCTCATGGACAGAGGAGCCTGATGGGCTATAGCGTCGCAAAAAGTCAGACACAACTGAAGTGACTTAGCGTGCATAGGCATTTAGTACTCTCATTATTTTAAAAGGGAACCCTAAGAGTATTAGAAGAGGGAGTAGAAATACTGCAGGGAAGTTTCAAGTATCTGGCCCGGTCTTCATATTTTACAGATGAGGCACCTAAAGCCCAAAGAGATGTGTGACTCATCCCAGGTTACATGCAGTTAGTTGGTGATAGGTTGAGTACCAGCATCTGGGGGTGTAAATTCTGATGCTTCTAGTAGTTTATTAATGGGGTGGTGGTTTAGTCAGTAAGTCGTGTCTGCCTCCTGTGACCCCATGGACTGGGGCCTGCCAGGCTCCTCTGTCCATGGGATTCTCCAGGCAAGAACACTGGAGAGGGTTGCCATTTCCTTCTCCAATTAATGGGGTAATGTTAAAAAAAAATTATTAAGAACAAAATAAATCAAAGACATAAAATTTTTTAATGTTATCTTTAAGATACTAAAGAAATTATTAACGCTTTGGGATTTTTTAAAAATACAAGTGATTTATGGTTATGGAACTACCTTCAGTTTCATTCATAAGTCTTCATTCAGCTCTTCAGTTCCATGTGCCTGTTTATAGATGACTCAGGTTCTATCTGCCTATAGTCTCAAAGTAGCTATAATTTTGCCTCTTAGTTTCCACATTAGCCCCTGGAGTCTTTTTTTTCTGGTTTTATGATCATAGTTACTTCCTCTTTAACTGCACTGGGCCAGGGCCTGTGCCTGGTCCACAGATGGATTGCTGTTAGCTGCTGCCCCCTCCTGGCAAAGATGACAAGTACAGCTGTGGAGAGCTGGGATCTGGGCTAAGGTCTGAGGGGGAAGAGAAGGCAGCGGGGGCTGCCTGTAGGAGGTGGTATCCAAACTGCATCTCAAGCCTACAAGCAGGAATTATTCAAGGGAGGACAGGGAATTCCCATCGTAATTCAGTGTAGTGTTAGAACGAGTCAGACTTTGCCTTCCTGTCCCTCGTTGATGTGCCTGTAGTCATGGAATTTCACGAGCATGAAGAAGGCAAAGAGAGACAATACTGGCCTGAAAATATATATAATGGAGGCTCTGCTAGTGTCAGGGTCTGCTCTGCTGGGGTCAGCATTCGCTGTGTGTGGGACTGAAAATGAACTGTGAGTAGGGACCTAGAGTACTTCTGCAAGGTGCCTTAGAGTTGTTGGAAAACAATGATCCTTAGTGGGAACTGTGGAAAAGACTACAATTAGCCTTGACCACAAAATCTACCCTTTTGGAGGTGCAAGAGCTCTGCCACTCCCTGCTGTGTATAGGAAACATGCAGCAAAGTGAGCCTTTCTTGCCATGGATTTTGGAAGCTAACTGTGCCTCCTTGCTTTCCAGCTGTGTCGACTCTACAAATTTATTGAGCAGAAGGGAGAGCTGCAAGATCTAACCCCAACCATAAATTCATTAATAAAACAGAAAACAGGTGTTGCCCAGTTAGTGAAGTACGGCTTAAAAGATCTGGAGGAGGTCGTTGGACTGTTGAAGAAACTTGGCATAAAGTTACAGGTTTGGCAATTGTTTGATTCTGGCAGCGCCAATTTGTAGCATTAATAATAGCACAAGGAGGAAGTGGGTTTTATTTTATTAATGCTAGTTAAGTGTTTTATTTTTCCAGAAGAATGCTGCTTTCCACATTTTGGAACATTTGATACCTAGTAATAATTTTGGCTTATATCAGAATTTCTTTGCGAGCATCACAATTCCTATTGTGTGGTAATTCTTACTATGTCAGCCTCAAGAGAGGTGGTTATTCTTGAAGAGAACAGAGCTCCTCTTACTTGGTAGGCTGTAATCCAATAGACTGTGTACCGAATATTTTGTTTATACTAAATATATTATTCTGATGTTCATGATGGAAAATGGGGTCTTCAGCATGCACACTCTTTAAAGCTTGAGCCCTTGACACATCCGTGTGGCATTTCCCTTGACAGGTCCTGATCAATTTGGGCTTGGTTTACAAGGTGCAGCAGCACAGCGGAATCATCTTCCAGTTTGTGGCATTCATCAGACGGAGGCAAAGGGCTATATCTGAAATCCTTGCAGCTGGTGGTAGATATGACCTGCTGGTGAGGACATTTCTTCCTCAGCTTGTTATTTTAATATTTACTTATTTGGCTGCACCGGGTCTTAGCTGCCACATGTGGGAGCTTTGATCTTCACTGTGGCATGCAAACTCTTAGTTGTAGTATATGGAATCTAGTTCCCAAACCAGGGATCGAACTCGGACCCTGTGTCTTGGGAGCATTGAGTCTTAGCCACTGGACCACCAGGGAAGAAATTTTTTGAAACTACAGAAAAACTGAATCACTGATATTATTGAACACCTATATATATTTAAACTAGGAATAGAAACGTCTTATGAAATGCATTTGTACTATTTTTAACTTTTGTGTAAATAGCTAGTAGGGTTACAGGATATTGCAAAGATAGTACAGAGAGGTCTTGTGTACTTTTTATCCAGTTTCTTCCAATGGTTAAAGCTGGTATAACCATAATAAAATACCAAACCCAGGACATGGACCTCCCCATACTGTACATGTTTAACTCTGGGCCATTTTTTATCACATGTGTAGATTCCTGTGATTACCACCGCAGTTGAGATACAGTGGAATATATTAATAGAACCTTAACTCCTTTATGTCCTTTACCCTTCCCCTATATATGATTGTCTTAAATATTTCCTCAGTGTACATTGAAGTCCACATCAAACAGTGTTGTGCTTTTTGCTTCCAGTGTCGAACTCTGAAAAACTCAAGAAAAGAAGAAAGTTTACTGTATTTACCCAAAATTTCTGGATTCTGATGAGAAATCTGGGTTATTTGAATTATTTTTCCCCCATAGGAAAGATGACTCTTGATGCTTTTAAGATTTTTTTTGTTTTTGTTTTTAGTTTTAAGTTCAGTTATGTGTCTTGGCAGGACCTTCTTTGGATTTGTCCTGTTATTTGATTTTTCCCAGCTTCTTGAATCTGTAGGTTTGTCTTTTGCTAAAGAGCCTCCTACCAAGCGCCAGCAGGCCTGAGAGGGTTCAGTGGGGAGCCGGGACTTCCATATCTGCCTCGGGATAGTGCGCCCCCCACCAGCAGAGTCAGTGGAGGCCGGGATCCCTGACTTCCACCCTCACCCAAGCAGTAACAAGGCCCTCCTCCCCTCTGGGGTGTGCCGGAGGAGGCTGAATGGGAATCTGGAACTTTGACCACTATTCAGCATAGTATGTGGCATTATTTTTTCCACAATTTTTTCAGCTTTACTTTCTTTTTTCTCTCTTTCTAGAACTCTGATAACACAAATGTTACCTCTTTTGTTATGCTCCTATGGTTCTGGGACATCTTTCTTTACAGTCTCTTTTCTCTGTTGTTCAGTGACTTTATCTTCAGTTTCTCTGATTGTTTTTCCTGTTATCTCCATTTATGCTGTTGGGCCCATCCAGTGAGTTTTTTGTCTCCTACTTCCTTGCTGAGACTTTGGCTTTTTTTATTTGTTTCGAGCCCATTTACGATTCCTGTTGTAGCATTTTTATGCTGGTTGCTTTAAAATCCTTGTCCGATAATTCTCACATCTGTTTCATTTTGTTGGTGTCTGTTGATTTGCCTTTTCTCATTCACTTTGAGATCCTGGCTCTTGTTATGATGCCTGATTTTCAGTTGTATCCTGGACATTTTGAGTCTTACGTGACTAGACTAGAACTTACCTAGACCTTCCTCTGATACTGCATAGTGGAGGCGGGGTGGAGGAGGCAGGGGTCGCGTCCCTGCTGTCAGGAGGGAGTGAGGATCAGGTTCCTCGCTCCTCGCTCGGCCTCCTTCTACATCCCCAGGGTGGGAGGGCTGCCTTGTTACTGCTTCCTATAGGCCCCACTGATAGTATGGTGGAGGGGTGGGGGGCGGGGGAGTTGGCAGGCGGCCTTGTTACTGCTGGAAATCGGTGAAAGTTCCAGCTTCCATTCAGTGTCCTCCGGCACCACCCAAGAGGGGAGGGGCACCTTGTCACCACTTGGGTGGGGTGGAAGTTGGAGATCCTGGTCTCCACTGACACCAGTGGGGGAAGCATCACTCCCACAGACAGGGAAGTCCCGGCTGCCCTCAGTGTGCTCAGATACCACCCTCCTGGGACTTGGCGGGGCCTCTCTGGGTAACGGGGAATGTCTTCACCCCACTCAGCCATCACGAGTGGGAGCGCCTATGCTGCTTCTGTGACGTTTGGCCAACCAGGGCCAGTACTGTCTACAGATTTTCTGTCTTGCTGGGTTGCCCCTTTCTTGATTTTTTTGACCAGAGAGATCAGATTTTCCTTGGGGCTTTTTTGTTTGTTCTCCTTGGCATTTCTGGGATGACAGTTTCTCCAGCACTCAGTCCTGGGTACAAGAGGCAAAAACCAAACCCAGGGAACTCACCACATGTGGCTCCTCGGATCCCACGGTCCCTAGTCAGCCTGCCATCTGCTCTCCACTCTCAGAGTCATCTTATGTCTGTTTTATCTGTAGTGTCCAAGGGGTTTTAGCTGTACTTAGAGGAACAGGGAGAAGTGTTTCTACCCATCTTGGTCCAGAACCTATGTATCCAACTTTAAATTATCTAGTAACGTGAAGTAAGTAAAAAGAAAAAGGTGGCATTAATTGTAATAATGTATTTTATTTAACCCAATATATCTAAAATAATATGTAAGCATGTAATCAAAATTTTTTTAATTATTAAGGTGCTATTTACATTTTTTCTGTCTTTACAGTTAGCATTTGTTTAACCCAGTATACCCAAATACTATTTCAACATGTAATCAAATATCTAAAAGTTATTAAGAAGCTATTTTACATTCTTTTCCATTCTGAGTCTTTGCAACCAGTGTGTTTCACATATACAGCAAACATCAGTTCAGATTAGACATTTCACATGCTTAAGCCCCGTGTGGCTAGTGGCTGCCAAATTGAACAGTGCAGAGCTCCATGCAGCATTCATTAACATTTCCTGAATTTGCAGGTATGCTTGCTTCTCTCTCTTGCTACACACACACACGCACACACACACTCTGACACACTTTATTTTGGTGAACCCTTTGATAAGTTGCTATTAGAGTGCATGCCCCCAAATCATCGCTTTTCCTATCATCACACTTTCTTCTCCATTTCATAACCAGAGCCGTCTGTCTCTCCACAGATTCCCCAGTTTAGAGGACCACAGGCTCTGGGGCCAGTTCCTACTGCCATCGGGGTCAGCATAGCCATAGACAAGATAACCACTGCCGTCCTCAACCTGGAAGAGCCGGTAAGTACTAGCTCTGCTTTCCAGCATGCTCTGGGATGGCGCTCCTTTTGTAGTCATTCACGTGGAGCCCCAGAGGTAGAAGCTGTAGACTGAGGTTTAGGGAGACTGTCTTTGCTGTGAGGGACAAGCCTAAATCTTGGTGTCGATACTTAGCCTCTGCTTTCTAGCTGGGGGACCTTAGTCCAGTAGCCTGACTCTCCTTATCTGGAATATGCTATGTAAATGTGAGAGATTACAGTTGTTAACAGACTCATATCAAGGCCTCTGGTCATAATTCTCCAAAGAAATGTTTTTTTCCTCTGTGTTTAAGGCAAGATTAGTTTTCCCAGAGAAAAAGAGTATCTTCCTAATGACTTAGAAATAATTTCAAGTCTTTTATCTTAAAAGACTAATATAAAAATTTTCTGTGTCATTTTTTTTACCATGTCATTTTGAAGCAAAGACTTGTACATTTATGTTGCTGTATGTGATTTTAAGGTGCCTGTTTTCATATGAGTGCTGCCTCCATGGTCTCACATACATGCCCAGAATCTCCTTCCTCTAAATGTAATCAATGTTTCTGATCCAGGTGACAGTAAGCTCTTGTGACCTCCTGGTTGTAAGTGTTGGTCAGATGTCCATGTCCAGGGCCATCAACCTAACCCAGAAACTCTGGTCAGCTGGAATCACAGCAGAAATCATGTATGACTGGTCACAGGTAAGGAAACAAAAAGCGCCTGTGAGTGGAGGGCATCTAGCAAATCAGCGTCTATGGCTTTAGTTTCTGCCAAACTATCTCTATGATTTCAGTTGCTTCCTGTAGGAGTTTCTGATTGTTGGAGTAACAAATTACCAAACCATTATGGTTTAAAACAACACTTATTTATTATCTTACACTTCTGGAATTGAGAAGCCTGAAATCATTTTCACTGGGCTAAAATCATGGTGTCTGGTAAGGCTGGTTCCTTCTGAAGACTTTAGTAGGAGAATCCACTTCCTTGCCTTTTCCAGCGCCTAGAAGCTTCCTGCATTCCTGCTTGTGGCCCTTTCCTCTGTCTTCAGACTCAGTAGGGTAGCACCTTCTTTCCTCTGCACTACGTTTCTGTCCTTCCATCTCGAATTGACCCTCCTGTCCCTTTTTACCAGGACCGTTGTGATTATACTGGGCCCATCCTGATCACCCAGGATAATCTCCCAATCTCAAGATCTTTAATCAATCTGCAAAATCCCTTTTACCATATAAGATACCGTAGCCACAGGTTCCCAGGGGTGAGGATGTGGACATCTTTGCAGGGCCATTATCCAGCCCAGCACACTTCCCAGAGGCATTCTGTGTCTAGTGTTTTTAGCTTTGTCTCCTCGGGCCTCTCACAGCTGGCCTAACTCCTGCTCTGGGGGTGGAGATGAGAAGAATGGCGCCACTGAGCACCTGGCCTACCCTTTAGAGTGGGGGGCCTTCAGATGGCTGACTTCTCTGCAAGCATATCACAGAAGGGGCTGCATTACCAGGTGGTCCTCCAAGCTGTACACACATTCACCCTCACTCATGGTGCCCCAGAGCATGAAGAGACGCGTAGGGAACAGAACCCTACCCTTCCACCTGTTTATTCCACATTACCTGCCAGCAGCTGCTGCTGTCCATTTTTGTATGTATTATATAAAAATTCATGTCAGAAGTATGCTGACATGAGCATAAATTATAATCCTTTAACAGAGCAGTATCCTATTCCACTTACTTGTTTCATAAATCGTTAGAGAAGTATTCTGTCTTAAAGTAAAATTATAAGCTCAGTGATGGTGATTTCAGCCCAGCACAGGGGTGTCCCCTGCAGGCTTCTCTGCTCTGACACTTCTTTGCTTTACGCTTCATTTCTGGTTTTCACCTTCTACTGTTTCTTTTGTTGCCTTTATTTTCCCTAAAGGCCTTTTTCCTGTGTGTGTGTTAATATTTAGCAACCATCAAGATGTGAAGCTTTTGAAAACTTCTTAATGTGTGTGTGTGTGTGTGTGTGTTAATATTTAGCAACCATCAAGATGTGAAGCTTTTGAAAACCTTTTACTATGTCCTGGCCACACTGAGTGATATGGCCCCTTAGAACAATAGTGAAAGCACAGAAAACGAAAGAAATCTTATTCCTCCTTTGAATTCTAGACTCTTCTTGCTTAATATTTATTTATATAAACCATAAGATCAACATGTTTAGTTACTCACTTTGAGAATACACTGAGCATAGTGTTTTCATTCTCCTTAACTACTTGAAGCTGTTCCAAGGGCTTTGTGTTTATTTGTTTCAGTCCTAAGCTTTTGAAAACTTCTTAATGTGTGTGTGTGTGTGTGTGTGTTAATATTTAGCAACCATCAAGATGTGAAGCTTTTGAAAACCTTTTACTATGTCCTGGCCACACTGAGTGATATGGCCCCTTAGAACAATAGTGAAAGCACAGAAAACGAAAGAAATCTTATTCCTCCTTTGAATTCTAGACTCTTCTTGCTTAATATTTATTTATATAAACCATAAGATCAACATGTTTAGTTACTCACTTTGAGAATACACTGAGCATAGTGTTTTCATTCTCCTTAACTACTTGAAGCTGTTCCAAGGGCTTTGTGTTTATTTGTTTCAGTCCCAAGAGGAATTACAAGAGTACTGCAGACATCATGAAATCACCTATGTGGCCCTTGTCTCGGATAAAGAAGGAAGCCATGTCAAGGTAAAGACCAGAGGAAATCTTTCACAATTCAACAATCAGATTTCCCAAACTGTATTAACCATGGAATGCCCAACCTTCCCACTGAGGTCCTGGCCTTGGGCATGGCTGGAAACCCATTATTTCATTCTCCTTTTGAATTGCTAGGCCTGCTTTTTGGAGAAAGTGTATGACATAAGGAAGAGAGAATCTGAATCTGAACACTTTTCTTTGAACTTAAAAAAAAATTAAAAAGCTATGACCAGGTTTTTCCTCTACTTTTTTCCCCCTTGTTCCCTTTCTCCATCTAAGGAGATAAAAATAATAACTATAGCTAATATTTCCTGGCAGACATATTTTGCTAGGCCTGCTTTTTGGAGAAAGTGTATGACATAAGGAAGAGAGAATCTGAATCTGAACACTTTTCTTTGAACTTAAAAAAAAATTAAAAAGCTATGACCAGGTTTTTCCTCTACTTTTTTCCCCCTTGTTCCCTTTCTCCATCTAAGGAGATAAAAATAATAACTATAGCTAATATTTCCTGGCAGACATATCTCTAGTTAACTTCCTAACCAATTTTACTATGTTGTAGTTAACCAAAAAAGTTCATAAATAGATTACCTTTATTTCTATTTTTAAAGGGAGAAAAATCAATATATTTTCCCTTTGTTTTTTCCTTTTAATGTCTTTCTCTGGTTTTGATAGCAGAGTGATTTTGGCTTCATAAATGAGTTGGATCCCCTGTTCTCTGGATAATGTTGTTGTAGAATTGGTATTATTTCATTCTTAAATATTTGCTAAAATTCACCAGTAAAAACACTGGGACCTAGATACAGGGCTATCAGATTGCCTCTTTCTCCTTGAGTTTTGGTAGTTTATATTCCATTTCACCTAAGTATTCAAATATTCCTCTTACTATCTGTAGGATCTGTAGTGATATTTCCTTTCATTCCTGATATGGTAATTTATATCTGCACCGCCTGCCCCCGCCCCCCGCCTTTTTTTTTCCTGATCACCCTAGCTAGAGGTTTATCAACTTTGTCTTCAGAAAACCAGCTTTTTATGTCATTTATTTTTCTCTATTTTCTGTTCATTTGTGTTCTGTTTTATTGGTTTCCTTTTTTTCTTCATTCTGCTAAATTTGGATTTAGAGACAGTCACTAGTTGAGGTTTGCTTATCCACTCTTTGACATCCCCTGCCTTTTATTGAAATGGTTAAATAATTTATACATTATGCAGTTATTGAAATGGTTGGGCTTAAATCTACCACTTTACTATTTGTTTTGTTTGTTCTGTCCTTTTTTCTCCCATTTTTTTTTTCTTTTCAAGCTTTGTTTTTAGATCAAATAGTTTTTATTCCATTTTATTTCTACACTGGTTTACTGACTATAACTCTTATTTTTAGTGGTATTTTTTAATGACTTTTCTAGGGTTTGTGGTATACAACTTGCACATCCATACAACTTGCACATCCTGCCTTCAAAAACTACTGTATGCCTTCGCATGTAGTATAAGAACCTCACAACCAAATACTTGCATTTCCCCCACCATCCTTTGTGCTATTGCTGCCAGTCTGTTTTCTAAATATGTTACTAACTTCATAATGCACTGTATTTTGGTTTTTGTTAATCAATTACCTTTTACAGAGGTTTTTGAAATAAAGAGGGAATGTCCTTTATAGGGCTTCCTCTACAGCTAAGCAGTAAAAAAAATTCGCCTGCAATGCAGGAGATGTGGGTTCAGTCCCTGGGTCAAGAAGATTCCCTGGAGGAGGAAATAGCAGGCCACTCCATGGACCTGGAAAATCCATGGACCAAGGAGCCTGGCAGGCTACAGTTCGTGGGTCGCAAAGAGTCGGACACAACTGAGCACGCATACACATCCTTTACATTTACCCATATGTTTACCATTCCTGGAACTGTTTATTCCTTTGTGTTCAGCCAGATAGCATTCTGATTTTATTTTCCTTCTGCCTGAAGAATTTATTATTATTTCTGATTAGTGCAGGTCTGCAAGTAATGAATTCTCTCAACTGTTACTAGTCTGAGAAAGTCTTCACTTCACCTTCGGTTTTGAGAGATATTTTTGCTGGATATATGATTCATGATATATGTTTTTCCTTTTGCACTTTGAACATTGTGTTTTATTGTCTTCTGACCTGAGAGTTTCTGTTTAAAAGTCTGCTTTGATCCTCTGTCTGTAATTTATCTTTTTATCTTCTGACACCTTTTTAAGATTTTCTTCTGTCACTAGTTTTCTGCAATTTGAATATGATGTGCTTTGGTGTCGTGCTTTATGTTCTAATGGTTGGTATTCACAGAGCTTCTTTGAACTGTAGACTTACAGTTTCCATAAAATTTGGAAATTATTCACATTATTTCCTCAAATGTTTTTCTGTCCCCTTTCCTTCTGGGACTCTGATTACAGAAGGTTAATCATTTGATATTGTCCCTCAGCTCATTGGAGAAGGCAGTGGCACCCCACTCCAGTACTCTTGCCTGGAAAATCCCATGGACGGAGGAGCCTGGTCGGCTGCAGTCCATGGGGTCACTAAGAGTCAGACAAAACTGAGTGACTTCACTTTCACTTTTCACTTTCATGCATTGGAGAAGGAAATGGCAACCCACTCCAGTGTTCTTGCCTGGAAAATCCCAGGAACGGGGGACCCTGGTGGGCTGCCGTCTATGAGGTCGCACAGAGCTGGATACAACTGAAGCGACTTAGCAGCAGCAGCAGCAGCACAGCTCATTGAGGCTGTTCTTTTGTGGGTTTTGTTTGCTTTTTCTCTCTGTATGTGCTTTATTCTGGATCATTCACTGATCTTTTCTGCAATATCTTATCTGCTATTAATCCCATCCAGTGCATTTCCTATTTCAGGTATTGAAGTTTTTTCATCTGTCTAAGTTACATTTGTGTCGTTTTTTAAAAATGTCTTCCATTTCTTCCCTCATCATAGTTCTTATTTTCTTTATATTCTTTATAATAGTCATTTTTAATTCTGTCATCTTGACATTTTTGGTCTGAATTTCTCCTGGTTATGAATCATATTTTCCTTCTTTTTATGCCTGTTAACTTGTGAGTAGTTATTGGACATTATGAAGTTTACATTTTTCTGTACTGTGTTTTATTATGTCCCCCCACCCCCTGCCTTTTTTTTTTTTGGCTGCACTGTACAGCTTTCAGGATCTTAGTTCCTGAATGGGGAGTGAACCCTGGGCCACAGCAGTGAAAGCTCCCAGTCCTAACCACTAGACAGCCAGCTAATTACCCTTATGTTCCTTTACATACTGCTGGACTTTGTTCTGGGATGTAGTTAATATCCTTGACTTTTGCTTCATCCTTTCCAGCCTTTAAGTTTTGTTAGGACAGCCTTTAGTCTAGATCTAATTTAGCCCCACTCCTAAGGCAATGCCCTTTGGAGGATTCTGCCTTAGGTTCCACGTATTATGAGGTCTCTCCACTCTGTAAGAACAAGAACTATTCCCATCCCTGTGGATTTCAGGAATTATTATGCCTACTCATTTCTGCTGGTTGTTGACCCAGCCTTGGATAGTTCCCTCTCTCCCATGCACAGATCAGTTCTCTGCCAAAGATGTGAGTGGACTTCGCTGCAGAGCTTCAGAAGTCTTTCTTTCTCTGGGTGTAACTCTCCTCTTCAGTCTTTTGCCCCACAGTCTCTAGGCATCCTGGCCTACCTAACCTCTAGTCGGTCTTCCCAGCTCAGCAAGACTCCTGGCCTCTAGTTAGGTTCCTTCTCCCTGCACTGCAGTCTGCAGACTTCCTCAGCACAGTTATCTGGGGCACTCAGAGGCTCACTTCATTCCCCTCCTCTCAGGATAACAGTCCTCCACTGCTTGTTGTCCAGTGTCTGAAAAACAGTATTTATATATTTTGTCTGGTTTTCCACTCATTTAAGGCAGGAAGGTAGTTCTTACAGTAGTTAATTCATGGGAATGTTTGTAAGTCTCCACTGCTAGCCTGCTTGATAAGTCACAAAATCATAAATGACCCTAGTCCTACTGATCACACCTCTTCCAGAGCAGTGATTGCTCCTGTAATGTTACCAAGACATCACCGACTAGCCTCTGCTGGATAATTATAGCATCATAACCCACTGCTATAATGATCAGCAAATTTTAAAATCTTGAATCAAAATCTGCTTCCCCAAATTTACATTCATTGGTCCTAGTTCTGCCTCTGGAATGGTCAAAATAACAAGTCTAATTCTTCCTCTTTCTCTGAACTACCTTCACATGAATTTTAGGAGACCACTGCCATGCAGTGGACCACTTTAAGTGTCCTCTTTTCTGGTTTAAACATTCCAGTTACTTAAGCCATTCCTCATAAAGTGATTTTCCAAATCCTTCACCCTCCTAGTTAACCTCCTCTAGACACATTTAACTTTGTCAGTGTCTGTCCTTAAATGTGATACTCCTCCTCCTCCTCCTCCTAAGTCACTTCAGTCCTGTCCGACTCTGTGCGACCCCACAGACGGCAGCCCACCAGGCTCCCCCGTCCCTGGGATTCTCAAGGCAATCACGCTGGAGTGGGTTGCCATTTCCTTCTCCAATGCATGAAAGTGAAAAGTGAAAGTGAAGTCGCTCAGTCGTGTCCGACCCTCAGCGTCCCATGGACTGCAGCCTACCGGGCTCCTCCGTCCATGGGATTCTCCAGGCAAGAGTACTGGAGTGGGGTGCCATTGCCTTCTCCAATGTGATACTAGAATTCTACAAGTGCTCTAAGCATATTCTGACTAAACAAGAAGGGTCTGTAAACTCCCTCAATCCAGATAACATATTTCTCCTAATACAGCCTATAAGTAAACTAACTTTATCTACCATGTAGTTCTTTTGGTCCTCCTGAATTCATCATCAGCTAAAACCCACTGGCCTTCCCACAGTTGTCACCATATCTGACTAGTCTTCTGCAGTGAGGGCTTGATGACAGGACCTCATATTTGTCTCTGTTAAATGTGATCTTGTTCACTTCAGTACATTGTTCCAGCTCATCCAGCTCTTTTGACTCTTCTGCCTCTGTTAGTGGCAGCATATATATAAATACATGTATATTTATAAATATAAAATAGCAGCACCTTTATATTTGAAGGGCAAGACATCACTGTGTTCACCCATTCAGCAAGTGCATATTAAGCATTCACAGTGTGGAAGGGATTGAATTTAGGGCCATGAGGGATGCAGGGACATATAAGCCACAGGTCCTGCTGTCAAGGATCCTATAATCTGGCGGGGAACAGAAAACATTCATGCATGATTATGAGCTAGAAAACGCTGAACGCCATGAGAGTCCTACAGGAAAATTCTTTGAGGATTCCTCAACCTGAGAGAGTACTACAGAGGTGGCAGGGAAGTCTTCAGAGTGGAGGTGCAGTTAATGCTGGACCCCCATGGGTGGGCAGCATACTAAAAAGGCTTTTTAAGCAAAGGAAGAACAACAGTAATGGCAGTTCTTTCAGTAGGTGGTCCCAAAGATAGAGGCAGCCAGCAGAGAACTATTCCGGTATTACCCCAGATAGTCCATTTGGAGTGAAGCAGAATTGTGCAGAGGGGCACTTGAGCAGGAGAATATGGTTCTAGCTGGATCATAGCCAAAATGCCCAACCAGGGAATTCAAACTTGATTTAGCAGCTAGTGGGGGAGCTGGTGGATGTTTTTGGACAGTAGGGAACATCAGAGTATATAAGAAGCATTAACCTGCAGGGAGACTTAACATGGAAGGGAGTGAGGGATAACTGAAGCTGGGGACGGCTGAGGGCAGATCAGACTATCCCGAGCCAAGGCAGGGCACTGGCCATGGGAGTGAAGATGAACAGACGGGCGCCATAAAAGTGGGATGACAGGACTAGGGTTTGGAAAGGAGGGGGAGGAGTTGTAGAAATCTTGGTGACTAACTCGAGGATGTTTAAGGGGGAAAACATGTGAAAGAATGAAATGAAATAGGAGCTGGTTTGTCTTGGCCTTTTTTTAAAATTCTGTCGTCTATAATAAGCTGTTTGAATCTGGACAGGGTTTCTCAGCAGCCACACTTTGACATTTTTGGCCAGATGCTTCTTTGTGGGCCTGTTGTCCTGTCCGTTGTGGGATGCTGAGCTGCATCCCTAGCATCTACCCACCAGATGCCAGTAGCACCCCCACAGCTGTCACAACCACAGATGTCCCTAGTTATTGCCAGATGCCCTGTGGGGAGCAAAATCACCCCTGGTGAAGAGCCACCAACCGAAATTGTTGACTGAAGAGTCTTACTATGGTATTCTTCAGCCTGTTGGCCTTAGAAATGATGGGTCTGTTTCATTCTTTTTAAGGTTAAGTCTTTTGAGAAGGACAGGCAAACAGAGAAACGTGTGCTGGAGTCTGATCTCGTGGACCACGTTGTACAGAAACTGAGGACTAAAGTCAGTGATGAGAGGACTACCAGGTAACTTAGTAAATGAAAGACCAAAAACCAGCTGCAACTGCCTACATAGAATTTTCATACATTTATTTTAAATGTCAGTTTGATCCTTTGGGGAGATAAAGACAGGTCAGGATAACTTTTTTTTTCCCCCAGCATAACTTTTAATGAACCATAGTAAAGGTAACTTTTAATGAACCATAGTACAGCTTCTGAATAACTCAGTAGTTTAATTATATAACTCCGTGTAAAACTAGTCATAACTTACTCTCAGCATTTGTCCTTCATAACACATCAGAGATTATTTTATCATTTTGAAAAGCCTGAGGAACCACAGTCTAGCTGCCATTTATCTCATTTGGTCAGTGAAGTGCAGTAGTGTTTTGTCACTGGTTTTGAAAGTTGTAATATTCTGAAAAATAATAATGTTCTGAGAAAAGTTCTCACTCATCATAGCAATGCAAATTGGTTCAACTGTCTGCATAGGAATTTAACAAAGTTAAAAGCCTTAAAACTAAAAAAAAAAAAAAAATTACCCAGCAATTCCACTTCAGGAATTTACAGTAAAATTATTCCATAAGGATAGTACAAAGATGTCTATCAACATACATTGTTTATAACAGCAGTTCTCAAAAATTTTTGTCTCAGAACCACTTCATACCCTTAAAAATTATTTGAGGACCCCCTAAGAGCTTCGTTTATGTGGTTTATATCGATCAATATTTCTGTTAGAAACTAAAATGTAAACATTTTAAAAATACTTATTCTACAATAACAATAATAAACTCATTACATGCAAACCTAAATAACAGTTTTAATGGAAATAACTATTTTCCAAAACAAAATAAATTTAGTAAGAAAGGTAGCATTGTTTTACAGTTTTGCAGATATTGTTAATTTTTGTAATCTCTAATGAATAAGGAAATGGCAACCCACTCCAGTGTTCTTGCCTGGAGAATCCCAGGGATGGGGGAGCCTGGTGGGCTACTGTCTATGGGGTCACACAGAGTCGGACACGACTGAAGCGACTTAGCAGCATCAGCAGCAATGCATAAGTAGAAAAAACTACATTGTTTTATTCTTATTATTACTATTACTGTCTTATATTGTCTGTTTCTGCAGTCTCTTATGATATACATCATGTAGTCTCTGGAAAATTCCATTACATATTAATGAAAGGATACCAATAAAAGGATAATTAACGTTAGGATTATTGTGAAAATACTTTTGACCTTGCAAATACCCTGTGAAAGGATCTGAGAGACCTCAAAGGTCTCTGAACCACACTTTGGGAACCTCACTTACAATATCACAGTAATTCAGTGATAGAAGATTGCTCAAATTACAGTAAATACAGTGAAATACTGTGCAGCCTTTAAAAATTATTTTTCTAATAAAGTTGTGTTTATTATAAGGAAGGATGTCCACAAATAAGATATGATCCCATTTTTGTTGCAACCAAAATATATAGCTCATACACAGAAAAATGTCTGGAATGATGAACCAAATTTTTCATTATATTTATTTCTGATTAGTGGGATTACAAAGGATCATTTCCCTTGCTTTTCTATAGTTTTTTAAGTCTTTTATTTATGCTTAGGAAAAAAGTACTCTCCTGGGGACTTCGCTGGTGGTCCAGTGGTTGAGAACCCTCCTTGCAGTGCAGCGGACACTGGTCCAATCCCTGGTCAGGGGACTAAGAGCCTACCTGCCACAGGGCCCCAACTGCAGAGCCCGCAGCTAAGACCCAACACGGCCATAAATAGGCATTTCTTTGATGCTTTTTTTGACTTACACCAGTGATTCTCAATCCGGAGTTTTGCTCTTCGGGGGGCATTTGGCAGTATTTGCAGACAGTTTTGGTTGTCGTCCACTGCCGTTATCTAGGAAACACCAGGGCGGTGGTGGCTTAGTCACCAAGTCGTGGCTGACTCGTGTGGCCCCATGGGCTGTAGCCAGGCTCCCGTGTCCATGGGATTTGCCAGGCAAGAACACTGGAGTGAGGTGCCATTTTCTTCTCCAGGCGCTCTCTTCCCCACCCAGGGACTGAACCCGGTCTCCTGCATTGCAGGTGGATTCTTTACCACCTGAGCCGCCAGGGAAGCCCACAACATCCTATAGTGAAGAGGACTGACTCCCCAACTCCACCCCAACAAAGCATTATCTGACCCAAATGTCAGGCTGAGAAGTCCTGCCTTATATAAAATCAGTGTTCTTGCTTGCATGCCTTCCCTGGCCCCGGCCCCGCCTGTCTCCACCTAGCTTGAGTAAATTCACTGTCAGGCTCTTTCTAAGGAGTGGGGGGCGGGTGTGTGTGTGTGTATATATATATATATATCATGTTCTTGAAGTCTCTAGATATTAGAATTAAGAATCCAAATCAAAGGCAGAGCTTTAGAAAACAAAAAAGTCAGCTAATTAATAGCGACTATTAGTAATAGTACAGGCAAACATTATTAAGACACTTAACAGGCCAGATGGATTTAGTTTTAGCAGGGAAGGGCTTAAAATCTTTCTTCCATGTGAATGATTATTTCCCTGTTTTCCCAAGATAGAGTGCTATTATGTCTCTCAAAGGCTATAAATTAATTCAGTCTTTGAAAGAACATCCATTCACAGCTTCTAAAAGAATCTCATTTACTAAATGTTCTCTTGTGGGTGATCACCAAGGTTGCATCCATAATGAAGGTGGGGCATTGCTAATGTTTCCTTGTATTGTGAGGAGAGCAGAAAGAACACCCATTGTATTTCACTGAAATTAGCTTATGTTGAGCCAGTATTCCAAACCCAGCTGAATAAATCAGAATGTTGTCTCTAAGAATGTTAATTTGAAGTGACATCCTTTATAATTTTTATTTGCTCTTAATCAAAAACATAATTAAGTGCAAATTTTGTTTCCTCCACTAACGACCAATATTTATTAAATATCAGTATATTTAATAGAAAGCCTCTAAGTGTAGCTCACTATAAATTATGTGTTGCTTTTGTCTTAGCGACTGTTTATTCTAATTGTTTTTGTTTGCTTGTTTTTAGAGAAGCTTCCGATAATCTTACAGTACAAAATCTGAAGGGATCATTTTCTAATGCTTCAGGTATAATTACTAATTGTAACTTAAACATAATAATGCTTGTGTGTGTGTGTACATGTTTGCTCTAAATACTTAGAACTGTGGCTAACTCACTGCATCAGTAATATCCTCTTAAAGTAACATATGTACAGTTAGTTATACCAAAAAGAATTAATCCCTATGAACTTACATTCTAGAAAATGATAAAAACCACTGGGAGTTTGGTGACTCTTCTGGTCCTGATATGTCTGTCTTATTTTTACAAGTGGTTTAATCTTCAATTGATTCAGTTTATTATGTAGATCAAATGTGGATAAATTTTCCCCATATAGAAGACTGAAGAGAAGTATTTTGAAATGCCCTGGAGACACCAGGTACATTTGTTTTCATGAAAGCCAAGAGGAAACAGTGGTGATGGTTACACCTTTAGTTTGACTACATTTGTCAACCCAAGTGAAAAGGAAATGTCCCAGTGAAGTCCACGAGAAGACACTGCTTGACTTTTAAGAGAATTAAGTCTTTTGGGTTCATTTCTGTTAGCAGGCTTTCTGCTACCATCAGATTTCAAATACTTAGAGGAATTTAAAGAATTACAGTTTGGGAACTGTTAAACTTGCCTTTTTTTTCCTTAGGTTCATGAGGTTGGACTCATAGTGCCTCCCTGTGCCTTTGTCACCTCCCACTGAAGGAGGGAAGGCTGGTAGTCCTGACAGAAGTGTCAGAACTACTAGGGGATAAGTGGGGTTCTGGGGTTCTGGTCAAGTGCAGACAGCTGCAGAGACAGAAAACAAGGCTTAGACATAATCCAGTCCCTAGAATCACCCCCAAGTGGATTCTAACCATCTCTGCCAGCTCTGCGGTGTGTAATAGAAAGTGGGACCAGATAAGGCCATAACTGCTAAAACTCTGTTTCAGGCTTGTTTGAAATCCATGGAGCAACGGTTGTTCCCATTGTGAGCGTGGTCGCCCCGGAAAAGCTGTCAGCCAGCAACAGAAGGCGGTATGAGACCCAGGTACATGGTCAGAGTCCTCGGCTTTCTAACATGAGCCACAGAGGAAGAAAACAAGAAAGAGAACAAAGGGACAGTTTCCTGGAAATGTTTTCTTCCCAACTCCTGAACTTGGTGACTTCTGAAAATTTCACCAACACAAAGCATCTCAGGTGCCAAGATTCTGCCCTGTTTGTCCTCCAAAGAGGCCTCAGTGTACACTGTGGACACCCAGAAGCAGCTGTTGGCAGAAATACTGAGTCCAAACAAAAAGTTTCTGATCCTATTTGGTTTTGTTGTACATAACAAAGCAGAGATCTACCCCACGATGTGTAGCAGGTTCCTCACCGCATACATGTTTTTGGTATCTGTTATTTGCCTGATTCTGGGCTAAGTGCCGGTAAAATGGAAAACACGTGACATGGCTGCAGTCCTCAAAGCCTTTATAACCTTAGAAGCATGTATATAGTTGGAGAATAGAAGGAAGTCAGTGCTAGGGTGCTGAATTAAGTGTACTGAGTGAGTGTTAAGAGTATGCTACAGACATGGGGGAGAGAGAAAGATCAGTTTGTGTGTGGATGATCGAGAAAGGCTTCGTGGAGGTGATCCCTGAAGGATTTCAGCACGCAGAGAGGGAAGATGAGGGCGTTCCAAGTGGAAGGGACAGAGGGAAGGACAGCGTAGAAAAGCTAATGAGCAGAGTTAGGACACTGGCCTCATTTGAGTGTAGGGTATGAGAGGGTAGCCGTTACTTAGGAATGTAATTAGACTGAAACACAAAAGATCAAGTTACCTCATTTTGTTAGCTTTCCAAAGGCTGTTTCTCAGTGTTGGGTGGAAATTCACTTTTCCTATCTACCATATTTCAGTTCCATGTTCTCAATGCTGTCACTGTCCCCTTCTTAAATTTAGCTTAATACTAAAATCTCCCTGCTTCTGCATGCACTGTTTTACAGTACTGAGCTTTTATTACATGTCAGTTCAAAATTATAAAGAAATAAGTGGATTAGTAAACAAATGATCAAGGTAGGCTATAAAATCTCATTTTCCCTGAGGTCGTAATACACTAGACACTCATCTTACTGAGATGGATGAACAGCAAGTCCTTATATAATATTTGGGATCCCTTTTAGGCTTTGGTTTGTCACCTGTGATTGTTTCCTAGAATAAGAACTGAAATGGCAAGAAAGATGGCTTGACTGGACAGGTTCTGAATTCTAACACACTTTCCTTCTAACAGGTACAAACCCGACTTCAGACCTCCCTTGCTAACTTACATCAGAAAAGCAGCGAAATTGAAATTTTGGCCGTAAGTCACTTTCTTTAACTTTCTGAGGATGGCTTTTGTCCACACTGTCAAATTTTTGCTGTCAACAGAATTGGGATACAGGCCTGTTTCTCCTAATTTCTTCCTCTGAAAGACTGGGAGTAGGGGGACTGAAAACAAAAATCATTTTTCTAAATGTTTCAGGCTTCCCTGATAGTTCAGTTGGTAAAGACTTTGCCTGCAATGTTCAATTCCTGGGTTGGGAAGATCCACTGGAGAAGGGATAGGCTACCCACTCCAGTATTCTTGGGGTTCCCTCATGGCTCAGCTGGTAAAGAATCTGCCCACAATGTGGGAGACCTGGGTTTGATCCTTGGGCTGGGAAGATCCCCTGGAGAAGGAAATGGCTAGCCACTCCAGTATTCTGGTCTGGAGAATTCCATGGACTGTATTGTCCATGGGGTCGCAAAGAGTCAGACACGACTGATCGACTTTCACTCTTTCACTTTCCAGGCCTTTGCAGGTAGTACTGCCAAAGCTTTGTGGTGTGATGTGTTAGTTCTAAGTGCTGAGATCACATCACTGCCAAATTCAATAAGCAGCATGGAAGCATCCCATTCATGCTGCTCCATCCAAAGTGACACCACAGTCACAAGTCAGTATCTGCTGCTTAGGATCCCTGACGTGATACATTTTTGTGTATCAACAGGTGGATCTACCCAAAGAAACAATCTTACAGTTTCTGTCATTAGAGGTAAGCAAGATGAACTCTGCTGCACTATAGTCTTTAAAATCCCAAAGTTTGTTGATTTGCCAAAAGAAAGTTGAAAGTGGCATTATTTTTTTTATATGAAGCATTTTTCTAGCAGTCCCAGGAATTTAGGAGCATTGTTTCTTTTATGTGATATGTATTACTAAATCAGATTTTGAGGGAATCACACTTTTCTAGTTTTTTTTTTTTTACATTTCAGAGATGTTTTTTAACAAACACCTAGGGTTTTTACTGTGTGTCGAGCTCTAGCAGGCCTTGTTCTAAGCACTCTAGGCATGTTAATTCATTTAATCATAACAACCCCAAGGGATACATACTGTTACCTTTTTACAGATCCTTATTTTACATTTTATGGAGAATGGAAGCAGAGAGGTTAAACATCTCACTCAAAGTCACCCAACTAGGGAGTTGCAGGGCCGCAATTTGAACCTAGGCAGACTAGTGGAATCTACATTCTCACCCACTATACTGTGCTGCTTTAAACAAATCTTCATTCCAACTAGGGAAGCTCATTTGCAGAACTAAAACTATATGGAAGATCTTTCTGTAAAAATTGAATATAGGTCTTTTTTTATATGCTTTTTTTTAATAAGTACATACCTTTATTATCAAATAGCCTAACTGAATTTTAAAAATTTAATATTTACCTTTGCTATAAGAATATTTAACTGTAAGAATAACTACATGTGATTTTTGCAGCATATCTAACTAAAGAATACTTTTGTCTATCCAGAGTGTTTAGTCAGATTAAGTTAGATGAAAAATGAACTTTGCCCCAGAACTGACATTTCATGCTATATTTTAAGATAATTCTCCATTTATATAAAATATGATATATATAATATTGATTATATTCCTTGTGCTGTACAATATATCCTGTAGCTTCTCTTATAAGCTAACTTCCCCCTCCCCTGTCCTCCATCCCCACTGGTATTCTCCTGTCTGGTAAATAAGCATATAGCACAATACTGGTAATTTACTGCTTCATGAGCACTCAAATGGGTGCACATCAGAGGTGGCATCTCCATCTCACCTAAAGTCAACAGTTGGCAGAAATAACAGTTGGCAGTCACATTAACACACTGGGGCTGCAGCATTCTTAGGCAGGATCTAGTAAGCTGGTTTTGTAAAGAAATTCAGTTCTTCAAAAGAAGAACCCTCGCAGTCTCCCCACTAGTTCTTTCCCCCTCTAACTGATCTCTTCAGTGTACTTAGAGGGGGGATGGTATTGACACCTCAGTAGTGACCCAGGAAAAGCCAATTAATAAACCCTAGTATCTATTGTGTTAAGTCTTATCTATATTTTTCCCTAGTGGGATGCTGATGAACAGGCATTTAACACAACTGTGAAGCAGCTGCTGTCACGCCTGCCAAAGCAAAGATACCTCAAATTAGTCTGTGATGAGATTTATAACATCAAAGTAGAAAAAAAGTAAGTTATACTTAGGCATTGCAGGTTTCAATATAGGTCAAAACTCAAGCTGGGCGGGGTGGGGGGCATTGTTTGTTTTTAGGAGTTTTTCTCCAAGAAGGGGTTTTAGAGTGACAAATATGTTATTGTCTTGCTGAGGTTAGATGACTAATAATAAATTGCTATGTTAGAACTGCAGTTGGTGACCAGTGAATACATGTCAGGACTGTGAATCACAGTCATGATCTTATCAATAACAACACGGTGATCTCAGTAGCAGCTATCCCAGTTATCATTTTAATCACCCAGGTAAATCCTATGTTTTATGTCCCCTTGTCAGAATGCCAGTTGGTCATGTTTTCAAACACTAAAATGTTTTTAGTGACTAGCGTTCCATCTTGTTTTTGATTACACAGAACTCCTACAGTTAAGTGTTCTAAAAATAAATTATCAGCCCCGTTCTTTACCCATTATACTGATCCTGTCTTCTCCCTCCTCTTGCAGGGTGTCTGTGCTCTTCCTGTACAGCTACAGAGATGACTACTACAGAATCTTATTTTAATACTAAAGAACTATCATTACATTGTTCAAACAGGCAGGAGCTTATACTACAAAACATTGTACATTCATTGTTATTTTAAATTAGCTTTACATTCTAAGCTGTCCTACAAAGCTGAGCTTTGTAGGTTTTTCATGTATATTATAAATTTATCTTTTGAATAATGTTTTCGTATATCTGTTGCTTTTAATTGCAAATCTATTAAGACTACAGGGTTTATGGAGCTAGAACACAAGAAAACAGCTTTGTTCTTCTCTTAGCCCTATATACCAAGCACATGAAAATGTCCAAAGTAAAGGGCATAAAGAAATCAAATATCATCATTAACTTGGAATCTTTATTCTTGATGATTCTCTAATAAGCTTATCCTTAGTCTGGTTAAGCAGACTCTTATTTGGCTATGAAACTCATTCAGATTTACTAAAGGAACTAAGATGATAAAATTATACAGCCAGCTGGAAAACCCATGAAATAACACAACTTTTAATAAAACTGTCAGGTTTTAGTTCCAGTAAACCAAAAGACAGGGCCTCAAGCCTATACATAAAATCACATCATTTCAGAACAAGAAGCTATGGCCAGAAACTTTTTATGGGGTAGGAAAAAGAATAAAAGTTGGACAGTGCTGATAAATACAGATTAAAGAATACACTGCTCCTTACAGATGGCTACAGAGTCTGTAAACTATTATCCAGGAATATACAACCGTCCAACACAAACCACTAGCCAGATCTAAGATAAACTGGCTTCTTGTAACTACCCTGTAAACACTGCAGCCCTTCTTCCATCCAAAAATGACCCTAATCTCACATGAAAACAGTCATTATAAGGGAATCAGAAACTCAGCTTTGTGGCCAAAAATAAAAACCAAAGGAAAAATAGCAACTCAGTGGTTAGCTGGTGAAAGCAGGAGAGCTGGTGCCCGTCACTGCGCTGCTTTGCTCTTCTTACTCTTGCTCTTTTTGTCCCTCTTCTTCAGCCCATCCATGTTAGCTCGCAGTAGGTTTGAATAAGCCTAAAAGACACAGAGCGTGACCTTAGTGCAAAGAGTTGCAAATTGGTGGAGCATCTGCCCTACTTCTGTAATGGATTTAAGGATGCCAAAATCAGAAAGCCTAACTGATAAAGTGTAGGATACTATGGGACACCTGTATCCTAAGGAATATGGTGTAAGGCAAACACCCTCACATTATAGCAGCTTCTGCAACACCCACTATTGAGTTGCATATTTTTTTACTTTTTTTAAAGCAAAAATGGAAGACTGCAGGCAACTTACATAGTACTGTAAGTACAGCATATATGAAGCCCAAGACAACAAAATTTAACTAAAAAGACAATGTCAGTGTTGAAGTAAAATTCATAGCTTGGCAGCTTTTACTTGTAAACTATTGGTAAAACACAGTATCACAGGAGAGCAGTGAACTTAAATCACAGTCTTAACCCAACCCAGTGTTAAACATGAGGCTGACTCTTGCTTCAAGAAATGGGACACAGAGAACACCAGAAACTCACCATCTGAAACTTATTCACTTCTTTGGAGCTCACCTGGAAAATAAGGGGGAAAAGATCACCCCTGTTACCACAAAAAAATCATCTGCCTCACCCAAAAGCCTCATGAAGACATCCTAATCTTTAAAAATATTTCTTCCCCACTGCAGGAATGGGAAAGCTATTTTTCTACTCCACTTTCCTCTGCCTGAGGAACAAGTAAAGTAGCTCTGCACTTTGAGAACTGTACCAAGATGGGAAACATGGGCTACTTAAGAAGCTATGCTTCTTGCCTCTGTTGAAATCTCTTAAACACACTGTACTGACTTTTTCTAAGGAGTCTAAGCGATGTCAAAGAACTTAACCTTTTGTGCAAGATACATTTAAATTACACCCTCCCCATCTTATTTTAAACCTACCTTCCATTAATTCAGGCCCATGTAAGCAAACTGCAAGCTACTACAAGAGAAATTTTATGTCTGAAGATTCCTTCGTTTTCCATACTTCATGACACCCAACTTTATTTTTTTTAAGCCACATAAATGCTTGCTTTACTGTAAAAATCTTCTCAAGATAATTGGTAATGGAAGATTAATCAACTAATTATAGCCCACATTTTCATGAATATCCTATACTGATTAGAGGGCAGCCTGGTTCTGCCCCAGGAGAATAAAGAAGTATTCATTTGATCCAAGGAGTCTTCTTGCTTTGCCATATTCAACTTTCACTTTGAAAGGGAAAGCTAGAACTTTTACTCAATGTGCCATATGCTCAGTAGTGTCTGACTCTGCAACCCCATGGACTGTAGCATGCCAGGCTACATACTCAAATTCAAAGCCTGGTATAATACATGTTTGGTACCTGAACCACAACGATAAAAGAATAATCAGCTTAAAAGTAAAAAGCATCTGGTACCAAGAAACTGTTCGCTGAAGCCCCAGCACAGTAAGGGAATAAGGAATCAAATATGCCAGCTGCTCCTTACAGTACTACTCTGAGTAAGGACCGATATGCTAATATTTTTTTCTAACAAGTATTTGACTTCTACCGCCTTCATTTTAATTTTGCTCTTGGGCTTTCTATTAACAGCTGGGGAACTACATACTAGGCTTTATTTAGTTACTTACAAAAAAAAAAAAAAAACACAAAACCTGGTAGAGATATAACCCATCCTCAGTTAAGTTCAAGTCTTTAAACTCCAAAACAGAAGAATTAGGAATCCAACTCACCACCGTGCTTATCTTCTTTTTCCCATCAGTAGCTCTTAACAGACATTTGTTGTCTGAGGGCTCAAAGCCCTCCACAGAACCCTTCCTTGGAATGGGTTTAGTTCGGCCATCATCTGCATGAAAAATACATCCTGGTGAACACAGCCACAGACTTAACAGGTAGACAAAAAGTTAATAAGTCGGGAAGGGATACAAAGAGGATACCTAATCCACCTCCACTGATCTAGTTCTGTTAACCACATTATCTGCTATCAGAGATGGCTTGGCCACATCTTGGGAACCTACCTGCTACTCCCAAGATGGGAACACTGTAATATCAAAGCACATTAAATCTCACTAATCATGGCGCGGCCTGGAATCCTTGACAAGGACGGCCCTGACATGACTGGGGCCCACTGGAACCAGAACTGACTTAGGTGGCTAAGTGCTGGGGGCCGCACCAGCCCCAATCCCTAATACTCTCTGGCCCCTCAGCTTTGAATGGGCCCAGGATAAGGTGGAGGAAGGTAGGGGAAGCAGAGGATGCGCAGCAGAATGATTCTGCCTGAGGCTCCCAGTCACTGGGCACCCGGGCCGGGGTCTCGCTCGGCCTCCCAGCCCCCTTCCGGCCTGGCCGCGTCCACAGCTGCTTACACTTCTTCAGGGTGATGAACACGCTGCCCGACAACCGGCACTTCTGGAAGAGCCTAGTCAGCTCCGTCAGGAACTGGAACACAACAAGCCCGGCCCCGTTAGGCAACCACAAACCCCCTTCCCGCCTCCTCAAGTCCCTGTCCCTCCTGAAGAAAGAGACAGAGGTCCCGAGCTAAGCCCCAAACACCATCGGTCCCTCAGCCGGCCAGCTCTGGCTATACCTGTTCACTCTCCAGCAGCACCATCCTGGCGCTGCTGGCTCCGCTCCGTCAGCACAAGCCCCAAGCCTCTGGAGCCGGAAGTTTCACCCGGCCTGGGCGGGACTTCCGCTATTAGGTTTCTTGTCTCTCATCCAATCCCTGCTTCCACCGTTTCTCCGCCCCACCCACCTCGCCCCCGCGCTCAGGGACGCCCCCTTCCGTTCCGGGAAAGCGACAACCCCGAAGGCCTTTGGAGTGTGTCAGATTTCACAGAGAAGCAATCCCCTCATCCAAGCAGCGGAAAGGAGTAAGAGCGCGGAAGGATTTGACGGAAACGTATAGTTGTGGCCCAGCTGGTAGAGAATTCCTCCCCCCCGCCCCCCCCCCCCCCCCCCCCCCCCCCCCCCCCCCCCCCCGCCGCCGCCCGCCCCCGCCCCGGCGGCCCCGCCCCGCCCCCCCCCCCCCCCCCCCCCCCCCCCCCCCCGGCTCCCCCCCCTGTCCCACNAGAATTCCCCCCCCCCCCCCCCCCCCCCCCCCCAATGCGTGAGACCTGGGTTCGATTCCTGGGTTGGGAAGATCCCATGGCGAAAGGAAAAGCTACCCACTCCAGTATTCTGGCATGGAGAATTCCATGGGCAAGTCCATGGGGTCGCAAAGAGTCGGACACGACAGAGCAATTTTCACGTTATAGCTGTGTACATTCAGCTGTGTGTTGGGCAAGTTACCTAACAGTTCGGTGCTTCAGTTTCCTCAACCTATACTAATAGTATCCACTTCACAGTGTGGCTTTGAAGAGTAAATGAGCTAATATTAAACACAGAGCCTGCTCAGTAAACATTAGCTCTTCACTACCCAGATAATCACGATGGTGTGATCACTCATCTAGAGCCAGACATCCTGGAATGTGAAGTCAAGTGGGCCTTAGAAAGCATCACTACAAGCAAAGCTAGTGGAGGTGATGGGATTCCAGTTGAGCTACTTCAAATCCTGAAAAATGATGTTGTGAAAGTGCTGCACTCAATATGTCAGCAAATTTGGAAAACTCAGCAGTGGCCACAGGACTGGAAAAGGTCAGTTTTCATTCCAATCCCAAAGAAAGGCAATGCAAAAGAATGTTCAAACTACCGCACAATGGCACTCATCTCACATGCTAGTAAAGTAATGCTCAAAATTCTCCAAGCCAGCCTTCAGCAATACGTGAACCGTGAACTTCCTGATGAAGCTGGTTTTAGAACAGGCAGAGGAACCAGAGATCAAATTGCCAACATCCGCTGGATCATGGAAAAAGCAAGAGAGTTCCAGAAAAACATCTATTTCTGCTTTATTGACTATGCCAAAGCCTTTGACTGTGTGGATCACAATAAACTGGAAAATTCTGAAAGAGATGGGAATACCAGACCACCTAACCTGCCTCTTGAGAAATCTGTATGCAGGTCAGGAAGCAACAGTTAGAACTGGACATGGAACAACAGACTGGTTTCAAATAGGAAAAGGAATACATCAAGGCTGTATATTGTCACCCTGCTTATTTAACTTCTATGCAGAGTACATCCTGTCTCTTATACACATCTAGATGTGTATAAGAGACAGGGGCAGAACCCGGGCCTGTGTCCTCTTCTCTGATTCCCAGCCTTAGCTGTCTTGAGGGGAATGGGACAGAAGGGTAGAACAGGTCGGGGGCGGGGGGCGGGGGGCTCAGTGCATGCATCCCAGGCAACTTCCCAAGCCACTGGTCTTTCCAAGTCCTTCATCCTCTGCCTCCCTGGCTCGGCTCCTCCTTGGGAGACTGATCTCTGGCAGCACCTGTCCCCTGCTGCCCTGGAGAAGAGGCCTCTAGTGACCCATTCAGACTGGTTCCAAATAGGAAAAGGAGTACGTCAAGGCTGTATATTGTCACCCTGCTTATTTATATGACAAATTACTAAAAAGGAAAAAAACACCCACCCTAGAGCCTTTCCAAGATTAAGATTCCAATCTTTCAACACCTCGACCTGGAAGCACAGACTCTGAGAGAGAGAGGAAGTACTCCTACATAAGAGACACTAGGGTTGGCTCACATGGGGCGATCCCCTAGTAGGATGTGGAGTGTCCAGAGTAAAGGGGTGACGGGCCCACTTAAGATACGTGAAAACTGGAAACTTTGGTGCTTTCTGCAGTCGACTGTTCCGGGGCTGAGTTTACAGAACTTTTAAGCTCCACTCTTCCCAGCTTGACCCAGCCTGCAGCCCTCACTTAAAATCTCACCGCACCATTCCCAGACTAGAGGGCCTAACTGGGGCAGAAGTTCGCTAGCAAGGATCTATGGGTCCCTGAGGCAGTGCGGTCTCGTTTCTGGAGAGTTGGAGCGGGCGAGCGGGCTGCGTTTGTGAAGATGGGGGCGAATGGGTGCGGCCATCTCGCTCGAAGTGCTAGGTGCCGGATTTTGGAAAAACTAACAATATTAGGGAAACACACAGGCTCTAACATCCCTAAACCCTTTCATCTGGTGAACGCAGCAATCTGGGACCGTGAGCGCCCACCCCAAACTAAACGCAGCCAGAACAGACGCATCCCTTCCGGGTAACCTCTGCTTGGGCGCCCTCCCACTTCGCGCATGCGCCGTGCAAACCTGTGCTTCCGCCCTCACCGCAGAGCGCCTAGAAGCGAACTACGGTGGCTCTGCTAGGGATAAATTATTAAGGTCCTACCATGCAGCCTGGGTCGGGAAGTTCCCCTGGAGAAAGAAATGGCAATCCACTCCAGTATTCTTGGCCTGGAAAATCCCATGGACAGAGGAGCCCGTTAGGGACGCAAAGAGTCGGACACGACTGAGCGACTTCACTTCACTTCATGCAGCAAATGCAACTCGAGAAATATGAACTGGCTGGGAGAGTTTAGGAAGGCGGCCACGATGGCATTTGCAGAAAGGAACAGATAAATGTATTTGGGGGTGGGAGGGTTAAATCTCCCTGGAGAATGAAATGGCAATCCATTCCAGTATTCTTGCCTGGAAAATTCCATGGACAGAGGAAGACAACCGTAAGGAGGAAAAAAATTTAGAATCTGCCTCAAAACCAGGGACCCGGGAGTGGTACTCTGAAGTCCCTCTCGGGCATCCGGAGCCAGCCTTGGGGGTGTGGCCTCGTGCTGCCCGGGGTTAGGGCGGGGACTGCTCCGGGCCACGCCCCACTCTGATAGAGGCCAAGGACGCCGCACCTACAGTTCCGCTGCGCACTGCGTTCTGCACCGGGCGAGCGAAGGTGATCCAAGTGAGTCCCGGCCCCTGTGGGCAGCGAAGAGGGTGGGCCTCGGAGGAGCACTTCAGCTTCTGCGCTGGGTACTGCCCATATCTCTGCCATCCCTAGCTGAATCCCAACCCTAGCCAGCTCGCTCGCTGGCTCCCTTCTTTTTTCTACCTTTCCATCCCCTTTGCCCTCCATCCTCCCTATGATGTAGTGAGTTTGGAACGTCTGAATCAGGCTAGCCTCGCTATCTAAAACTCAGGGAGATTCTCAAGGTCAGCGCTTCCTCAATTACTTCCTTTTCTCTCCTCCGTTCCCTGAGCTGTGTGGACCCCGGGCGCTTTCTTTCTGCCTCCCGGAGCCCACCCGACCTTGCCAACTGCATCTCTGGTGCACAGGATGGGCGCGCAGGGCACTGCAGGAGCAGCTGGCAGTGCAGGCCTGGTGAGTGACACAGGTTTTTAAAGTGGCCTGCAAGCGCTGCGCCAGCTGCGAATGTGCATGTGTTGCTAGGAAGTTTCCTGGAGGGCCTCCCAGGGAATTGTGTTTATTTTCCTCCGGCCTCAAAAGAAACATTTTTCCATATGTTTGTATTGGAACCTACGAGTGGGTCATTTCCTACCGCCGCCCTAAACCAAGAGAGGAGGCGGAATCTTCGTTTAGATTCTGTCTTGAATTTCAGAGGAGTCCTTCATCTGATGTAGCTGCAGAGAGCCCTAGGGCCCCAGCGGTGGGGCAGCTGCAGGGCGGTGGAAGGGGCTGGGGGCTGATTGGTAGCTTATTCCCCGATGTTCTGGCTTCTGCTAACACTTTCCTCCCGAAGTTTACCGCTACATTGTAGCTTCGGGGACCAGAGTGTGGGAAAGGAGGTAAAAGAAAAGCAGAGACAAAGAGGATGGGTAGGAGAAGAGCCTCGGGCTTGTGGCGTTAATCCCCTAACAGAGAAAAGGGGTTCTGGAGGGAAGGACTCTCAACTGCCCGGCAGATGTGTGGCTCTTTGCAGGTGCTGTAGACCTGGGCGTGGTCGTGTGGAATTGCCGCAGATGTTAAATTTCTCTGTCCGTGGGAGCTGGAGCAAGGGCACCCCATGGGAAATCTGTAGATCATCGGGAGCCTACAGTTTCTGGGAATCACCCAAGGTTACTGGTCAAAATTACAGTCTGTGCTTAATGTAGGTCAGCCACTTCAGTAATGAGCATACAGTACCCGAGTCAGGGAATTGTTTATTCTCACAGGAGTTAAATTTAACTGAATTTAATACGTTTATATCTAAAATCCAAACAAATGCTTTCTGCCAGGGAAGACATTCTGTTAAGCTTCCCTCCTGACACAGTGTTACAGAAATAGAAAACTTTGTCAAGTCATTCCCCACCCCACTCCCAAATGATGTTACTATATATAAAACAGAGATACTGGTAGAGGTACTGTGTCCAATCACAGAAACCGCATTTCGGGGGCTTATTCCATAGATAAGGAACAAAACTGGAGAAGGGCAGTCGTACCCCTTATTTAGACTTAATCCTGCCAGTTTAGAGTTCTGCAGAGATGCAGTCCTGAAGGAGAACCTCTTAAGCTGAAGAATAGTAAAGGAGCTGAACCACATGGAGAAATCTGGAATGAAGTGAATGACAACTCAATCTGTCAAAAAGTAATTTAGTGCCAGCTGCACAGATGGCAATATCTAAATATGTTCCCTATGAAGTGAAGTGAAGTCGCTCAGTCCTGTCCGACTCTTTGCGACCCCATGGACTGTGGCCTACCAGGCTCCTCTGTCCCTGGGATTCTCCAGGCAGGAATACTGGAGTAGGTTGCCATTTCCTTCTCCAGGAGATCTTCCCAACCCAGGGATCAAACCCGGGTCTTCTGTATTGCAGGCAGACGCTTTACCATCTGAGCCACCAGGGAATCTATATTCCCTGTGTTTCTATTTAAATATTCTGAATCTGTACTCAGGACAGCCTTGCCAACAACAATTGATCATGAACCGTTTACCTTTTTTAAAAACAATATTTGTTTAAAAGAATATCCTGCTACAGTTTTTTGCAACTGGTTTCATTAATACTGCTGCTGCTGCTGCTAAGTTGCTTCAGTCGTGTCCAACTCTGTGCGACCCCATAGACAGCAGCCCATCAGGCTCCCCTGTCCCTGGGATTCTCCAGGCAAGAACACTGGAGTGGGTTGCCATCTCCTTCTCCGATGCATGAAAGTGAAAAGTGAAAGTGAAGTTGCTCAGTCGTGTCCGACTCTTCACGACCCCATGGACTGCAGCCTCCCAGGCTCCTCTGTCCATGGGATTTTCCAGGCAAGAGTACTGGAGTCTTATGAGTATACTTATAATACTACTTCTGAGTATACCATCCTTTTGAAAAAGAAGAATTCAGAAGTTACCAGGTAGGTTACTACTATGTAAAATAGAATTTTTGTGTTGTCCTGTCTCTTATATTGTCTATCTGTTTTCCTATTGGGAAGTTATACTACCTTCCAAATATATTTGCAAATACCTTTAAGGATTTCAGCAATTAGAATCATCAATGCTTTGTTACCCTCTGAGTGCTTTCTTGAGTCCACCTACTCATTCACTGGAACTTGTATTCTAATATTTTGGGGCCTTCATTCAGTCTGTTTTATTTAACAGCCTAAGAAATTTATTTTAACCTATGTGCTTTGTTAACCTCTCCAGCCTAAGAAATGTGAATGATTGTGACACCACTTCATTCTAAGCACAGACAGGCCTGCAGAGTTAGACTCTTGTTTCAGACAAGTGCTGCTGCTTGTGCGGTTCCTTCATTCAGAGTGACTCTGAATGGAGACTCACGGGAACTCAGCAACTGCTAAGAGTTAACTACAGTCCACCCACATTTCTTGTGGTGGAAAATCCAAGTGGTGTCAGTGGGACTCAGAGGTTTTTGTGTTCCTCTTCAGGAAGTCAGAGCTTAGTTTCACTCTGCCCCTCCGTTCCTATGTAATGCTAATTAAGGGACAGGCTGTATGGGAATCATGATATAAAAAAGAAGTGCCAAGTTCGTGCTGCTTTGCTCCTTACAAACCTGTACACCTGAAAGATTAGAGGTTGGTTTTTTTATTTTTATTTTCTGTAATATCTCCTCTTGTCATACTGCAGTGCTGCTGCTGCTGCTAGGTCGCTTCAGTCGTGTCCGACTCTGTGCGACCCCATAGGCGGCAGCCCACCAGGCTCCCCCGTCCCTGGGATTCTCCAGGCAAGAACGCTGGAGTGGGTTGCCATTTTTTTCTCCAGTGCATGAAAGTGAAAAGTGAAAGTGAAGTCACTCAGTCATGTCTGACTCTTCGCGACCCCATGGACTGCAGCCCCCCAGGCTCCTCCGTCCATGGGATTTTCCAGGCAAGAGCACTGGAGTGGGGTGCCATTGCCTTCTCCAACTGCAGTGCTAACACTCATTAAAAAGAAAGGAAAAAAAAACAAACTTGGGCCTTTTCCAAGTTTTTTTCTTCTTGCAATTAGAAAGCTCTCGGGCTTTAATCAGTCATAGACTTGAAGTTAATTATTAGCTTTCTATTCTCGTTAATATATTTTATCCTCAAGAGAGGGTCTGGGGAAGGAGAAAAGTTTCTGAAGAGGTTAGGTGTGATCAAACTTGCTCCCCAGCCTTGTTGAGAAAGGATATATAGCCAAGGGTTTAGAGCACGACTCTCGAGCCAGACCACCTGTCTGTGTGTGAATCCAGGCTTTCTCTGTGATAGCTGCGTGTCCTGGGCAAATGACTTAACCTTCTCATGTTCAGTTTCCTCATCTGCAACATGGAGTAATAATATATCCTAGGGATGCTGTGAGGATTTAGATTAGTTAATATTGATGAATTACTTAGAACCGTGTTTGACACATAGTAAATAATGTATGTACTAATGATAATGTTATTAATGATCGTTGATTTTCCCTACCAGTCTTTGTCTAGTGTATATCACTACTCTCCAGCCAACACTGGTCTCCTTTTTCTTCCTTATACAAGTGCACCCCTTTCCTTTCTCTGTGCCTCTGTACTTGGCATTTTCTCTACCATGTTCTCACATCTCACATCACATCCTTCAGGCACCTTAGTTCAGTCTCTTCCCCCTCCTCCCAAGTTGTCTTCCTCCTTTTGACTCCCTTTTCTGGAATGTTAGGACCTCCATTCTCTGTCTTGATGACCATTTGTGACCCTGCACTGCATGTGGTACCCAGCATTCAGTAGGGGATAACACGGGGAAGGCCTCATGTTGAGGCAATACTGAGGAAGTTAGTAGGTGTGGACTTCATTAAAGTGAGCCTTCCTTCCGATGAAATGGTTTCTTCTGAATGGGTTGTATCAAATCAGCTCCCTTGAATGAATCGTGGTTGTTCAGCCTTTGTAACCCCATGGACTGCAGCACACCGGGTTTCCCTGGCCTCCACTACCTCCTGAAGTTTTCTCCGGTTCATTTCCATTGAGTCAGTGAGTCTATCTAACCATCTCATCCTCTGCCGCCCTCTTCTCTCTTTGCCTCTCCCAGCATCGGGGGAATGCATTGTTACAAAAGTTTTATTCTCTTCTGCGTCCCATGACTTTTCCCTGTTCTCCCCGGGTCCTCTGAGGTTGGTGCCCTTAGACCATGGGACGTGTTCTGCAGCCTGTCCCTGGGATCACGTCTCCCTGGAGGCTGGGCTCCAGATGGTCCATGGTGGCTCAAGGCTTCTAGGTCAGCCCATCAAGGAACTCTCGCCCATAGGGTCAAGAGTCTGTTTGGGAGAATTTATCCCTGCACAAACCAGGGAACCCAGGATTTGTTCAGTCTTACAATCTAGTATTCTTCGATTCCTGAAGAGCTGACTTAGCAGTTCTTCCGAAGGGCAGTTCCATTAGGCGTGTGTGTTCAGTGTGTTTTCACACTGAAGTCAGACTCCAGTAACAAACTTGGGCCTTTTCCAAGTTTTTTTCTTCTTGCAATTAGAAAGCTCTCGGGCTTTAATCAGTCACAGACTTGAAGTTAATTATTAGCTTTCTATTCTCGTTAATATATTTTATCCTCAAGAGGGGGTCTGGGGAAGGAGAAAAGTTTCTGAAGAGGTTAGGTGTGATCAAACTTGCTCCCCAACCTTGTTGAGAAAGGATATATAGCCAAGGGTTTAGAGCACGACTCTTGAGCCAGACCACCTGTCTGTGTGTGAATCCAGGCTTTCTCTGTGATAGCTGTGTGTCCTGGGCAAATGACTTAACCTTCTCATGTTCAGTTTCCTCATCTGCAAAATGGAGTAATAATATATCCTAGGGATGCTGTGAGGATTTAGATTAGTTAATATTGATGAATTACTTAGAACCGTGTTTGACACATAGTAAATAATGTATGTACTAATAATAATGTTATTAATGATCGTTGATTTTCCCTACCAGTCTTTGTCTAGTCTATATCACTACTCTCCAGCCAACACTGGTCTCCTTTTTCTTCCTTATACAAGTGAACCCCTTTCCTTTCTCTGTGCCTCTGTACTTGGCATTTTCTCTACCATGTTCTCACATCTCACATCACATCCTTCAGGGACCTTAGTTCAGTCTCTTCCCCCTCCTCCCAAGTTGTCTTCCTCCTTTTGACTCCCTTTTCTGGAATGTCAGGACCTCCATTCTCTGTCTTGATGACCATTTGTGATCCTGCGCTGCACGTGGTACCCAGCGTTCAGTAGGGGATAACACGGGGAAGACCTCATGTTGAGGCAATACTGAGGAAGTTAGTAGGTGTGGACTTCGTTAAAGTGAGCCTTCCTTCCGATGAAATGGTTTCTTCTGAATGGGTTGTATCAAATCAGCTCCCCTGAATGAATCGTGGTTGTTCAGCCTTTGTAACCCCATGGACTGCAGCACACCGGGTTTCCCTGGCCTCCACTACCTCCTGAAGTTTTCTCCGGTTCATTTCCATTGAGTCAGTGAGTCTATCTAACCATCTCATCCTCTGCCGCCCTCTTCTCTCTTTGCCTCTCCCAGCATCGGGGGAATGCGTTGTTACAAAAGTTTTATTCTCTTCTGCGTCCCATGACTTTTCCCTGTTCTCCCCGGGTCCTCTGAGGTTGGTACCCTTAGACCATGGGACGTGTTCTGCAGCGTGTCCCTGGGATCACGCCTCCCTGGAGGCTGGGGTCCAGATGGTCCATGGTGGCTCAAGGCTTCTAGGTCAGCCCATCAAGAAACTCTCGCCCATAGGGTCAAGAATCTGTTTGGGAGAATTTATCCCTGCACAAAGCAGGGAACCCAGGATTTGTTCAGTCTTACAATCTAGTATTCTTCGATTCCTGAAGAGCTGACTTAGCGGTTCTTCCGAAGGGCAGTTCCATTAGGCGTGTGTGTTCAGTGTGTTTTCACACTGAAGTCAGACTCCAGAGAAGAAGAGAGCAAGTAATTTGCTTTGACCTTAACAGAGTATAGGCTTCCCTGGTGGCTCAGAAGGTACAGCGTCTGCCTGCAGTGAGGGAGACCCAGGTTCGATCCCTGGGTTGGGAAGATACCCTGGAGAAGGAAATGGCAACCCACTCCAGTACTCTTGCCTGGAAAATTCCGTGGACTGAGGAGCCTGGTAGGCTACAGTCCATGGGGTCGCAGAGTCGGACACGACTGAGCGACTTCACTTAACAGAGTATGACTGTCAGTGCAGGCTCATCCAATATAACCGGGAAGCATTCACTCAGACTTGAGCATCAAGCTGGTCCTTCACCAGCCCCTCTCCTGCTCCCAGCGAGTATAGTGGTATAGCCCTTTGTCCTCAGCTCTGACAGTTCACCAAAACACTGGAATTAAAATGACATATGTGAGGCTTCCTTATGGCCCAGTGGTAAAGAATCTGCCTGCCAGTGCAGGAGACGTGGGTTCGATCCCTGATCCAGGAGGATCCCACATGACTGCAGAGCAACTAAGCCCACTGCCCCACAACTACTGAGCCTGAGCTCTAGAGGCCAGGAGCTGCGGCGACTGAGCCCACATGTCGTAACCATCGATGCTCCACAATAGAGAAGTCAGTGCAACGGGAAGTCCATACACGGCAGCTACAGAGCAGCCCCCTGCCTGCCACAGCTAGGGTAGGCCTGCACAGCAACAACGACCCAGCACGGCTAGAAAGGATAAGTAAGTATTTTTTTAATGGCATGTGGAACCTGAATATTTTATATTCCAAGCTGTGGCTACTTAATCTTCAATGGGATAGATTTGGATTGTAGGACATTTATCTCTTAAAAAGACAGCTCTTCCATTCCCCTAACTTACAGCTGACTTCCACCTTCTGAGCGTTCTGCTAGCAGTGTTGATGAGGAATTAAAGAAAGTGAGAAACTGGGAGAGACCCACGTTATGATCTGCCTCTGCTGTTTGCCTCACTTGAATTAATGATTGAGGCTGGAGAAGTGATGGCCTGCCTGTTCAACTGACTTTTCATTTTTAGCACTTGGAGAATTGTCTACTGAATATGCAAAGCAATTGTGGAGAATAGTTTTTCTTTCCTTCTCTTCACTGTCCATGTCTTCGTTTAAAAATCTAGCTGCCATTGGAAACTGACTCAACAGATTTTACCATCTGTTTAGCAGAGAAGTGACCAGACGGGCATTTCGAAACTGTGGGATGAGCCCAAAGAAACTCTTTTCCTCTCCCATCATGGAAATAGGGAATTACTTTTCTGCTATTTCTCTCCAAGCTCTTAACTTTCTCCATGTAGCTTTATATGGGCTCAGCTGTCTTGCCTGGAAATAATTCTGAGGCCTTTTCCTTTGTAGATACATTCGGAGGCGGAAACGAGACTGGACGACTATTTCATTAAAAGGTTATAGGCTGAGTAGACCTCTGGCACAATTTCTGAGTTTTTGGAACCACCTCCCAGTGCTGGGTGCTCATAGAAGTCCATTTGATATGGTCAGATGAAGCCCTTTAAGTTACCAGCCTTGTGTTAGTCTCATGAAAAAATACCATGTAAAATGTGAAGTAAGGAAGATTGAATTAATAGCACAGGCAGCCAAATAAGGATTTTGATGAAATACTGGGGAATCGCGCCAAGTCAGCTCTCAGTGCTCTAGCATTGTCCCACTCCTGGTGCATTAACAATAATAATAATAATATAAAAAACCTTGAGAAATTGCTGTACCGATGCAGAAGAGCAATCTCGCCAGTGGAAGTAGGGGTTACCGTTGCCCACTCCGGCTTTTATTTATTTGTTTGAGGGCAGAGAGAGAGTTGAAAGTTGAAATCCTCTCTCCCTTGAAATATTTGACTGATCTTCATTTAGTAAAAGATCAGTTGTTTTAACTTCATGACTCAAAAGTCATAAATTGTTTGAGACCGTGGCCCAATGCTCCAGCTTGCCTTTTGCTCCATTTGTGCACGGCATGGTGCCTGGGGAATGTCTGTTGGCAGCTCAGAGGGAGTGGAGTGAACAGTGAAGGAGAGCTTTACCCCAGGAGTACTCTGCTGGGTGCAGTTCAGGAAGTTCTCTGATTAATCCTTTTGTAACTGAAGGAACCCCTGCCCCAGTGAGATAAGGGGAGTGGTGGCAGAAGCGGGAGTCGGAGGAAATAGTAAATGAAGTATAGGCACTGCAGTTGTGGTGTTTCTAGGAGAGTCAGCCAGTCATTCCTGGAGGAGAGTACCTTAGCCAGATAGCATAATGAACCCCATGAACTCAGGCCCAGGAAAAGTGCATATCTTCTAGGGGTGAGACAGCACAGCCTCATTTTAAGTCCAAGCTTGATCACTCCTAAAGTGAGACTTGACAGCGGTACCTTGTAGCTTTTAAAAAACCCACCGCCTATTCACTGGTTGTACCAGAGACTTGCTGCTCCAAGCACTGCTCCAAGCGCTGCAGACTTCAAGGCCCCACCAGTCACCAGGGCCCCAGTGTTTTCTGATCTCCCCCTAGAAACCCACTGGTCTGGTCCCATGCCCCACCTGCTTAACTACGCTTCCTAGGTTTTTTTCCCTCCAACCTGATATGTGCTCAGAAAGTTATGTTTGGCCAGTAATAAACATTTTGATAAATAAAAAAGTTACAAACAGAAATACTGCTGTTTACATATATATATATTATAGGAGTAATTTGGTTTCTAAGGTATTCTCAAAATATGCAAACATCCAAAGGTAGAGCCTGAGGCTGGTGAGGGTCCATCGGGGAAGAAAGGCTGCCTGGGAAGGGGTAGGACTCGCACAGGCCGTATTGGCGGGATTGGACAGTGGGAGCGAATTCAGGAGGGAGCGCTGCCCGAGATGTATTCCCTTACAGCCCACTTGTCTCTTGACCCTCGACACATGGACTCGTTTCTACTATTCCCCTAAAGCCTGGCCACACAGGGTCCCCCTCACCAAAGTCAAGGGCATATTCTGTTCATGATTCTTCACAGAGNGTGGGAGCGAATTCAGGAGGGAGCGCTGCCCGAGATGTATTCCCTTACAGCCCACTTGTCTCTTGACCCTCGACACATGGACTCGTTTCTACTATTCCCCTAAAGCCTGGCCACACAGGGTCCCCCTCACCAAAGTCAAGGGCATATTCTGTTCATGATTCTTCACAGAGGGGTCCACTTCTTTTCAGAATTCTTTCTTCCTTACCTTTAGGGTCTCTACTACTCCTGCTCCGTTTTCATACCTGGAAAGCTCTTTCCATGTGTTGGAGTTGAATCCACCCCAAGGCTCACGTGGTTAAGGATGTTCAAGTTTGCTTAATCAAACACCTTTCCCTTTGGAAAGTGATGCTTCCTCTACTAACACTTAACAATTGCATACCCTTTCTTCTTCTGCTCATCTCATCTTAGTCCCTTGAGGGAGAAGCAGGAAGTATTGAAACGTTACATGGCGTGTAAAGACCGTCTCATAGTCTCGACCTGACGCTCTAGCCTTACCTCCAGCTGTTCTCACCATTCACTGGAGTCCAGGCCTTTCCTTACCCAGAGCCTTTCTTTGCACTTGCTCTTCCTTCTGATTGGAATGTTCTTTTCCTCAGAGTTGCATGGCTGTTTCTCCTACATTCATGTGTCAGAGCAGATGCTGGCTGCAGAAAAGCGATGTTTCCCAGATGATCCTGCGGTAGTAGCCCCCTCCCCCACCCATCCCCTTTACACCACTCCCTTGTATGTTCTCCATAATCGTCATTGCTGAGGACTTCCCTGGCGGTCCACTGCTTAAGAATTTCATGCATTGGAGAAGGAAATGGCAACCCACTCCAGTGTTCTTGCTTGGAGAATCCCAGGGATGGCGGGGCCCAATGGGCTGCCGTCTGTGGGGTCGCGCAGAGTCGGACACGACTCAAGCGACTTAGCAGCAGCAGAGCAAACAGATTAAAAACAAACAGAAAAGTAGGAATAGACTTAACTTCTTCAAGATGGTAAAGGGTATTTATGAAAAAACCAAAAGCTGACAACATATTCAGGCAAAAGACTGAAATCTTTTCCACAAAGTTTAAGAAAAAGACACCCATAGTATTTTACTGTTGCTATTCACATTGCCTTGGAAGTTCTAAAATTCTTAGAGAAAACATAGGAGTAAATCTTCATGATTTTCCATTTGTCAATGAAAATTTATATATAATAATAACACAAAGGAAATAAGGAAAAGTACTAGAAAATTTGGGTTGGATCAAAATAAACTACTTTTGCCCGTCAAGGACATTGTCAAGAAATTTAAATAAAAAAACCCTACAGAATGGTAAAAAAATTACAGATTGTATTTCTGATTGTATATCTGATACTTTAGTGTCCAGAATATATAATAGGACTATCACAACTCAACTATAAAAATGTTTGAACAATTCAAGTGAAGAATGAGCAAAAGAGTTGAAAAAACACTCGTCCAAAGAGGATAAATTTTGATTAAGTAAATTAGAAGCACAATCTGATTAATAATTAAGCAAATGTAAATCAAGAGATACCATTTCACATCCACTAGGAAGCTATAATTTTTAAAAAATGCATTGTGTTCATAAGGACATGGAGAATTTAGAACACGCCTACATTGCTGACAGGAATGTAAAATATTTCAGTCACTGTAGAAATATTTTGGCATTTTCTCAAAAAGCTGAACACAGAATCATCCTATGACTCAGTGATTCTACCCTTAGGAATATATGCAAACAAATAAATTTTCATACAAGATCATTGAAGTGCTGTTGATAATTCTATTGTCATTCAGTTCCTGAGTTGAGTCCAATCTTGGCGACCCTGTGGACTGCAGCATACCAGGCTTCTTTACCCTTTGCTATCTCCTGGATTTTGCGCTAACTCATGTCCATTGAGTCAGTAATGCCATCCAACCACCCTATCATTTGTTGCCCCATTTTCCTGCCTTCAATCTTTCCCAGCATGTCTTTTCCAGTGAGTTGATCTTCGCGTCAGGTGGCCAAAGTCTTGGAACTTCAGCTTTAGCAGCAGTCCTTCCAATGCTTATTCAGGTTGATTTCCTTTAGCATTGATTAGCCATGCAATTCAGTTCAGATCAGTTCAGTTGCTCAGACATGTCCGACTCTTTGTGACCCCATTAATTACAGCATGCCAGGCCTCCCTGTCCATCACCAACTCCCGTAGTTTACCCAAACTCTTGTCCATTGAGTCGGTGATGCCATCCAGCCATCTGTCGTCCCCCTCTCCTCCTGCCCCCAAAACCTCCCAGCATCAGAGTCTTTTCCAGTGAGTCAACTCTTCTCATGAGGTGGCCAAAGTACTGGAGTTTCAGCTTTAGCATCATTCCTTCCAAAGAACACACAGGACCAATCTCCTTCAGAATGGACTGGTTGGATGTCCTTGCAGTCCAAGGGACTCTCAAGAATCTTCTCCAACACCACAATTCAAAACCATCAATTCTCAGCTCAACTTTCTTCACAGTCCAATTCTCACATCCATACATGACCACTAGAAAAACCATAGCCTTGACTAGATGGACCTTTGNCCAAAGGTAGAGCCTGAGGCTGGTGAGGGTCCATCGGGGAAGAAAGGCTGCCTGGGAAGGGGTAGGACTCACACAGGCCGTATTGGCGGGATTGGACAGTGGGAGCGAATTCAGGAGGGAGTGCTGCCCGAGATGTATTCCCTTACAGCCCACTTGTCTCTTGACCCTCGACACAGGGACTCCACTTTCTACTATTCCCCTAAAGCCTGGCCGCACAGGATCCCCCTCACCAAAGTCAAGGGCATATTCTGTTCATGATTCTTCACAGAATTGGCGGGATTGGACAGTGGGAGCGAATTCAGGAGGGAGTGCTGCCCGAGATGTATTCCCTTACAGCCCACTTGTCTCTTGACCCTCGACACAGGGACTCCACTTTCTACTATTCCCCTAAAGCCTGGCCACACAGGGTCCCCCTCACCAAAGTCAAGGGCATATTCTGTTCATGATTCTTCACAGAAGGGTCCACTTCTTTTCAGAATTCTTTCTTCCTTACCTTTAGGGTCTCTACTACTCCTGCTCCGTTTTCATACCTGGAAAGCTCTTTCCGTGTGTTGGAGTTGAATCCACCCCAAGGCTCACGTGGTTAACGATGTTCATGTTTGCTTAATCAAACACCTTTCCCTTTGGAAAGTGATGCTTCCTCTACTAACACTTAACAATTGCATACCCTTTCTTCTGTCATTCTGCTCATCTCATCTTAGTCCCTTGAGGGAGAAGCAGGAAGTATTGAAACGTTACATGGCGTGTAAAGACCCTCTCATAGTCTCGACCTGACTCTCTAGCCTTATCTCCAGCTGTTCTCACCATTCACTGGAGTCCAGGCCTTTCCTTACCCAGAGCCTTTCTTTGCACTTGCTCTTCCCTCTGATTGGAATTTTCTTTTCCTCAGAGTTGCATGGCTGTTTCTTCTACATTCATGTGTCAGAGCAGACGCTGGCTGCAGAAAAGCGATCTTTCCCAGATGATCCTGCGGTAGTAGCCCCCTCCCCCACCCATCCCCTTTACCCCACTCCCTTGTATGTTCTCCATAATAGTCCTTGCTGAGGACTTCCCTGGCGGTCCACTGCTTAAGAATCTGCTTTGCGATGCAGGCCCCACATGCTAAGATCTGGAGCAACTAAGCCTGCATGCCACAGCTAGAGAGTCTGTGCACCATAGTGAAGGATCCTGCATGATGCAGCTAAGACCGGATGCAGCCACACACACACACACACACACACACACACACACAGTCATTGCTCTCTCAGGTTGACTTTGCGTATTTCTTGTCCGTCTTCTGTCATTAGAATGTCAGTGCATTGCGATCAGAGACTGCATCCTGTCCACTGCTATATTCCCACACCTAAACAATGCCTGGCATAGAATAGACACTTTGTATATTGTGGTTGAATAAATGAATTAAATGTTCTTAGGCTATCCACCCTAGGAAATTAACTTCTTCTGTCATTATGCTGTCCACGTCAGGAATCTAATAGACCAGCTTTTTGCCAAATTTGAATCAATCCCAAACTATCAGAATTAATTCCTAAGTCAGAGCACATTACTGATTTGTAGAAAAGTCGATACCCTCCTTATTTATTTAGGAGGTATTCACATAGATGGACAGATACGTATACTTGCCAGGATGTACAATATGTCTTTGCATTTGGATCAACATTTAATAAGTGTTCATACCAGATGCTTAGTCTAGCGTATCTCATTTAACTCCTCAAACCATCCTGTGAAGTAAATAGTATTCTCCAATTTGGCAGAGAAATTAAATAACATTTACAAGCTCCCAGAGGTGGGGTCTGAACATGAGTCTAACTCCAGAATTCTCATTGTCTGTGCTTCCTTAGATTTTCCCATAGCAGAAGACAAATCATAAACAGTATTCAAGTCTGCCAGAAATAAAAACATTCCCAAAAGGATTTCTGCTATTAAATAAGAGACAAGAATTTTCTAAATAAAAAGAAAAACTAATTCTTTTTAAGCCTTCAGTTTAATGTTCTCTCAACTGTTTTGACTTAAGTGTGCCAGGAAATTGTTAACTAGAAGCAAATACCTCTGTAATTACTAAGTGAGAGGAGAATAGAAACACTTCTGTCCTATTTCTGCCTTTCCCCAACCCATTAAGTTTCATTTTTGAGAGGAAGGAGTTTTTAAAAATATTTGTTTTGGCTGCATCTGGTCCTAGCTGTAGCATCTTTTGTTGTAGGGCGGGCCTAGTTGCCCCTTGGCATGTGGGATCTTCGTTCCCCAACCAGGGATCAAACCCGCATCCCATTGATTGAGAGGTGGATTCTTAACCAATGGACCACCAGGGAAGTCCCTGGTGGGGCGTTTTTGTACTTGGTTTCTGCTTATTGCTAAGAAGGAAGAATCTGGAATTGAGTATTTGTTTTCTTATTTGCCTACTTCCTCCAATAGAACATGAACTTCCTGAGGGCAGGGGCCAAATCCAGCGTATCATCTTCTCTCTTACACCTGCCCACGGAGCAATGAACCCGACAAGCAAATGAACACGCACTCAGCCCCATGCAGTATGAGGGTATCTGGCTAGGGAGGGCTCGCGTGACTAGAGTTTGCTGATTTCCATGGTCTGTACTAGAAGCCTGCTTCCTTCTGGATACTCCTGCTTGTCAGATAACCAATTATAACATGCTGGCTATTAAGAGTCTGGAAAAAAGAGGCATGTGTGTAGTTATAAGCTGTTTGCTCTCTTAAAATGATAATTCAAAATTATAAATTCTTAAATGTTTCCTATCATCATGTATTCAAAGTGAAAGTGAAGTTGCTCAGTCGTGTCTGACTCTTAGCGACCCCATGGACTGCAGCCCACCAGGCTCCTCCGTCCATGGGATTTTCCAGGCAAGAAAGTGGGGTGCCATTGCCATCGCCTTTTATCACTGAATCAGAGCAAAGACAGTTAACGGAACATTAGCACACATAGTCTAACCTGATGTATAACATTCTTGAGTACTTACTATGTGGCAGGTAGCTTGATGGGTGTTTAGAGACAGTGTCCCAGTTTAGCTTTACAACTACTGTATGAAGTGGGGTAGGTGCCTTGATCATCTCCAGTTAACAGGCGAGGAAGTCGAGGCTGCTGAAAGACACTGAGTACTTTTCTTGAGGACACACAGCTAGGAGTATGAGATCCAGGTTCTAAGCCCAGACGATTTGATTTCAGAACTGCACCCTTACCTGCAGGGCTGTGTACTGCACTTGGTGGGTAAGTAACAGCGCTGTGGTCCACAGCTGTGTCCCCTTAGTCAGGTTTCTGCTTTGTCTTCATGTCTCATTAAATGGTGTTTTTCCCCCATAGCAGTAAGTTGAATTGGTGTATCACTATGCAGTTACAGGAGAAGGCAATGGCACCCCACTGCAGTACTCTTGCCTGGAAAATCCCGTGGACGGAGGAGCCTGGTGGGCTGCAGTCCACGGGGTTGCACGGAGTCGGACGCGACTGAAGCGACTTAGCAGCAACAGGGTGCAAGCTAAAAGTCAGGTCTGACTCTGACTCCAGTATAACATACTGCCTGTTTCTTTGTCTCCTCAATTACTACTTACTGTCAGACCATTTTTTTTTGCTGGTTTCTTTTTTAATTTTCTTATTTTTAATTGGAAGATAATTGCTTTACAGTATTGTGTTGGTCTCTGCTGTACATCAGCATGAATCAGCTGTAGGTATACACATGTCCCCTCCATCTCGAACCTCCCCACCCCACCCCTCTAGGTTCATTTTTTTTTGCTGGTTTCTTTTTTAATTTTCTTATTTTTAATTGGAAGATAATTGCTTTACAGTATTGTGTTGGTCTCTGCTGTACATCAGCATGAATCAGCTGTAGGTATACACATGTCCCCTCCATCTCGAACCTCCCCACCCCACCCCTCTAGGTTGTCACAGAACACCAGGTCGAGCTCCCTGCGCCAGCCAGCAGAGCCCCGCTGGCGATCCCTTTTACATATGGCAATGTATATGCTCTAGTGGTGCTTCCTCAGTTCATCCCCCCCTCTCCTCCCCGCACTGAGTCCACAGGTACAGTCTCTCTTTCTGCATCTCTGTTGCTGCCCTACTACAGATTCATCAGTACCATTTTTCTAGATTCCATATATATTCATTAATATCTGACTTACTTCACTCTGTATNTTCATCCCCCCTCTCCTCCCCGCACTGAGTCCACAGGTAGAGTCTCTTTTTCTGCATCTCTGTTGCTGCCCTACTATAGATTCATCAGTACCATTTTTCTAGATTCCATATATATTCATTAATATCTGACTTACTTCACTCTGTATAACAGGCTCTAGGTTCATTCACCTCACTAGAACTGACTCAGATTTGTTCATTCTCACGGCTGAGTAATATTCCATTGTGTGGACGTACCACGGCTTTCTTAACCATTCGTCTGCCGGTGGACGTCTGGCTTGCTTCCGTGTCCTGGCTGTTGTAAACAGTGCTGCAGTGAACACTGGGGTCCATGTGTCTTTTAGAATTGTGGTTTTCTCAGGGTATGTGCCCAGTAATGGGATTGCTGGGTCATATGGTAGTTTGATTCTGTTTTTAAAGAAATCTCCATACTGTTCTCCATAGTGCGTGACTTTATCAGTTTACATTCCCATGAACAGTACAAGAGGGTTCCCTCTTTTATCCTCATTCTGTCTAGCATTTATTGTTTCCAGATTTTTTTATCGTGGCCATTCTGACCGGTGTGAGGGGAAACCTCGTTATAGTTTTGATTTGCATTTCTCTAGTAAGTGATGTTGGGCATTTTTCCATGTGTTTCTTAGCCATCTGTACGTCTTCTTTGGAGAAATGTCTGTTTAGGTCTTCTGTTAGGCCATTTTTCATATAACTTTTTGGCATATATTTGCTCATTTTAGACATACTAGACGGAAAAGCCTGGTAGGCTACAGTCCATGGGGTCACGAAGAGTCGGACACGACTCAGCGACCTCACTTTCACTTTTTATGTTCATGCATTGGAGAAGGAAATGGCAACCTACTCCAGTGTTCTTGCCTGAAGAATCCCAGGGATGGCGGAGCCTGGTGGGCTGTTGTTTATGGGGTCGCACAGAGTCGGACACGACTGAAGCGACTTAGCAGCAGCAGCAGACATTCTAGAAAGGTACAAAGGAAAATCTAATTCAGCCATCTAAAAATAACTATGCTTATGATTTTTATATTTTCTTCTTTATTTTTTTCTATTATTGAGAAAACTAAGATACACACTTTGTTGTCTTTTTTTAACCTAACATTCTGTATTTTAAATCTGTTTCACCATCTGAAATACTTCCCTATTTTTGATGATTCTATTCTATTTTGTGGCCATGTTATTTATTTAGGAGTCCTGTTTGTTTGGACATCTGTACCATTTATGTTTTTGCTGTTATAAACAGTGCTGAAGTGAATGTCTTTGAACCATATCTGTTTGCCTTCCTGATCACTACCTTAGGATAGATTCCCAGTAAAAATATTGAGCATTCTAAAAATATGAACAGTATAAAGCATACTACCTGCTTTCAGGCTGTTCTCCAGATGGTTCTGTTTTACATGTCCCCCAGAAGCATGTAACACTGCAAAGTAACTAAATAAATTTTTATTTGTACAGATCATAAGTTTTAATCTTTACAACTGGTGTGTGACTAACCTTGAAAACTGCATGAAAATTAACAAGTGCTATTATACAACCAAGGTAGTTACAGAGTAATCTATACGGGTCATGAAAGTTCAGTTCCAAAAGGACCAATACGTGTCTGTCACCATGTAGAAGGCAAAGTCTAGGGCAGAGTTCCCACCCCACGAACCTTATCTTGCTGGGTGGATATATGGGTTGCTGGTGACACAGAGCAGGTATATAATCAACGAACCGTGGTGTGCAGTCCGAATGAGTGCTCCTGTCAAAGGGAGGTTTCTGTTCCACATATCAGCTTCTCAAGCCTGCGCCCGCGAGCTATCTACTAGCTGCGGGCGGCCCAGCCTTGGGTGTGGCTGGCGCTGCCTGGGACGCGGCTGCTGTGAGCTGAAGTGCCTCTGCTTTCCCAGTGCACACACCCGAACCCACGACAGGTTGCGAGTGTCCAGCTCTCTGCCCTGGATTTCTCAGAAAACAGGGATTTGTCAAATGAAGAATTTTTTTTTTTTGACCCCTAAGTGAATTAAATGGATTCTTTAAGAACAAGCTGTAAGCATTTTCAGTCCCCATGGGATTTGTGTCTTCATCAGCTATAGTGACAGAGCTTTTCTCTGTGCTCTGATTTCTTTCTCCAGGAATTCATACATCCAATTGCTTCCATTGTTTCAATAGACACCTTAAGGGGGATAAAAAGGAAACTGACATGGGTTAGGCACATACTTTATGCCAGGAACTGTGCCAAGTGGAGGGATCATTTTGAAAGCCACCTGGACTTACAGCTTGCTTTGTTTATTCTACAGCTTTCTATAAGCACACACTCTGTGCTTGGCACGGAGGATGCTGGACAATTGGCTGCTCTCTCTGTTCTAGCCCTGATCACGCCCGCTGGCAAGTGCTGGCTGCAGTGCCTGTGAAGCAGGTCTCCTCGCTGGGTAAAAGTGCATGGAGGTGTCTGGGCGGGCTGAATAGGCTTGGCTCCGGCACTTGTGCAGGTGTGTCCACGGCTCCTGCAGGGAGAGCCTCGGGGAGGGCCTCCTCTTCCTGCCCCTGGCACATTTACAGTTTCTGACCCATTACACTTGTTAAGAGCGCTTGTTAATTTTTGCAAACCACCTACTTTAGCATCGGACCCTAGGTCCCCCTTGATGTAAATTCTCTCTCCTTCAAAGGTCTTGCTCCTGCTTCTGCTTGCCCCCACCCCAGACTCCTTTTCCCCCAGTACCTATCACCACAGCAGCGTGTGAGGAGACGCACTTTCATTAGGGTGTGACTGCCTGAGCACGTCCTTCAAAATTGCATTTATATTTGGAAGAGGAGCACAGTAGTAAACATTAATGTCTAATTGCAGATTTTCTTAAACATTTATGTGTTAGTTATGTATCTGACTGCACTGAGTCTTAGCTGTGGCATACAGAATCTTTAGTTGCCGCTTTAGAACTCCTAGTTGCAGTATGTGAGATCTAGATCCCTGATCAGAGATCGAACTGCAGTCCCTTGCACTGGGAGCATGGAGTCTTAGCCAGTGGACCACCAGGGAAGCTCCAAGTTGCAGATTTTTGAGCAGTTGCCTTTCCAAGTTCATTGCCAGCAGTAGAAACAGCTGCTCAAAAGGCACCTCCCTGTCCTGCCACCTACCTTCTTCTACCCAAACCCTTACAGGCCAGAACAGAGGCCAGTGACTTGGCCATGAATTCTAATGTTTTGTCAGGGCTAGCTGGAGTATTTGGGGGAAAATTCTACAGCCTGTTCTGGTCTTAGCTCTGCCTTCACCTCGCTACCTATGCCTCTTATTTCCTTTTCTGTAAAATGGAACTTATGAGATTGGGGGGGAAGATTACAAGCATGCTCAAAAGTCACAAGGTGACCCCAGGCTGTGAGGGAGCCCAGCCAAAGCTGAGGTCTGAATGGACCTTCAGCTTGGAAACTTTGATCTAAAACCAGGTAGTGAAGTAAGTCGTTCAGTCGCTCTTTGCAACCCCATGGACTATACAGTCCATGCAGTTCTCTAGACCAGATTACTGGAGTGGGTAGCCTTTCCCTTCTCCAGGGGATCTTCCCAACCCAGGGATCGAATTCAGGTCTCCCGCATTGCAGGCGGATTCTTTACCAGCTGAGCCTGACCATATAATTCTTAAACAGGCAGCTTTTGGCATAGTCAGAGACAGCTTTATTTTCAATAGCCTGTTTGGCCTAGACGTGTTGAACTCCAGGGTGATCAGGTAGTCATGTTTATCTTAATTTTCAAAGAGGTGTTTGGTATTCACTCCTTATTTTTGTTTTACTATCTACTACTAAAGCTTTCTCCCCAAGCTGATTTTCTAAACTCTGAAAATGACTAACCCTAGAAGAGAATGAGGGCAGGGGAGCTTGGAGGGCAACCAGAGACTCTTTGCTCTCTGCAGCCACACTGATGGCCCAGGAGAGGCTGACCTGGTGGCGACTTCGGTGCTGAGTCATGGGAATGGCCTTTTCCAGAATGCGTCCGCGGGCCCAAAGAAGAGGGTGGTGGGAACCCCTCAGCGCGCAGCTCCAGGTGAAGAAAGAATATAGCAAGGGAAACTGATGGAAATTATTGTGAAACATGGTGAGGAGGGAACAGATTTTAGGCTTTTGTTTTCAAATGTTATTTTGCAGATGTAAGGGAAACTTAAACTTTCAAAGAGCTGAGCTGTTCACAGGCCCCAGATTCCACACTGAGAAAGATGCTGTGACTCCAGTGTCAGTTCAGCTCTGAATCGCCAAGTGGAGTTGAAAGGGGACATCGGAACCTCATCGGAATCTAAATTTGAGTCCCAACTCTGCTACTTTCTCTTTTAGACCTTTGGAACATTACTTAACCTCTGGGCATTCTTTGGAAAATGGGGAGAATACCATCTGGTAGGGTTGTTAGTGAAGATGACTGGAAACATTTTGGAGCAGGGTAACCCTCCCAGGCTGACGGGAGAGATGGTAGCCAGGCAGTTAGCAGGGAAGGAAGCTCAAAGCTGAAGGCAGAACACACACAGGAGCTGTCGGCCTGCGGCATCCGTGCACGTGGCGGGCCAGCAGCTGAGAGCTCGGGAAGCGCTGTTGCTCGCTCTCTCTCTGCTGCCGTGCTCTTTAGACATCTGGTGATAAAGCTCAGAGAGGTTGGAGGTAGCACCAACTACTTTGAAATTATTAGGGCTTCTTCCCAACCGCCACGTTCTCTTCTCCTTGGCGTTCCTTCTTTCCCTCCTGGGGCAGGACAGGAACTCAAAGAGCTGAAACTGCCGAATACTGAAAAATGCTGAGATGAGCTTTTTTTTTTTTTTTTTCTCATAGATGCAGTGTTGATCAAAGGAACTCCAGCACAGAAGAGAATGTGATCGTGAACCTTTCTGTGCGTATACTGCAGACGTCAGTCATTCTTTTAAAGATTCTGTTGGGTGGTTACTATCCCTGCCTACCTCTTAGAGCCATCCGATCACTCACACCTCTTTTCCATCTGTAGGGATACGCTTGCTGGTGACAGAGCGCCGCACTCCGTCCCTCCTGCGGCACAGCGGCCCCCTGATGTGCTCTTTCTCCCACAGGGTCAGGATGGCCGTGCTCTCTAAGGAATACGGTTTCGTGATTCTAACTGGTGCTGCCAGCTTCTTGATGGTAACTCATCTAGCCATCAATGTCTCCAAGGCCCGCAAGAAGTACAAAGTGGAGGTGAGTGGGAACACAGTGGTGCCCTTATAGGCGTGTCGGGGGCGAGAACCCATTTTCAGCCACGGAGGGAGAGGTGAGATGCGAGTGGCCCTCGCGCTGTCCCTATTAGAAGCTCTGCCCCTGTCTGGCAGGAGGACAGAAAGGAATACGGGCTCCTGCTAGAGAGTCACCTCGGTCTGGCTTCTCTTTCGTCTCTTCTGTAGAAAAACCAGGTGTGCTTTTGTCTGGAGCTCTTTGCTGGGAAGAGAGCTGTTTCCGGTTAAGCAGGGAACACCCTGGTGGTGCAGTGGTTAGGGCTCCATGCTTTCACTGCTGAGGGCCTGGCTTCAATCCCTGGTTAGGTAACTAAGATCCCACAGCCTTTGAGGTGTGGCCAAACATAAATCAAATTTTAAAAGGAGGGGTTAGATAGCAGTTGTTTTCTGGTGTGCCACTTTAAAATGATGTCTTCTGGTGATTTTCCTATCTCCCGAGTAGCAAAGAAGCACGTGGTGCCACGGTTATCCCGTGTTTGGACATTAAGACGTAGGGGGAAGGTCTACTGAATGCTTCCTTTAGTTCCAGCTCATCTAGAAGGGATAATGACTGAAGCTGTCCCTGGAGAGCAATCTGAAATGTCTACTCTGTTGAATAATTATAATTGGGCTCCCTAAGTAGAACTCCTTTTGAAGTTCCCATGTCTAGTTTCTTTTTTTCAATGCACACATCCACTACCATTCTCACACACAGTTTCTGTTCCCCTAGTAAGGGAACCTTAACGAATGTGGTATCTGATTGATTGTTGGCACGGAGCTGTTTCCCAGTCGCTGCTCATAGTACATCTCAAAGCCACCAGTGACGGCATAATGTCAACAAGAGCACTGAATTTCGCGCATGCTGCCGCCATCCCTTGAATGGCACAGACATACATCTTTGTTCTGGATATTAATAGACCCAGGATGAATCTGCCTCTGAGAAAGAGACCTCTCTCACTGCATGTATTTAAGCAGAAATTGAATGATCATCTACCAGAGTTATGACAGAAGATGCTTTGAGATGCACTGTCTTTAAGGCTGATTTTAACTCGCAACACTGAATGCGATACTTAGCCATATGATCACACACACTTTGTTTTCACAGTATCCTACCATGTACAGCACTGACCCCGAAAACGGGCACATCTTCAACTGCATTCAGCGAGCTCACCAGAACACGTGAGTGCTGGCCCTGCTGGGCCCCTGAGACGTCTGCAGAGTGGGTGGTTTCTGTCCTACACCTCAACCCTTGCTTTGCTGAGTAATTGCGATGATGATCATGGATACTGATTCAAAGTATCATAAAATGTGTTTATGAACAGATTAAATATTAAGCAAAATTAAGAGTTGTTAGGATGGTGAGAGACTGGATAAACTTTTCTTTCCATTTCTTTTTTTAAATTGAAGGTGATTTACGTTATTGTGTTAACCTCTGCTGTGTTATTTTCAGCAAAGGGATTCAGTTATACCTACATTCTTTTCCATGATGGTTTTCTACAGGCTATTGAGTACAGTTCCCGGTGCTATACAATAGGACCTTGTTGTTTATCCATTCTGCATATAATAGCTGACATCTACTAACCCTAACCTCCCACCCCATCCCTCCCCCAACATGTCTTTAATGCTACGGTACTCTTCTGCAGTATTTGCAACAAGTCTTCTCTAAACTGATGCTGAATGTCCCAGCCTAGGTGGTGAGAGGCTTTGAGCTCTGTAAGCAAGTGACTCGGGGAAGGCAATGGCACCCCACCCCAGTACTCTTGCCTGGAAAATCCAATGGACGGAGTAGCCTGGTGGGCTGCAGTCCATGGGGTCGCTAACAGTCGGACAGACCGAGCAACTTCACTTTCACTTTTCTCTTTCATGCATTGGAGAAGGAAATGGCAACCCACTCCAGTATTCTTGCCTGGAGAACCCCAGGGATGGGGGAGCCTGATGGGCTGCCGTCTATGGGGTCACACAGAGTCGGACACGACTGAAGTGACTTAGCAGCAACAGCAGCCAGCAAGTGACTCTAATTCACCTCATCACTTCGTTAGCATTGAGGTCTTGGATTCAGTGTCTTCTGAGTTACCTCTAATGCCAAGCCAAGCCAAAGAAGGTGGATGATCTTAGTGGTCCGGCCTTCCGCCTCTACTCAATGGTTATTTTTACTCTCAAATTTCTAACTCGGCAAGTAAGCATGTAAAAAGTTCTTCGTTTTACATGGACATACTTAAGTAGGGTGCTCTTCTTAAAAACAAGCTTTTTTCTGTCTGTTCCAGGTTGGAAGTGTACCCTCCCTTCTTGTTTTTTCTAGCTGTCGCAGGCGTCTACCACCCAGTAAGTACTGAGCACGCACAGCACAAGCGTTTTGTTGTTTTTTTTTTGGAGGGGGGCGTTGGGTAGAGGAGGGAGGCATCTAATTCGATTTACTAGATTTGATTCACTGAGCCTTTGGGGAGCGAAGAGGAAATGAGCACTTAATAAACATCTTTGATGGCTCAGACGGTAAAGCATCTGCCTGCAATGCGGGAGACCCTGGTTCGATTCCTGAGTCGGGAAGATCCCCTGGAGAAGGAAATGGCAATCCACTCCAGCACTCTTGCCGGGAAAATCCCATGAACAGAAGGGCCTGATAGGCTATATAGTCCACGGGGTCACAAAAAGTCTGGACACAACTGAGCAAGTTCACTTTCACTTTCACTTTTTACAGAGTTTCTTAAAGCAGCTAGAATTTTTCCCATTTTTTTTTTTTCAGCAGATGAGAAACCTCCTGAATACTGTATTAACTTTCTCGAGACCAAATAACTAGACTAAAAAAGTCACCATTTGAACCCAGGACTGTCTGCTCCTAGGAGGTTCATGTTTATCGAGTTTTCCTTTGCTGTATTTATTCAGGCAACAGAAATTTCCTGGACGCCTGAGGTCATTGCAGTGACCAAAACAGGCACAGACTCCTGGTCTCATGCACTGACTCTTAGCTGGGGTTACCGACGAAAAAGTAATGCAAGTATTGGGTTGGCCAAAGAGTTCATTTGCGTTTTTCCACATGGCTTATAGAAAGTCCCAAACA
>SJYX01004259.1:0-26704 GCA_006410675.1 Oreotragus oreotragus | reverse complement strand
TTCACTTTCACTTAGGTATTAAAAAAACCAAGGAATTATTTTTACTTCAAATGAGAGCTAAATTCAGAACTAGGCACTTTGGAGAAGCCAGGGCGGAAATTGCCATTGTAAGAAGCAGGCAAGGGCTCAGGGCTGTCCAGACCCCCATCTCTGGAAGCTCCTGGTAGGAGCTCTATGCTGCTGTCAGGAAACTGTAACCAACTTTCACTCTGCCAGATTCTTGCCTTAGGCAGCAAGAGACTCTAAGGTAAGAAATAGAGGGGCAGGTGGAAAGAAGGGGCCCAAAGGCTACCTTTTATCTGAAAAAGACCTGCTATGGAAGCACTGAAAAGCCAGACCAGAGATCAGCACTCTGAGCTACTGCAAAGGAGTGAGCCAACATGAGTTTTGGTTTTCCTCTTTCCCGTGGCTCAGAGGTTAAAGCATCTGCCTGGAATGCTGGAGACCCGGGTTCGATTCCTGGGTCGGGAAGATCCCCTGGAGAAGGAAATGGCAACCCACTCCAGTACTCTTGCCTGGAGAATCCCATGGACGGAGGANAGAGGTTAAAGCATCTGCCTGGAATGCTGGAGACCCGGGTTCGATTCCTGGGTCGGGAAGATCCCCTGGAGAAGGAAATGGCAACCCACTCCAGTACTCTTGCCTGGAGAATCCCATGGACGGAGGAGCCTGGTAGGCTACAGTCCATGGGGTCGCAAAGAGTCGGACACGACTGAGCGACTTCACTTCACTTCACTTTACTTCAAGACGGTTTCTATCAATAGCCGTTAAATGATGCTTTCCCACAAGAATTTGTCAACCAAAGAAATCCTAAAATGCATATGAAGGAACATGAGCTGAATACATTTACACGTGGCTTCATCAAGATACGGGGTTAGTTAATAGTTATTACTTCTAAGAAAATCTTGGGAAAGATATGCACCCAAATATTAACAGTAGTTACCTCCAGAGGATCAGATTAGATGGGAGGAGAGAGAAAGAAAGATACCTTCTGCTTAACTTTCAAAAGTGAATCAAAATACTAGTGGAGAAAAAAAAAGATTCCAGGAGAATTTAACTAGATGACACAACTTCTTCTAAGCCAAAGGCAGGCCTGGGCTCTAGGCTAAATCGTGTTTCCTTAAATGCATTTTATATATATATCATTGTCCTAAGATGCTTCATTAACAGCTAAGAATCTTTGTTCAGGCCAATCTGTGAAATACAATAGCTGTTAACGTCTGGAACACACTGGACAAGGCTGGGGTGGCAGCTGGAATAATGCTCCCCATCAGGTATGCCCAGGTCCTAATTTTTGGGATCTTTGAATATTACTTTATATGGCAAAAGGAGTCTTTACAGATACGACTAAGTTAAGGGTCTTGAGAGATAATTATGGGCCATCTGCTCGGTCCCCAATGCTGTCACAATTGTCCAGAAACAGAGGGAGATCTGCCCACACAGAGGAAGGCAAGGGAAGTAGGAGAGACTCGATGCCAAGCTGTTGGTGCTAAAGATAGGCAGGCCATGAGCTACAGAATGCACTCTAGAGACTGGAAAAGGCAGGAGAGCTCTCTCCTAGAGCGTACAGAGGGGGCTGGGCCCTGCCAACACCCTGATCTGCCCAGCGAAACCATTCTGGACTTCTGAGTTCCAGAGACACGAAATAATAAAGGTGCTGTTTTAAAGTCCCCACATTTGCGATAAACTGTCATCAGAAATGAATACACAGAACTAAGGACTAGGAACCGTGGAAGGAGCAGAGAGCACAAGAATGACAAGCCCACAGTCCTGGGTTGGAATCCTGCTCCTCAACCTATGACTCGACTATGGCCAAGACTTTTCCAATTCTGAGTTTCTTCATCTAAAAATTAGGGCTAAGAACTTCCTCATGTTTAGTGTGAGTATTCGATGAGAAGGGAAGTAGCAAATGGAACAGCCTAGCTGCTTTCTCTTCAGAGGGATTGCTAGAAACTTGTCTTATTAAGGTGGCTCCTACTGCTGAAGTCACACCAAGATCCCCTGAGACATGGAGTGAGATCCCTGGTGGCCTTGCTCAGTACCCACGACCCTCTGTACAAGTATCCCTCAAGAGAGGATCCTCTGTGCAAGTATCCACCGAGAGAGGACCCTGTGTGCAATTATCCACCTAGAGAGGACCCTGTGTGCAATTATCCACCGAGGGAGGACCCTGTGCGCAAGTGTCCACCGAGGGAGGACCCTGTGCGCAAGTGTCCACCGAGGGAGGACCCTGTGCCAAGTATCTATCAAGAATGGCTGATTCAACTGTTCTCATCCTCTAATTACAGTGTTTTCCCTCCACAGTACATAAACCAGTGCAGGCCCAGTAACAAGAATCATCCCTCACCTCTTAGCTACTGTGATGATTAATTTTATGTGTTGGTCAGACTGGGTTATGTGATGCCCCAATGTGTCTATGAGGGTGTTTCCAGAAGAGCTCAGCGTTTGAACTGGTGAACTAATAAGCAAAGCAGATGGCCTTCTCCACTGTGGGTGGGCCTCATCCAATCCAATCAACACCCCAACCAGAACACAAAGGCCAACGAGCGGCAGATCCACTCTCTGCTGGAGCCGAGGGTCCGTCTTCTGCCCTTAGACACCAGCAGCACTCTATGGAAGTGCTCTATTGGTTCTGTTGCTCTGGAGAACCCTAATACTATTAAACCTGAATCAATCCCCTGAAAGGATGCTAAGGCAGCCAGGTGAGGATTGCTGCAACAGTCTGAGAAGTCACTATGGACTGACAGCCCTTCCAAGACAGGCCCTGTTCTTAACATGGAGCCCAGAAGCCTGCGTGGGCCCTTGATAGTTCGTTAAGCCACAGAAGCCTGCCTGTGTGTATTCACTGCAAAGAATGTCAAACCCTCTGTCTTAAACATTTAACTTTAGCCTATCCTGTGTCCCCCGACAGCCCTAACATGTGTTTAGCTTCAAAACGTGACACTGAGAGGACTCGGTGTGATTTATTTAGTTTCAGTATACTGCAGGGGCATACAAAAGATGTGTACATTTAAAAAAGGAAACCTTCCCATCATAAGAGCGCAAGCTGTAACTCAAGGACTGGAGCTGATTCCCCCCTAACCACCACCATCACCACCACACGCTGGCTCTGGCCAATCAGCGTCCACGCCCCACTGACCCGCCCGTTAGCCAAGCCCACTCTCCTGACTATCAGACTTCTCTGTGGAATGACAAGGGACCATGGACTTAAAAACACCAAGGAGCAGAAATCTCTTCTGATACGCCCAGGAACCTCTAAAGGCAAGTATTCTTTAAAGCATGCTAAAATGAACCCATGAGTGGGTGGGCTCCATGGAAGCCTGGAGGGCTCCTGGTCCTCCCCCTGTTCTCTGGAAAGGTGTTAGTGACTCTCAAAGATTATTGGCAGAAATCTGCCTTGAGGAAAATCAAGCTTTCTTGATTAGTATATAAAAGACACTTAGGCACATTTTCACTTAGGAAACTGACTGAGCCATGAAGAGCATCACTGAACCTTTTTCTTATCCTGAATGACCAACATTCTGGGGCTGAACCAGCAGGCAGCTACGCTGCCACAGTCATGACAGCTGGCTCTTGTTATTCACTGGTGTCACTGCTGTGTTCAAAAAGCAGACTCCACGTCACCCATCTCCACACACACAGTCTTCAGCTGTGAATAGTACTCAATTGTCACCCGGCCGTTCTCTCTGCCGAATCCTGAAAGAAAGAGACAGGGCGAGGCTGCGTCACTGACGGGCCCCAGCCAAGGCGGCCTGCAGAGACGCACAGGGCCTGCTCCCGGGCTGGGGGAGAGCGCAGCGGCACAGGTCCTGGGAACCAGCCCTCCCCCAGGCTGTGACCGTGGAGCCAGACGTGTGGAAAGTGACCCGCTGGCCTTCAAGGACAGGGATGGGGAAACACTTAGGCTTCATTTCTTACCAGTATGAACCTTAACTTCTAGTATTTACTCTTCGGGGCTAAGGTCTAAAGTGTTCAGACTTCCTCATCAAACATTAGAGCATTCTCTACAATTATCAACCTGATGCCTTTAAAAGTCAGTGCTAACTTAAAACCTAACTCTACATAATACACTTAGTAACCTCTTCTTATATTGAATCTTTAGGAGCACCAACTATTGAGACTCTGCCCACTCATGTGGGGAGTGGACCCTTATAGGCCCTCAGGCTACTCAAAGCCAAGACACCAGCCAGTCACTAGTGGATGAGGTTACTGAAAGGACAGCCTTCCTTGTGCTCCTGCCCCAGGCTGAGGCAGGCTCTGCCTCCAAAGGCCTAGGCCCAGTCTCCACAACTGCGTGTCTCCAGGGAGCACCATTCCAAACTCAAAGGCCGGGCAGGGCCTTCTCTGGCTTTTGTTCCTTTTCAGATCCTCTCGGCATGGAGCTCACTGGGCACGTTAGGCCAGCTTCCTGTCCTCTCATCTCATGTAGAACTATCCATGGGCACTGATGCAAAGATGCAGATTAAGAAAGGGAGAGCTGGGTGCAGAGGCCCCACGGAGGCCAAAGCTGTAGACTCCAAACAACCTGAGGGTTAGGAATGAAGAAAACAGAGTCCTGATTCCTACCCTGCATTTGAGTCTGGGTGACGGCTTCTCCGGGTGACCCCACAGGGGCAAGAATCTAGAGATGTATGAGTAGAGAACGCCAGGGTGATACCAAACACAATACCAAATGAAACTGTCAAATTAACACCTACCATCTCACCATCATTTGTCAGTATTTATGTGTTTGCCAACACCGTGACGGCTATAAACACCTACCAAGAGACTGGGGGTCAGCCTCTTAGAAAGGTACGTCTACAGAGTCCAAACCGATTTTCATACAGTCAAAGTGTTTAGTCGCTCAGTCATGTCTGACGCTTAGCTTCCCCCACCAAGCTCCTCTGTCCATGGAATTCTCCAGGCAAGAATACTGGAGTGGTAGCCATTCCCTTCTCCAGGGGATCCTCCTGACCTAGGGATTAAACCCAGATCTCCTGCATTGCAGGCAGATTCTTCACCATTTGAGCCACCAGGGAAGCCCAATTCACAAAACTGGTGAAATCAGCAACAGGTGCCAAAGAAAAGAACGTCAAAGTAATGGCTATGTCCCTGATGCCTCAAATCCCCTGACAGACTCTTATAAACGTGCTATGGTTAGGACATCTCGAAGTGGTTCTATGCTNAGATTCTTCACCATTTGAGCCACCAGGGAAGCCCAATTCACAAAACTGGTGAAATCAGCAACAGGTGCCAAAGAAAAGAACGTCAAAGTAATGGCTATGTCCCTGATGCCTCAAATCCCCTGACAGACTCTTATAAACGTGCTATGGTTAGGACATCTCGAAGTGGTTCTATGCTTACAGCAATTATAGCCTGTGAGGAAAAAAAGTAATGCTACTGTTCACAAGCCAACTTATACATAAGAACCTTCTGGAGAACTTCTGGCTTCCAGATGCTTGGCTTCCATTCTCATGGATACAGTCGGTCTGTGGAGGGTGAGGAATTCATATACATTTGGTAATTCTGATACACATACAAGTTTAGGAACCCGATCTATTATGACCGGTGTCTCCAGAGATAAGAATTTTTCACAATTCCCAACTCCTCACCTGACTTCTTATATCCGCCAAAGGGCAACTCCACTGGACTGACATTATAGTTGTTAATGAAGCACATTCCAGCCTGGAGCTCCGCCACCACTCTGTGAGCACGCTGGATGTCCCTATGAAGAAACAAATTGCATTGGTTAGTCATAGTGTCTTTTGCTACAACTTTAACTGGAAAAGTGAGACTATCACTTCTAAGAGTTTCAAAACACTGCCAAATTCTTATTTCTTCACAGTGTGTCTTAAAATCTTATACCATCCAGGCAAAATAGGTAAGAATTTGAATTCTGTAGTCTCATCCAAAAGCATCTATAAAATATATAGCAGCAACAGGGGTGCTAAAACAATTCAATGGAGGAAAATAGTCTTTTCAGCAAATAATGCTGGAACAACCGGAGGTCCACATGCAAAGGAATGAAGGAAGAGCCAGCCCTTTCTCACACAGTGCACAAAAATTAACTCAAATAGATCACGTAACTAAAATATCAGACTGAAAACCACAAAACTCTTCAAAGAAAACAGGAATAAATCTCCACGACCTTCCGTTAGACACAACCTTCTCAGACAAGACACCAAAAGGAACAGATTTAAAAAAATAGAATAATTTTGATCTATAAAAATTTTTAAATTTTCTATTGCAAGTGAGATTATCAGAAAAGTACAAAGACAACTCACGGAAATGCAAATCAAAACTACAAGACACTGCTGCATATCCACTAGGATGGCTAAAATCAAAAGAACAGATAATAGCAGTTGCTAGTGAGGATGTGGAGAGACGGGAATCCTTCAACATTGCTGATGGGAATGTAAAGCACTGCTGCCACTCTGGAAAACAGTTTGGCATTTCCTCAAAAAGTTAAACAGAGAGTTTCCATATGACCCAGCAATTCTACTCCTGGGTTTATACCAAGCAAAAATGAAACGTACACACAAAGAAATTTTCACACAAACACTCATATATGAATGGTCATTGGAGCATTATTCATAAGAGCCAAAAAGTAGAAATAGCCCAAATGTCTATCAATATGTGAATGAATAAACAAAATGTGATATATCCATACAACAGAATATTACTCAGTATAGAAAAGGGCTTCCCTGGTGGCTCAGACGGTAAAGAATCCGCCTGCAATGTGGGAGACCTCGGTTTGATCCCTGGGCTGGGAAGATCCCCTGGGGAAGGGCATGGCAGCCCAATCTAGTGTTTTTGCTTGGAGAATCCCATGGAGAGAGAAGCTTGGTGGGCTACAGTCCATTGGGTCACAAAGAGTCAGACATAACTGAGCGACTTTCACACACACACAAACACAGGAGCAGAAAGGAATAAAGTAGTGATATAGATTACAACATGAATGAACTCTGAAAAGAAGCTAGTGAATGAACTAAGTGAAGGAAGCTAGTCATGACAGGTCACATCCTGTATGGTTTCATTTATGCAGAATTTTCAAAATATGCAAATCTATAAAGACAGAACGTAGGTTAGTGGTTGCCAGGGGGAGGGGGAGGGGAGAATACAGACTAGCTATTAATGTTCTTGGGATGACAAAAATGTTCTAAAGTTAGATTATAATGACGGTTGTACAATCTATAAATATACTAAAAACTACTGAATTGTACACTTTAAATGAGTGAATTATTTGGTAGGTGAATTATCCTAACAAAGGTGTTTTTTTTTTTTAAAAAAAAAAAAAGGAGTTACCGTCCTCTGCAACCGGCCTTTGTATTTTGGTGGTGAAGCAAAGTAGCAGGAGAGACGTAATCCACTCTCCGCACATCAACAAAAGCAGCTCCTCAGAGAGGGCTTTTAGGACAGTGAGACTGTTTTATTTGACACGACAGCACTGGGTCTGTGTTATACGTGTGTCCAAATGCACAGAACGCACACCAAGAGTGACCCTCACGTGAACCATGGTCTTTGGGTGATAATGACGTGTTCACGGAGGCTCATCAGTTCTAACAACTGTGCCACTCTGGTGGGCGATGCTGGTCATGGGGAGGCTGTGCACACGCTGGGGCGGAGAGCCTGGGAAATCTCCGTACTTTCCACTCAATTTTGCGTTGCACCTAAAACTGCTCTAAAAACAAAGTCTGTTAGAAACAACAACAAAGGAGCTCCTCGTTCTTTCCTTCAGAGCTCAACTCATCAGGTCCTCAGGGGAGACTTGGGTCTTCCTCCCCAGGTGCCTCACCACAGAACTACAAAAAAAAAACCCAAAACTGTTGGGGCTGGTGCATGGAGATGATCTGGAGGGATGATGTGGGGTGGGAGGTGGGAGGGGGGTTCATGTTTGGAGAGCTCAACTCATCAGGTCCTTAAGGGAGACTTGGGTCTTCCTCCCCAAGTGCCTCACCACAGAACTACAAAAAAAAACCCCAAAACTGCATATCGCTAAAGAAACAGCATATTCCCAATTGTAAAGCAATCTTAGAAAACTGTCTACTATTGCCAAAGACGAATCAGAGTTTGTATATAACCAAACAATCTGCAATCATTTTCAAAGAAATTTTAGTCCCAAATCACTGTTTGCTTCTCAGTGGTTTATGTACCAAGATAGTAATCACATTATTTACAATAGTTAAAATTGGAAACAGCACCCTAAATACACAATAGAAGGCCCACATGTGATACAGTGCATCCCAATTTAGGGACTACCATAAAGCTATTAAAAATCATGTCTTTGAAAACTACTACCAGAATTTATATGCTTACAGGTTTCTAAATTCCTTGACGTGTATTTTTTAATAGGGACCTAACACGATGCTTTACACAGATCAGAAACTTATTTATTCACTGAATGAACGAAAAAAAGAATAGGATGTATCAATAAAGCTAACGGCTTAATTTAAACTCAACAGCAGGGTTCTGGCTGTGCTGCTACGTTGGCATCTTCTGACTCTACCTGAAGCAGATAGAACATGCTGATGCAAATGCAATGAGGGCGAACTCCAGGGGAGGGATAAGATGAATATCTAAGAAGACACAGCAGCCCCATTTCTTCAAAGCTACGTGGGGTGTCCTTCCCCACCTACCTGGTGAAGACACCAGCAGCTAGTCCAAAAGTGGTGTCATTGGCTCTTTCCAGAACCTCAGCTTCAGTGTCAAATGATAAAATGGACATAACTGGTCCAAAGATTTCTTCTTTCACACAGGTCATGTCATCTCGGCAATTAGCTGCAAACATTATTTTAAAAACCAAACATCAGTGAAGGAATTATCTGAATTCCTTTTAACATTCTGGTATGTTAAAATTCCTTGTTCATAGTAAACAGTGAAATACACAGCTTTAGAGAAACGTCAATGCAACATTTCCAGTGTGATTATAAATCAGAGCAGCCTTCCTGCATGACGATTAACACTGCATATTAAGGAGTCGTGGCCTTTGTGTTCATTCTAAATCTACTTTTTTTTTATATTCATCAGAAGGACATAGTTAGGGCTTCCCTGGTGGCTCAGATGGTAAAGAATCTGCCTGCAATACAGGAGCCCCGAGTTTAATCCCTGGGTCGGGATGGTCCCCTGGAGAAGGGAATGGCTCCCCACTCAGTATTCTTGCCTGGAAAATTTCACGGACAGAGGAGCGAGTCGGACACAACTGAGCAACTTTCACTTTTCAAGGACATAGATAATGAGGTGGACAAGGATATATGTACAAGGATTTCCATCACAACACTTCTGTGACAATGAAAACGAGAAGCAACAAACAAGGCATCCAAAATAGAAGGGACCGTCATGTGAACAAAACACACCCCGGTGATAAACTTCTATGAAGCCTCAGAAAGTAATGTTTTTGAAGAAAATTTAATAAGCAAATGCTTATGATGAATAGTCACTGAAAAAAATACAAACTGTACATATCATCCTAATTTCTGTTAAAATGTCATACAAGATTAACATTTTTTACAATTTTTCACATTTTCTTAATGACTGTGATGGTAGAAGGAGAAACCATATTTTTAAAAAGAAAATACAATATAAAAACATAAACAGAAATAACTGAATGGCTGTTCAGTTAATATGAAAATGTTCTTAAGTGATTAATTCCCTAAAATGATTAGATTCACACTTGACTTTTTAAAATACACATGTATACCTAAAGAAGCTCATATATTTAGATGCGCAATAGTGAACCCCAGTGACCTTCAAGAGAATGGTGCTTTTATCTCACTGTGGCTGAAAGACAGCTCATCTCAGTGCTGGCAAGGAGTGAGATATGCGTCCGTAAGGCTGTGTGATATATGTAAATGCTGAGGCAGAAAAACAGACTTAGTGCCCTACTATAAATACCAGCTGTACACCAGCCAAAGCTAAAAACCAGCTACTCACGTCTCTACAAAGATGAGGACCCTAAAATCTCCTCAGAGACAGATCAGAGCTTGTATATACAAAGTAAAAACAGCTCTTGGTTCCTCTGTATGTTACAGTGTACTCTGGGGACAATGAAACTATCTACGAAGGTATATTCAATGATTTTAGGTGGTGACTAAGGATCGTTTAGTATGGTCTCAATCTCTGAAACCTGATCATCCATGCACCATTTTTAGGGAAACTGTTAGAACAGGAAACAATTCAAGACAGTTCATTACCCAGCTGTCCCAGAACAGAGTTCGTCTCATGCAGGCTGATAACAGAGTGCGGCGCTGTGTGCAGTATGCTCTATACCAGAGTCAAGAGATGAGGGGATAAAGCAGCAGCTCCTATGTGAGAAAAGGAGAGGTCCCTGCACTGTACTTTAGCCCCAAATCTAGTAAATGAATCTAAAGACTGAGCCTCTGCAGTCAGTCTCAAACTTTAATGTGCATAAAACAAACTGGGAACTTTCTTTCCCTGAACCATTTATTTTGTACTGGACTATAGCTGATTAACGATGCTGCGCAGTTCCCGGTGGAGAGCGGAAGGACTCGGCCAACCATGTACGTGCATCCAGTCTCCCAAAACGCAGGTCGTGAGGTTCGAGCCCCTCACAGTTACATTTGGGGGTCTGAGACCAGAAATCTGCCGCTACTAGTTTTCCAAGCGACACTCACACTGTGGACCACAAATCAGGCTTTCAGAATCACTAGGATGTAGTGAAGGTAGTTAGCGCCCTGTTCTTTGCATAGGTTCATAGCTTACAAAAAAAATTTTTTTTCCTAATTGCAAAATACACATTCTCAATTTGAGTCTGTTGTAGGGAGAAGGATCAACCTAGAAGCTGTTACACAGAGTGAAATCAGAACGAAAAAAACAAGTATCATATATTAATGCATCTTTATGGAATCTAGAAAAGGTACTGAGGAGCCTACTTGCAGGGCAGGAACAGAGGCAGTCATCTTTACCATATAGACTTGCGGACACTGTGTGAGGGTCGGCAGGAAGCAGAGGGCAGGACGAGTTGGGAGACTAGTGCTGACACGCCATGTGTGAACAGACAGCGAGAAGGGAGCTGCTGCAACACAGCGGCGTGAGCTCGGTGCTCTGGGATGGCCGAGATGGGTGGGGTGGGGCCGTGTGGGAAGGAGGCTCAGGAGGGAGGGAACGTGTCTATACTTACAGCTGATTCACACTGCATAGCAGAAACCAACACAACATTGTAAAGCTATTATCCTCCAACTAAAAATAGACAAACAAGCCTAATCTACAAAAAATCTGTAGTATTCAGCAATGCATAAAGTTTAACAAAAATCACCTTTAATCCAAGCATCTAGAGAAGTAAACCCACTATCAATATTAGGATGCATGTTCTCTGCTCCTTCTTTGTCCCATGCACATATGTCGTTTTTCACATTTGGGATAATACCACGTACACTATTGTTTAACCTATATTTGCTATTTAAAAACATAATGAAAAAAAAATAAATAAAAAAAAATAAAAACATAATGTAAGTATTCCCTCTTCTTTAACAGCTACAAGCTAATTCATGGTATGGATGCTAAATTCACAGCCTTTGAGCCTCAGTAGTTGCTTTTCTAGCAAGGGCTAAACGTTAAACTGAATCCAATCAAATACCAAGTGTTGAAAAGTGGCTATCAACCTCAGGGACAAAAGTCAGCTGAATCTATCTTCAAGGTAAGGTGTAAGGAGTCGTACAGCATTATTTCATCTATATATAGTTCTCTAAAGCCAGGAAAACTGGCAGCATTTTCATAGTAGACACTAACAACAGCAACGTCTAAAACAGTGTCACCCGCAGGCGGGAGGGAAGGAGATGGAGGAGAACAGCAGGACAACCACACGCTTGATTGTCCAAACCGAGAGACTGCTCGGACTGAAAGGAAATGCTAGAAAGGATTGTATCAGTTAAGTTTTAATATTAGTATGCTGTCTGACAAACTGGTTTTATTATATTGATGATCTAAAAGTTCAAAGTAAAACACACTCTTTACCAAGTTTCTTGAGAAAAGAAATTCATTACTTAAGTTTTAATCAAACATGAGTTTTCATTTTTGGGGGTGCCTTGCTTCTACAACAACAGGTGTGTAGCTAGTCAAGTCCCAGGGAACTGATAACATTATCCAAGAGGAGGAGGGGCAAACAGGAAGCTTCCTTCTACTTCGTACATCTGAGTGGAGGGGACGCACAGTTCCGACCCTTGCCTTACACCGTATGTACAGTTTATGAATACTTTTTTTTCCTAGCTAACATTTAATTCAAACTGTTTAAAAGCAAACAAGAAGAGGACATACTTAACACACAAGGTCTCATGTAATACCCATCCTTTAATTTGGGGTCTTCAGGTACAAAGACGTCTCCACCACATAACACTTTAGCACCCTGCCAAAAAAGAAAAGAAGAATGCAGACTTTATGTTAAACATACCACCTCAATATGCATTCTGGAAATGCTACCTGTGTCCTGAACAAACGGACTCTTCATCACTCTACTGCAAGTACAATGCAGAAAACGGCTCCCAGACGGACATGGCCACAGGAAGGGGCGCAGGGCAGGTAGCCCAGGAAGAATTGCCCTTCCCCTCACCTCTGCTTGTTTCTTACCTGCTCCTTTGCCGCTTTAACAAACCCAAGCACTCGCTCCAGGTGTGGTCGGTTGATGAGGGGACCCATCCTTGTATCTTCCAGAAGGGGATCTCCAATTTTTATCCTTTGGGTCTGTTTCACCACTTCCTCTGTAAATTGATCAAGAATTTCCTTTTGCACGAACACCCTTGTACCATTACAACAGACCTAAAAACAGACACAGATTATATGTAGGTAAGGGGTGAAAAGCTTCCCCGGTGGCTCTGCAGTAAAGAGGTTGTATGCAGTGCAGGACATACAGGGGACACAGATTCAATCCCTGAGTCGGGATGATCCCCTGGAGGAGGAAACGGCAACTCGCTCCGGTACTCTTGCCTGGGAAATCCCATGGGCAGAGGAGCCTGGTGGGCTACAGTCTATGCAATCACAAAGAGTCAGACATGACTGAGCACAGCACAAAGCGGGAAAAAAGGGAAAGGGAAAAAATCCAGCAGCTTTAAATTTAAAAGGAACAGGGGACCTCCTGGTGGTCCAGTGGTTAAGGCTCTGTGCTCCCAATTCAGGGACACAGGATCCATCCCTGGTCGGGGAACTAGATCGCACATGCAGTAGCTAAGACCCTGTGCAGCCAAAAAAAAAATTTTTTTTTAATTACAGAAATAGTATACTGTCTTTAAAAGTTAGTTCCGTTTCTAAAAAATTATCACCATACTGAACAGGATCACACATGTAATTGAAGGCATGCTACCCTACACTCAAACTCTCTACCCCTTGAAATAAAAGTTAAGCCTTTGCTTTTGTTTAAATTTCTTTAAGGCAATTAATAGATCTACATGACTGATAAGACTTCTCCTATTTTCTCACCTCAGGCGCTCAATTTGGTTGTATATTTTAAGAACAGGAGGTTAAGGGTAGAAGGAATTGAAGAGTAGCAACAGATCAAGAACTGAGATCCCGAGAACATTTCATAGTCAAGGTTTGTCTTTAATATCACAAATAATGAGGAATTCCTTGGTGGTCCAGTGGTCAGGACCCCATGCTTTCACTGCAGGGTTCCAGGTTCAATCTCTGGTCAGGAAACTAAGTAAGATCCTACATCCTGTGTGGTGCGGCCAAAAAAATAATAAATTTAAAAATAACATCTCAATTTAAAATAAAGTGAATATCATAACCATACTGAAGGGGGTGGTGAAAGAAGAACTGACCCATTAATTTCTGAACACAGATTTTAACTATATACCCCTTAGGCTAAAACCAAAAAGAACTACAGAAAGAAGGTTGCAAGCTAGTTAGAAGGTTTATTTTTCACAGTAATGCAAGTACAAATCTGAAACTATTATAAACATTTTCTCGGACTGAGCAATTACATGTATTGTGAGCAATGGATGCTAAATGTGTCACTATCAGAGAAGGAAATTATGAACATGGAAGGAGGAGGCTAAAATAAACCTTGTAACATTGGAATGACTGGAAATATCTGTATAAACTTAGAGTTACTAATATAAACAGATATAAATAGATATATGTGTGCATACATACACATATGCCAAATATCAGTATGTATTCCCCGGCTCTGGACTCTCAGAAGACACAGGAGCGATAATACTCCAGCAGAAATACATCTAGCACCCAGATCTTCGTTTCTAAAAACCGTCTGCCATTAAATGGAATCAAGTCTTCTTAGAGAAATAGCTCCTCCCAGAGTTCCACCACAGAACGCACAAGATGTGTTTAGGACATCTTGTTATGCCAGGAAGTAAAACAGTGCTCAAAGAACAGTGGGGACATATGAAAAAGTCACAGAAAGAGGCTCCCGCCAGCAGAATCTTCAATGATCTGAGCACCAAAATACAGAATAATAGTAATAGTAACTCACGGAATGAGGTAAGGATCCATGGGATCATGCTGATAAAAGTACATGAATGAAAAACAAACTAGGAAGACGGGAAAAAAGTTCTTTCTTGCAACAGGCAGTAAACTAAATAAATGCAGAAGGGAAAACAGAACTGGAAAATCACCACTTGGTGACCACCAGAAAAAAATGCTCTAGGGGACCTCAAAGGGCGCTACAACTAGTAGATCCACTTGATCTCCCACAAGACATTTATTAACCTCAAAGGAGAAAACTGCAACTTCACTAATAAAGACCCACCTGAAGTGGGTGATCAAAGTCAACGACGCCACTGTAAAATATCATTTTTTGTGATATTTTACCAAAAAGCCATAAACTAAATCCAATTTAAAAAAAACAAACAAACACTAAACAGACCCAAAATGAGGAACATTTTCCAAAATAAATGGGTTGATTCTTCTAAAATGTCAAGGTACTGAAAGATCAGAATGACTTTAGAACTTTTCCAGATTAAATGAGATTAAAGAGACACCACAAGCAAATGTAACACATCTTCCTGGATTAAATCTTGAACCAGCGAAAAAGAAGCTGTTTCTAAAATGACATTAGCCAAACAAATACAGAAATCTGAATAAGGGTTATGATCGACTAACAGTATTACATTAACACCAAGTTATGGATTCTACTAACCATATTCTGCTTATTTAAGAGAAGGCACTAGGCTTCCCTGGTGGCTCAGATGGGAACGCATCTGTTTGCAATGCAGGAGACCCAGGTTCGATCCCTGGGTTGGGAAGAGCCCCTGGAAAAGGAAATAGCAATCCACTCCAGTACTCTTGCCTGGAAAATCCCATGGACGGAGGAGCCTGGTAGGCTATAGTCCATGGGGTCGCAAAGAGTCGGACACGACTGAGCGACTTCACTTTTACTTTTTTTTGAGAAATACACATATGAATGGAGCGGTTATGGACCTTCTGTCTGCAACTTGCAAACAGTTCAGAAAAATACAGTAGCATGCACATGCATGCTCAGACAGTGAGTGAAAAGTGAAAGTGTCAGCTGCTCAGTCATGTCCAGCTCTTTGCAACCCCAGGGACTGCAGCCCACAAGGATCCTCTGCCGTGGCATTCTCCAGGCAAGAATACTGGAGTGGGTTTCCATTCCCTTGTCCAGGGAGTCTTCATGACCCAGGGACTGAACCCAGGTCTCCTGTATTGCAGGCAGATTCTTTACTGTCTGAGCCATCAGGGAAAGCTATGAAGAGACAGAATAGTAAATGTGATAAAATGTTAACACTGAAGAACCTGGTTCAAAGGTATATGGGAATTCTTCGTATTATCTGTGCAACTTTTCTGTAAGTCTGAAATTATTTCAAAATAACAAGCTTTAAAACAGGCTGTGGGAGGTTCAAAAGGGAGGGGATATGTGTATACCTATGGCTGATGCATGTTGAGGTTTGACAGAAAACAACAAAATTCTGTAAAGCAATTATCCTTCAAATTAAAAAAAAAAGAAATGCTGTGACATGAAAGGTGAAGACTCCCTCGACACCTCTTTCAGGGTCAGGTACATACCTCGCCTTGAGTAAGGAAGTTGGCCATCAGCGCCCCCTTCACAGCATTCTCCATGTCACAGTCTGAGAAGATGATAAGTGGAGACTTGCCTCCAAGTTCCAGGGTAACAGGTTTGATTCCTTTAGCGGACATCTCCATGATCTTACAGAACAAGAACAGAAGCATCGAGAAGTTTAACACCAATGAGATTACATGCTAGGTGAGCTAGACAGTGACCCTGAAAAGTCATGTTGAACTACGTGCGGCCTGCAGCCTTGTTCTCAAAATACTCTGCCCTTAGTCTGCTTGAAGTAGTCTTTTCCAGAACACTGAAGAGAGTCTACAGAACTGCATACTCTGAAGAGGGAGTTCATTTAAGACAACCTGTCAATTCATCTGTCATGGGCAGAAACTCTTTTGTATTGCTGTAACTGTGTTCCAGGTTGACGGAACTCAGAGCACAAATGAAGGTCAAAACGATGAATCTGAACAAACTGGGAAAACACCCTTTATTCAGAGGCAGCAGCTACAGATGAGGAAAGTCACCGAAGAACACGAGAGGCAGCCCAGGGTCTGACCTCTCAGACGCAGGCAGGAGACGACCCCCGTCCCCAGCGGGCCTAACGCACTCAGTGGCTCTAACCACTTCACACTTCTCAAGTACACTTCAGACCTTGGCCCAGTAATAGGTACAGCCTCCCTGCCAAGAGAAGCTAGGTAAAATCAGAGGCTAAGCCTCCAACACACGCTCTGGGGAGGCCTGACGTAGCCGCATCAAGATGTCATAACCAGATGCCCCGACTGTTTCACTCTCACCTTTGAGCCGGTGGGCACGCTTCCAGTGAAGGAGACTTTGGCCACATCACGATGCTGACACAGGAACTGGCCTGTGGCAGCCCCTCCTTGCACCACGTTGAAGAGCCCAGGAGGGACTCCAGCCTCAGTATAGATTTCAGCCAGCAGCAACACGGACACGGGCGTGAAGGGAGAAGGTTTAAAGACCATGGCGTTACCTGCATTACCGAGACAAAAATACAGAAAGATTTTTTAAAGCTGAAGGTCCTCTGAAGACAGGACAAGGAGGACAATTCAAGAACAACTCCAGCTGAGAAGCACTGTATGATATCCCTTATATGTGGAATCTAAACAGAAATGATGCAAATGAACTTATTTATAAAATAACAGATACGGACTCACAGACTTAGAAAACACTTATGGTTGCCAGCGGGGAAGGACGGAGGGAAGGGACAGTTAGGGAGTTTGGGATCAACATGTACGCACTGCTGTATTTCAAACTAGTAACCAACAAGGACCTGCCGCGGAGCACACGGAACTCTCCTCAGTGTTCTGTGGCAGCCTGGATGGGAGGGGAGTTTGGCGGAGAATGGATACATGTAGATGTGACTGGCTGAGTCCCTTCACTGCTCACCGGAAACTATCACAACATTGTTAATCAGCTATATGCAATATCAAATTAAAAATTATAAAAAAACAACTCTAATTGTGTCCTGTTCCCCATCAAACGCTAGGCCAAAAATTATTATTAATAAGTAAACCTATCTTGTCCTTCCCTCCTTAGTTTCTCTCATGAAACAGACCAAGCCACACACTTGCAATGTCTCAACCAGTAATACCTTATGTATCTACAGCTTTTCACATATATTAATCTCATTTAACATTTGCAACAGCAGGATGAAACAGGTATGATTAGACCCATTCTATTAAAGCTGAAACTCAAGATAAGTAAGGTTAATTAATTTGATGAGAGTCCGCAAAGCTAGTAACTTAATTCTATTTCTCCTCTATCACAGAGAAATGTGTAAAACGGACATGAAGCAGCAACAAGAAAAAAGCTGCATTTCAATACAATGTTTTAATACTAGAGGTCTTTTAACCTGAGAGTTTTTTCTAAGACATAATGTCTTCTTTTCCCACAGATTCCTCTCTTTAAATAGTGCAAGAAATCTTTTTGTTAATCAACCAAAGCTTCTCTAATGGAAACCTTGTCTTTCATTTCTCTTAAGACACAAATGAAGTTTATCTTCTGCTTCCTAAATGAAGTCAAACTCCCAAGTGCTACCTGCTACACACAATTTGATGCTCAGAATTCTTGTCCATAAAGGAAGAGAACTTTCGAGTAGCACAAATCTAATTCATTTGACAGTAAAAATAATAATAATAATAAAATCTCCAAGACCAAAATTAACTTTCTTCCTTCTCATAAACAAAAATAAATAAAAATGGGAATAATGTATAACCTCAAAGCTCCCTAAGGGGCAGGGCAGGGGTGAAATCATGCCAGAGAGAAAGGGTAGCTCACAGGCAGAAGAATAAGCTGTTCTTACCACAAGCCAGAGCTGGAGCTGACTTCCAGCAGGCGATCTGAAAGGGGTAGTTCCACGCTCCTATTCCAACACACACCCCTAGTGGTTCCCTTCTGGTGTAACCAAACGATCCACCCGGGAGCTGGATGTGTTCGCCTAAGGGGGCAGAGAGAGCAGAGAACAGTGTAGGGCCGCCTGCCCCAAGAGTTCACCCGTGCCTGGACTCACTCTGGACTCTAGCCAGACCACCCACCTCTCATCCCCCAGCCACTGGGCTCACCGTGCCTCTGGTCTTTTGTTCATTCTAGTTATTCTTACACTGCTTCCGCATGTTCTCTCCACATAAAGAATCCTTATTATCCTTCAAGCTAATGTTCATTCAACTCAGTATAATCCTCTAAAAATTTACCAAGCATCCACTACATAACTCAGATGAAATAGAACAGAAATGGGGAGAGACTTGGCGGCTAAACAGTCCCAGGACCCTGAACCACAGCCTTCTCACCCCCACTGACCTCCTGGGCCTGGCCAACCCAGCCAACATGTGAACTGATGGACACTTTCTAGACAGTTAAAGACAATTTGTTTTACTTAAACTAATAAATATGATGCACTCACTGAGTTCTGCAAGAACTGGTTTTTGCACAATCCTGTCTACACCTCAGCAACAAGGTTAGGTGCTTTATATACTGGGCTGGGCAAAAAGTCTGTTCAGGTTTTTCCATACAATGTTATGGAAAAACTACAACCCAATACATCATCTCATCTAATCCTTCTAATAACCAGTAAGATAGGGACGATCTCCCATTTAAATTAAAGTATTTCTCAGTGACACCCAAGTAGAGAGTGTTAAGTCCAAGATTTTAACTCAGGTCTGTCTTAATTCCAAAATCTGTACCCTACTCCACCAGGCTCTGCTCCCCTGCTTCCTTTAAGCTGGTCACAGAAGGCCTGGTGTGGGCTTACCGGCCATGGATCCTGCCAACCCTGCATAGTACTCCAGGCACTGCCAGGAAGTGTCAATGTCCCAGCGGGCCTCAAAGATGGACTTGCCATTGTTGATAGTCTCCACAGTGGCGATTTCATCCTTCCGTTCCTTTGGGCAAAACAGAGGACTAGACTGAAGACAAATTACCATACACCTCAACATATTCAACAATCAAAACAGAATACATTGCCTAATTTTTAAAAGTAGAAACAGCCTGAACTTCCAACAGAAAGGAATGGCTAAGACATCTGGAAGAGATGAAAGTTATTGCTAAACAGTACTGTGTTCTCCCCATCAAGTAACTCACAGATATAAGACCAACACCTCATTCCAAGATTAGTTAGAAAAGGGCTGTTTTGAGCAATATTATGCATGTACACCTGCACAGGTATGTACAGATATTTGTGCATGAGTTGTCCTGATGGCTCAGACAGTAAAGAATCTGCCTGCAATGCAGGACACCCGAGTTCGATCCCTGGGTCAGGAAGATCCGGTGGAGAAGCGAACGGAAACCCACTCCAATATTCTTGCCTGGAGAATTCCATGGACAGAGGAGCCTGGAGGACTGCAGTCCATGGGATCACAAAGAGTCGGACAAGACTGAGTGACTAACACACTGCATGTTTACAGTAAGAACAGAGAGTTCTTAGGAAAACTGTACAAACCAGCCAAATACACATCAACACAAATGGGTTTAATTCACCCAAAGAGATGCAGCATGCCGAAATCACAAGATAATTATTTTCTGATGCTCATTACTCATCAATTGTCTTTTCAAATTCTGTTTCCAGATGTAGTTTACACAACTTACAGGTACTACAGCTGGCCCAAAAATGAACGAAAAGATTTTGGAAATCAGACCTGAAAAATTAAATCGTCCCCAAAGGAGATGAAAAACTTCAATATGGGGGTTTCCCTGGTGGCTCAGTGGTTGCTACAAAAGTAACTGCAATTTTGGACCATGCATTTTAAATAGTTATAACTAGGCTCAAATACATCTTTATTAATCAAAGAAGGAACCATGACAGTCAACACATTTTTGCCAACAGGAAATAAGTTTGTTTATTCTTGTAGCATAAAAATCCATGCTTCAGGATTCAATCAACTCCTGGAAAGCATTTTCTGCTTCCTGCTGGTTGTGAAAGCATTTTCCCTGCAAAAAGTTGTCAAGATGCTAAGTGGTCATCAGTTGGCAAGAGGTCAGGGGGAATATGGCAGATGAAGCAAAACGCTGTAGCCCACTTCTCTCAGCTTTTGCAGATTGTACAGCTTTTGGTTGCTGGAGAGCTGGGCCCTTTCTGTCGACCAATACCGGCTGCAGGCATTGCAGTTTTCAGTGTATCTCATCAGCTTACTGGGCATACTTCTCAGATCTAATGGCTTTGATGGGACTTGGAAAGCTCTAGTGGACCAGATCAGCAGCAGGCCACCTAACAGTGACCATGATCTTTTTCTGTTGCAAATCTGGCTTTGGGAAGTGCTCTGGAACTTCTTGGTCTAACCACTGCGCTGGTTGTCATATAAATCCACTTTTCATCGCACANTAAGTTTGTTTATTCTTGTAGCATAAAAATCCATGCTTCAGGATTCAATCAACTCCTGGAAAGCATTTTCCCTGCAAAAAGTTGTCAAGATGCTTGAAGAAGTGGTCATCAGTTGGCAAGAGGTCAGGGGGAATATGGCAGATGAAGCAAAACGCTGTAGTCCACTTCTCTCAGCTTTTGCAGCTTGTACAGCTTTTGGTTGCTGGAGAGCTGGGCCCTTTCTGTCGACCAATACCAGCTGCAGGCATTGCAGTTTTCAGTGTATCTCATCAGCTTACTGGGCATACTTCTCAGATCTAATGGCTTTGCCAGGATTTGGAAAGCTCTAGTGGATCAGACCAGCAGCAGGCCACCTAACGATGACCATGACCTTTTTCTGTTGCAAATCTGGCTTTGGGAAGTGCTCTGGAACTTCGTGGTCTAACCACTGGTTGTCATATAAAATCCACTGTTCATCACACATCACATCCTGATCAAGAAATGGCTTGCTATTGCACAGAATATGGGAGGATAACACTTCAAAACGATTGTTTAAATTTTTGGTCGGCTCGTGAGGCACCCACTCATCAAGTGTTTTCAGCTCTCCAATTTGCTTCAAACGCCAAATGATCATAGAATGATCCACTCTGAGTTCTTGTGCAGTTTCTCGTGTGGTTGTAAGAGGATCAGCTTCGATAACGGCTCTTCTTCAGAGGGCCAGCCACTATGCTCCGCATCCTCAAGACTCTCACCTCCTTTGCAAAACCTCTTGAACCACCGCTGCACTGTACATTCAGTAGCAGTTCCTGGGGCAAACACATTGTTGCAAGTTGTCTCCACTCCTTGATGACCCATTTTGAATGCTAATAAAAAAGTCACTCGAATTTGCTTTTTGTCTAACATCATTTCTATAGTCTAAAATAAATATAAAATAAACAGCAAGCAAAAGTCATTANAGATGCTAAGTGGTCATCAGTTGGCAAGAGGTCAGGGGGAATATGGCAGATGAAGCAAAACGCTGTAGCCCACTTCTCTCAGCTTTTGCAGATTGTACAGCTTTTGGTTGCTGGAGAGCTGGGCCCTTTCTGTCGACCAATACCGGCTGCAGGCATTGCAGTTTTCAGTGTATCTCATCAGCTTACTGGGCATACTTCTCAGATCTAATGGCTTTGATGGGACTTGGAAAGCTCTAGTGGACCAGATCAGCAGCAGGCCACCTAACAGTGACCATGATCTTTTTCTGTTGCAAATCTGGCTTTGGGAAGTGCTCTGGAACTTCTTGGTCTAACCACTGCGCTGGTTGTCATATAAATCCACTTTTCATCGCACATCACGTCCTGATCAAGAAATGGTTTGTTGCTGCACAGAATATGGGAGGACGACACTTCAAAACGACGATTGTTTAAATTTTTGGTCGGCTCGTGAGGCGCCCACTCATCAAGTGTTTTCAGCTCTCCAATTTGCTTCAAATGCCAAATGATCATAGAATGATTCACTCTGAGTTCTTGTGCAGTTTCTTGTGTGGTTGTAAGAGGATCAGCTTCGATAACGGCTCTTCTTCAGAGGGCCAGCCACTATGCTCCACATCCTCAAGACTCTCACCTCCTTTGCAAAACCTCTTGAACCACCGCTGCACTGTATATTCAGTAGCAGTTCCTGGGACAAACACATTGTTGCAAGTTGTCTCCATTCCTTGATGACCCATTTTGAATGCTAATAAAAAAGTCACTCGAATTTGCTTTTTGTCTAACATCATTTCTACAGTCTAAAATAAATATAAAATAAACAGCAAGCAAAAGTCATTAGCAAAAAAAACACACACACACACACACAAAGAGAGAAATGTGCATTAAAATGATGTATAACATAACCACATTTAAGAATGTAATCCAGGATCAAATGGCAAAGTTCAACAATGCAAAACTGCAATTACTTTGGCGCCAACCTAGACACAGGTTCAATCCCTGATCTGGGAAGATGCCACATGCCATGAAGCAACTAACCCTATGCGCCACAACTATCGACCTACGGTCTAGAGCTGGGGAGCTGGAAATACTGCGTCCACGTGCCACAGCTACTGAAGCCCAAGTGCTCTAGAGCCCACGCTCTGCAACAAGAGAAGCTACTGGAATGAGAAGACTGCCTGCTGCCACAAGGAGTAGCCCCTGCTCACCGCAGCTAGAGAAAAGGCCTCATGGCAACAAAGACGTAGCACAGCCAGAAATAAATAAAATTATTTAGAAAATCTGGTGTAAGAAATAGGTATTTGCTATTACAGATCTGATTTTAATTAAAAAAACAATGTGGCCAAAATCTGTACATAAAACATGAATTGAACAATTGACAAGAAAGATGCATCTGTTACTAAAACTGACAATCAGTATGGCTGACCAGAAGCAAAATGAAATGGCAACAGAAATTAACACAAGTGTCTAACACAAGAGCTACCAAGTACAGATCTCAGAAAGCATGGAAGGATGAAATACAGGAAACAGCACTTTGATAATGATAATTGGACAAGGTCTGTTTCTACAAAGACCAGAGGTATGAAGTGCTTTGATACGTTCATTCCACATTTGTTGGATTCCAGAAAAGTTGACAGAGTAGGACTTGAGCTCAGCTCCTTTCATGAAAATACCAAAATCACAACTAACTGCTCAACAGCCATCAACAAGAAAGATCAGAGCCTAGCAGAAAAGCTATTCTGCATCCAAAGACAAAGAGGAAGTCACAAGATGGTGGGGGGCGGCACACTGCTGATCTAGCCAAATCCCATACTCACCAGGCACGTGACCCACAAACTGGAAAATAACTATAGTGCAGAGGTGCTCCCACAGGAGGGTTCTGAGCCACACATCAAGCGCCCCAGCCTGGAAGACTGGCATCAGGAGGCGGAGCCCCCAGAGCATTTGGCTTTGAAGACCAGTGGGTCTTAATTATAGGGACTCCACAGGAGTGGAAGAGATAAAAACTTCACTCTTGGAGGATGCACAAGATCTTATGCACAGCAAAGCCCAAGGAAAAAGCAGCGAGTGACTCCATAGGAGCCTGGGTCAGACCTACCTGCTGGTCTCTGAGTGTCTCCTGAGAAGGTGGAGGGTGGCTGGCTTTGGTTTACACTGGGGACAAGGACATCAGTGGCAGAGGAACCACAGAATACTCACTGGCATGAGCTCTCCTGAAGGCTGATATTCTGGCACCAAGACCTGGCTCCTCCAACAGCCTACAGGCCCCAGTGCTGGGATGCCTCAGGGCAAACAACCAACAGGGCGGAAGCACAGCCCCATCCACCAGCAGACAGGCCGCCTAAATTCTTCCTGAGCCTAAAGCCACCTCCAGACACATCGCCTGAGGCCCTGCCCACCAGAGGGCTAAGACCAGACCCACCCACCAGTAGGCAGGAACCAGCCCCTCCCTCCAGGAAGCCTGCACAAGCCTCTAAACCAGCCTCATCCATGAGGCAGCAGATACCAGGAACAAGAGGAACAATTCCCCTGTGGCCTGCAGGATGGAGACCGCAAAGAGACTTAGAAAGAGGAGGCAGCAGAGAAACACGTTCCAGGTGAAGTAACAGGAGAAAACCCCAGAACAACAACCAAGTGAAGTGGAGCTAGACAATCATTTCACAGTTTTTACTAAGAAAATGGACAGATCCAGTCTCTTCCTTCAAGGAGCTCACTTCCTAAAAAGGAAGTTAGTAAGTTCTAAACAAATTCTGCAATTATTAAATAGACATGTTTCTTCAGAAAGGATGATTTGTTTACATCCAAACACAATCTAAATTAAACTGCCTTTCAAACCAACAATTTACCTTCTCTTTCCTGATTCTATACTCATCAAAACAACTTTTTAACAATTAATTTGTTTCCCAGTTACTGATACTGGAAAGAGGGTACCTAGGAAGACAAGCCATTAGTTCTGATGTAACAGTTCTTTAACCAGGTATGAATCATCCCACTTCTTGGATGTGTTGAGTATGATCAATGTAAAACACATTTTCAAAAGGCATGATCAACCATAAGTGACTTAAACTTCATTTCTAGAATGCAAGAGGGGAACTAGTCCCTGAAGAGGAAGTTGGTCAGTTCAGTTAAGTTCAGTCGCTCAGTCGTGTCCAATTCTTTGCGACCCCATGAATCGCAGCACGCCAGGCCTCCCTGTCCATCACCATCACCCGGAGTTCACTCAGACTCATGTCCATCGAGTCCGTGATGCCATCCAGCCATGTCATCCTCGGTCGTCCCCTTCTCCTCCTGCCCCCAATCCCTCCCAGCATCAGAGTCTTTTCCAATGAGTCAACCCTTCGCATGAGGTGGCCAAAGTACTGGAGTTTCAGCTTTAGCATTATTCCTTCCAAAGAAATCCCAGGGCTGATCTCCTTCAGAATGGACTGGTTGGATCTCCTTGCAGTCCAAGGGACTCTCAGGAGTCTTCTCCAACACCACAGTTCAAAAGCATCAATTCTTCGGCGCTCAGCCTTCTTCACAGTCCAACTCTCACATCCATACATGACTACTGGAAAAACCATAGCCTTGACTAGATGGACCTTAGTCAGCAAAGTAATGTCTCTGCTTTTGAATATGCTATCCAGGTTGGTCCTAACTTTTCTTCCAAGGAGTAAGTGTCTTTTAATTTCAGTTCACTAATCAGCATAAACACACTGATGAAATCAGTATGTTACACTTCAAACACATGAAGAAATATTAAACTAACAAAAGTGAAATGCTGTTGTCTTCCACATTAATACAAGAGTGAACAGACGAGAATTAATCTATGACTATTGCCGAAAAGCCTTGGAATATTTCCTATGAAAGGAAGTTTCATTAAGATTTTTTTTTTTTTTTGGTAAAGAACGGACAGGCAATGAGTTTTGAGGACTGTTTCAAGGTTTCAACTCAAAGAGAAAATTCAATCTATTGGCTGGTCTTTTGAAATGTTTCTTGTCTTATTCCAGCAGCCTGTATCCTCATGCAAAAGGTTATTTCTAAGAAGCCACTGTGGGGCCTTTTGACGTATCTTACAAGGATCATAAAAAAAGACCCTGATGAAAACTATCAAGCAGGCCAAGTGAATCTCTAACACTTAATACTGCGTGCAGGGAAACGGGATTCCTTTACCCTCCTGGGATAAGGAAGGGAAAGGGGAAACAGTGTAAGCTTCCTGCCCCTACTAGCCACAGGAGCCACCATAAAACAAAGCTGTCCAGCCTGACAATGCACTGCGATAGGCGTCTCTTGGGGAACACGTGCTTCACATCTACCCCATCCCTCTCTCGGCCACCCCGCCTCTCATGTGACCTGACCACCGGTCCCCTGGGCCAAAGGGAAGAAGAGCCCCGTCCCCCTCCTTCACTTCAAACCGCCAAGCAAGCCTAAGTGTCTAGCTTTTTTATAAGAGAACCGCATGAGCAAAGACATGCCCGTTCAGCTCTAATAATCCTGAGCCCTGCTTGCTTCAAGAGGCAGAGCTGAGCAAAAGAATGGCTGAAGGCAAGTGCATAATCTACACACACACTCTTTTCTATGTGTAAGTAGTGGTAAAATACATTATAGTTTTAGAATACATTTCTCCCTCCTGTTAAAGCCAAATGACAGCGACTTTCCTAAGGAGGCTCCAACTTAGAAATGACTGGCGCCTACCATTATGACCTTTATAATTTGATAAAAAGCATCAAAAGATTCAAAGTGAAAAGGGAAACGTAAGACTAATACATATACCAAAAACTGTTCATTTCACTAGGAGTCAGTGGGCTTCCAGCTAAGGTAGAGTAACAAGGATCAGATTTAGGCTCCATCCTTAAGCAACTAAAACTACCAGATAAAATACACAAATCAACAATTTTTACAAAACAACAATTTTTAGACACTGGACATTGCACAGCTCAGGACAGTGATTCCTGAGAGAAGGAAACAAATGAGGTAAGC
>SJYX01004257.1:360540-389367 GCA_006410675.1 Oreotragus oreotragus | reverse complement strand
ATATATGGAATTTAGAAAGATGGTAATGAGGACCCTGTATGCAAGACAGCAAAAGAGATACAGATGGGTAGAGCGGACTTATGGACTCTGAGGGAGAAGGAGAGGGAGAGGGAGAGGGTGGGATGATTTGGGAGAATAGCATTGAAATTTGTATACTATCATGTAAGAAATGAATTGCCAGTCTATGTTCAATGCAGGATGCAGGACACTTGGGGCTGGTGTATGGGGATGATCTGGAGGGATGATGTGGGGTGGGAGGTGGGAGAGGGGGTTCATGTTTGGGAGTTCGTGTAAAAAAATAAATAAATACAAAAAAAAAAGAAAAAAAAAGAAGGCTATTATATATATAAAAAAAACACAAGAATAGCAAGTGTTGAGGATGATGTGGAAAGTGTAAATTGTTGCAGTCTCTATGGAATATAGTATGGACTTTCCTCAAAAAATTAAGAATAAAACAACATTTGATCCAGCAATCCTATTTCTGGTTATATATCCAAAGGAAGTGAAAACAGGATCTCAAAAAGCCATCTGGGCCACAAATGTTTACTATTCACAATAGCCAAGATATGGAAATAACCTTGTCCATAAGTCAATGAATGGTTAAAGAAGGTGGTGTAGGCAGTGGATATACTGCCATTTGTGACAACTTAAGTAATATTTGAGGGCATTATGGTAAATGAAATAAATCAGGCAGAGAAAAACAATTGCTGCATGATGTCACCTAAAAATAGAATCCAAAAAATGCTGAATTCATATAAATGGAGAGTAGAGTGGTGGTTACCAGGGTCTGGGGAATGAAAACTTCTAGTTGTAAGACTAACAAGTTGAGAATCTAATGTACATCATGAGGGTTATAGCTAATATTAATGTATTATGTACTTGAAAATTGCTAAGACTGTAGATCTTAAATGTTCTCCCCCACAAAAAAAAGAAATGTTAATTGTATAATAGGATGGAGGTATTAGTTAATGCTATGGTTGTAATCATTTATAATATATTACTATATGGTAATATATTAGTATATGAAATCAAGATGTCTTACATCTTAAACTTACACAATGCAATATGCAAAATATATCGCAATGAAGCTTTAAAATATATATGTAAATAAAAAGAGTGTATGAATCCTGGGATAAGAACGTTATATAATATGATGGTCCATGTTGGAGAAAGTGCTAGATATCTGGAATTCGTTTGTAGTCCTTAATTTCCTCAGGCTGGGGTAACATGATTTTCCATCCAACTGTGTGTTTATCTGAGTGATGTACAAGGTAGAAGTTAAAGAGAAAGTTATATTTTTGATGAAAAAGGAAAAGAATTACTTCATTGTTCCAAAGTTTATCTCATGAATAAATAAGATCAATACATATGTTAAGTTACTGTGGTCCCACTGTATCGCTTGATCTCAAGGAGAACAATCTATTACATATTTAAGAATAGTTTTTTAGAATAAAGCCTTCTTGTTGACTGACAGAGTAACCATCAAAAAATTCTTTATGTGGGTGGAGAGGTGAAAAGCTCGTATATCCCTTGATCAGAAATAAAATTTAAAAATGGTGTTATGAAAAATAAATAATATTATAAGAACATAGTTAAATGGGGGAGGTACTTTCTAATGTTGATATTATGAAATAAATTATTACTCTACTAACATTTTAGTTAGGTGAAATGTTTAGGGTAGTTTTAGTTTCTTTTATTGTTACTTATGCAAAGAAGGAGATATTAGTTGCAAATATCTGTGTTGATGAAAAAAGAAGCAGGGAACAAAAGATAGTGTTATGAAATCAATAAAAAAAATACTGATGCCTAATTCCAGCTAAATTGTGTGTACATTTAGATACAACTTTGGTATCTCAGGAGAAGGTGATGGCACCCTACTCCAGTACTCTTGCCTGGAAAACCCCATGGACAGAGGAGCCTGGTAGGCTGCAGTCCATGGGGTCATGAAGAGTCGGACACGACTGAGTGACTTCACTTCACTTTCACTTTGGTAATCTCACTCTCTGTATTTTTCCAAGTAAAATCTCAAGAAGAAAAAAATGAGATTGAAAAAGACTTCCTCTTCTGCAAGAGGCATGAAAGTCACATGGACATCTTTTCCTGTTTTTAATTCAATTAAAACAGACTGCCAGATAGACTTAGTGACAAACAGGATGTAATTTGAGAATAATGATGCAAAATGCATGGCTCATGTGGTACATTTCATTTATTCTGTCTTGTGCTTACATAATCACACTTTCATGCTGATTGACTCTACAAGTTTAATAGTCAGGGTATACAATTTGCTACCTTTTCTGGATATGTTATTAACAAAAAAGTTATATCATGCTGATCCAACTTCATATTTCAGAGATCCAGCTGCAGAGTGGATGATGAAGCTAGATAAGTTATTAGCTCAGTTGAATGCATAAACAAGGATTTAATCAATAATCGTTGCATATCTTAATGGAACTAGTACAATGACTATGATCATAAAAATATATAGCAAGCAAATATATATTCTTAATTTATTGTGAAGAGATGGTTAGTACTATTTAGGCTGATATTTTCAAAGTAAATAGATATTTGTGAATTGAAAAAGATAAATACCATAATTTTAACAGAGGAGCCTGGTAGGCTGCAGTCCATGGGGTCATGAAGAGTCGGACACGACTGAGTGACTTCACTTCACTTTCACTTTGGTAATCTCACTCTCTGTATTTTTCCAAGTAAAATCTCAAGAAGAAAAAAATGAGATTGAAAAAGACTTCCTCTTCTGCAAGAGGCATGAAAGTCACATGGACATCTTTTCCTGTTTTTAATTCAATTAAAACAGACTGCCAGATAGACTTAGTGACAAACAGGATGTAATTTGAGAATAATGATGCAAAATGCATGGCTCATGTGGTACATTTCATTTATTCTGTCTTGTGCTTACATAATCACACTTTCATGCTGATTGACTCTACAAGTTTAATAGTCAGGGTATACAATTTGCTACCTTTTCTGGATATGTTATTAACAAAAAAGTTATATCATGCTGATCCAACTTCATATTTCAGAGATCCAGCTGCAGAGTGGATGATGAAGCTAGATAAGTTATTAGCTCAGTTGAATGCATAAACAAGGATTTAATCAATAATCGTTGCATATCTTAATGGAACTAGTACAATGACTATGATCATAAAAATATATAGCAAGCAAATATATATTCTTAATTTATTGTGAAGAGATGGTTAGTACTATTTAGGCTGATATTTTCAAAGTAAATAGATATTTGTGAATTGAAAAAGATAAATACCATAATTTTTCTTTTGTAATTTTTATTTAATCCTCCCTCTATCCCCCAGAAAAAGTCTCCAGATATTAAACATTGCCTTCTTTTAACACAGAAACTCTGTTTACTAGATGGGCAGCAGAAACATCGCCAAACCTATCCAACCATGAATTTGTCAAACATAGCAACTGGGGATCTTCTAGAAGAACATGATTGACAGAAACTCGGGGATATAGACTCCTTGTTTGCACTGCTGCATACTTGGACCTTGGCTGATTGATTTCTGACTAAGAAGGTCAGTTGAATTGTTCAGGAATAGTTTATTCACTACATATGTTCATGCAGTCAGGTTTCAAGGTATTACCTAAACAATCTCAAGGTATTGGCTTAAAGAAGGTTTTAATTTCTGGTGTATAATTCAATGGGTTTTCCAGGTGCCACTAGTGGTAAAGAACCCACCTGCCAATGCAGGAGATTCAGGAAATGTGGGTTTGATCTGTGGAGGAAGATCCACTGAAGAAAACATAGAAATCCACCCCAGTATTCATGCCTGGAGAATTCCATGGACACAGGGGCTTGGTGGGCTATGGTTCATAAGATTGCAAAGAGTTGGACATGACTGAAGTGACTTAGCACACGTGTATGTCTAATTCAACAAACCTCTATTATACTATACTACTATATGCCAAAAACTACTTTAGAAATTGAAAGTGGTATTGTGATCATGTTACCTGTCTTCCAGGACCTCATATATAACTTTAGCAAATTATTTAGGAAGACAGATGAATGTTTGCATAGCTAATAGAATGCAGTGCATGCTAAGTCTCTTCAGTCATGTCTGTCTCTGTGTGGCTCCTCTGTCCATGGGATTCTCCAGGCAAGAACACTGGAGTGGGTTGCCATGGCCTCCTTCAGGGCATCTTCTCAAACCAGGGACTGAACCTGTGTCTAAGTCTTCTGCATTGGCAGGTGGGTTCTTTACCACTAGTACAAAATAGAATGCAGGATGATACTCAATGGAATATAAACCAGGGTTATAGAAACGAGAGGATGGGTGTGACAGGACTTGAAAGAAAAGGTAGAATTTGAACGTGCCTTAAAGGATAGAATTTTCCAGTAGTCATGTATGGATGTGAGAGTTGAACTATAATGAAAGCTGAGCGCTGAAGAATTGATGCTTTTGAATTGTAGTGTTGGAGAAGACTCTTGAGAGTCCCTTGGACTGCAAGGAGATCCAACCAGTCCATTGTAAAGGAGATCAGTCCTAAGTGTTCACTGGAAGAACTAATGTTGAAGCTGAAACTCCAATACTTTGGCCACATGATACGAAGAGCTGACTCATTTGAAAAGACCCGGATGCTGAGAAAGATTGAGAGCAGGAGGAGAAGGGGAAGACAGAGGATGAGATGATTGGATGGCATCAATGGACGTGAGTTTGGGTAGGCTCTGGGAGTTGGTGATGGACAGGGAGGCCTGGTGTGCTGCGGTCCATGGGGTCACAAAGAGTTGGACACAACTGAGCGACTGAACTGAACTGAACTGAAGGAGAGAAAGGATGCAGAGTGTAAGAGTTGGCAATAACAGGCATTCCAGGTAGAGTGGTATTCTTCATCTTCCTTGAACATCAGAGTCCTTTCTCATTGAAACTGGAAAAAAGGTTTTTGTCAAGGTTAAATGTACATTTGTACATTTAGAGGTACTTTCATCATTTTTTTCACTTTTAAGAAAAGTAAGCCGACTGCTGCTAAAAATCAGTCTTGGCATATCTGCTGTTTTCAGGATGCTGGTTGGACAGCATTGCTGCCTGTATTGCGCACTTGAATAACTCCAGCTCAAACTAGGAACTGGGCCTCAGCCATGTCGGCAAGAACAGAATAAATGAGGCAGATGTTTTCCTGACTTCTGCTCTTTTGAATCTGCTCTGTGCAGACAGGATATGTTGTTGGCTTCAAATTATTAAAATACAGCATTTGTCACTTCTGTAATTCACCTACCACCACCAGAAATGTAATTACTTTAAATACAAGGCACTGACATCTTAGTCAGTTCTACTGTCTAAAAATATGTCAGCTTTTATTTGAAGAGGAAAGATTGAAATTGTCACTTGGGGCCATTCCAAAACTTTGCTAATTGTGCACTTCAAATAATATTTGACTTAATTTTCCTCTTGGATTTTAAGAAAAATTATTACTCATGTCATGTTTTTCATTTGTAATTGTCATTTCACACTACTTTTTAACAATGAAATTTGGGAATTGGTTAACCTGAAAAGCTACACAACTTGTTTTACTGTTGGGCCTTGACTTACAAATTTAATTTATCTGAATGCTTTCTTTCTTGATGGCTTCCCTGAGGGTTAGAACAGCTTCAGCTTATATTGTGATTGTCATAAGCCAGTAAGTACTGCATTGATATCCCCATTGTTCAGGTAACTGAGACTCTGAGAACAATATAGCTCTTCAGTGAATTATATCTTTTCCACACTAGGCCTTGAGAAATTGAATGTACCATTTATGACTGATTAGAAAACTTTGAAAAAATGGTTTATTCAGCTTCAAGCTAAACAGGGTGACCTAGAAGAGTTTAGTTCAGGTGATGGTTACCTAGAATAGATTAAAATATAAATATGATAAGAAGGACATTGGGTAGCTTCATCTAAAATATAAGGGCAGGGATTTAATGCTTACCAGGAACACAGGGTGGTTTTGATGACTCAGAGATAAAGGGCCTGGAATTCTTTGCTGTCTTGGGTTATTTTCCAGGGTAAATTAACTGCGGGATGTACTCAGTTGCTTATCTCACTAGCTGTTTCTGTTTTGTTTGCAACTGACTGTGGGCATATTCTTCACCTTGTTGGCTGGACCCGGTGCTGACTTGGAGCTAAGCAATGCAGAGTCTGAGAATGTAAATCTTCATTCTAAGCCTACCTTGTCAGCCTTTCTATCTTCTTTCAGTTCCTTTAAAATTCTATGCTCTTTCCTGCCTCAGAGAAGCTTCACATGCTGTTTCAACTCTCTCTCTCTATCCATCCTTTGCCTGTTCAATGTTTTGTTATTCTCCATGTGTTATGCTGGGCTGTGCTTAGTCGCTCAGTAATGTCTGACTCTTTGTGACCCCATGGACTGTAACCCACCAGGCTCCTCTGTCTTTGGGGGTTCTTCAGGCAAGAATACCTGAGTGGGTTGCCATGCCCTCCTCCAGGGGATCTTCCCAACCCAGGTCTCCTGCATTGCAGGAAGATTCTGAGCCACCGAGGAAGCCCAAGAATACTGGAGTGGTTAGCCTAACCCTTCTCCAGGAAATCTTCCCGACCCAGGAATCAAACTGGGGCCTTCTGCATTGCAGGTGGATTTTTTACCATCTGAGCTACCAGGGAAGCCCAATTTTACTTCTAAAAGTTGCATCCTCGGGGAAACAATCTCAGATATCCAGCAGAGGTCATGTCCACTTTTCTGTGACCCAGAACATCCTGGTAATGCTGGCTGAAACTGATAATAAATAAGTTGCTTTATTATTTTTCAAACTCTCTTCCCTGAAATATATACTCCTTGAATGCAGGAACTGTGATACCTCTGAACCTGCTGTACCTCTGGCTTCCAGCATAATTGTTTATACATGGAGACCCTTCAGTGTCTATTTATTGAAAATATGGTATAAACTGAAAGAAGATATATCAATCTCTTTGCTGCAAAAATTTTATCTCACAATATATTTTTGTTGTTTTGGTTGATACTGGGAATGGATTAAGAGTTCTAAGGCAGATGATGCAATTGCTTTACTCTAAGTCTTAGTGGCTGTCAGATTTGATTTGAGTCTTGTCTGTTCCACTTGGAGCTCCCCTGGTGGCTTAGGGGTAAAGAATCTACCTGCTAATGCAGGAGACGCAGGTTTGATTCCTGGGCTGGAAAGATCCCCTAGAGGAGGGCACGGCAACCCACTCCAGTATTCCTGCCTGGAGAATCACATGGACAGAGGAGCCTGGTAGACTACAGTGATGGGGTTGCAAAGAGTCAGACACAACTGAAGTGACTTAACATACATGCACACACACTCACTGTTCTACATGAGTCAAGTGACAGTGAAAAATACACTTCATATCTAAAATGGGGATTGGTATCACATCCACAAGGATTGTGTAGTACAGTCTAGATTGTTGTGTTAAGATCTCAGGGAAAGAATGCTAACTGACTTCCTTCCCACTCTTCCTTCCTTTCATCCCAAAGCACCTTTAGGTATGAGACAAATTAAATGATTCTCAATATTTTATCTTGGTCCATTGAAGAGCACAAAAACCACATCTAAAAGCATTATTTTTCAAATTAGAAAGAGTATCTGTAATTTCTGCATGTTGCCCTGTTTACCATGAAGACTTGGGACTAACTAATTAATTTATTTTGAGAATTGTCAAATATTAAAATGATGGATTGCATTGAATTATCTCATTAAGAACTGACAAGGGGAAGCAAAATATTTTGAAATCAATGTTATATACTATGTACAGTCTTTGCTGAATAAAGGAAAACATTTTGAGGTTTCTGATCAAAGAAAGATTTCATAACCTTTGCAAAAGAACACCATATTTATGGCCAGTTATTAATTCAATAATTAATTATTGAGGATCTACTATATGGCAATCATTGAACACATAATGCTAATATGGAGTAAGACACTAGGTCCTCAGTTAACTGTGATGTTAAACAGAGCATAGTAATCACAGAAAGAGAGGTGCAAATAGACAAGCTGTATACCAGAGGAAGAATCTTGAAAATAACTTTAATTTTGTCATGTGGAAGGAGTGAACTTTATGGAAATGAGGCAATGTGCACAGAAGCCAGGGGGTAGGGGGATTCTTCACTAGGTCAGTGCATAGATGTATTAGTCACGGTTCTCCAAGAGACAGAAGCAATCGAATATGTACTGTGCACTCAAAATCCTGTGTATGATACCTTGCCTAAATGTTCCAGTCTTGTTTATATTACCCTCCTTGAGGTCAGATTTGGTTTGCAATGGCTGAGTGGATAGGAACAGAAGCTGGCGGGCCCAAGTGATAGGGTCTGAAGAAGCTGAGAGCCAGTCAGAAACCTGTAGGGATAGATGACGACACTGTTGCTAAGCAGAGATAGAGGCCCATCTGTGGAGCTGTGGTTCAATAGCATGCATTTTCCAATGTTTCCAGTCATGAAAAATTCATTCTTCAGGAGAAAATGACCACACCAAGTTAACTGACCATTTTTTAGTCATTCAATAGATCACCACTCACAATTGACTATAGCAGTTATAACAACAAGGATGCCAGGCAAAGCTATTGAAACTGTGTGAAATGTGGAGAGAGAGACACTGAGAATTAGGAAACGTTTAATTATAGGTACAGATTCTACTGCCACCAGATTTTTTTTTAGGGTGCTGCAGCAATAAATGTATATATAGTAGATCCTCAATAATTAATTCCTCCTTCCATTTTAGAGAAATATTCTAGTACTATGTATGAGCTGTGAGTGTGCTTAGTTGCTTAGTTGTGTCCAATTCTTTCATGACCCCATGGACTGTAGCCCACCAGGTTCCTCTGTCCATGGGATATCCCAGGCAAGAATACTGGAGAGGGTTGCCATTTCCTACTTCAGGGGATCTTCCCAAACCAGGGATGAAACCTGCATCTCTTGCATCTCCTGAACTGGCAGACAGATTCTTTACTACTGAATCATCTGTGAAGTCCATTCTAGTACTACCCATGGCCCATTAGAACCAGTATTTCAACAAAATTTGCCATCACTGTAGCAAATTTTTAAATTAGATAAATATAGCTATTGCAGGCTTTGACAAGAGAAAGGACTCACTCATAACCCACTGCATAACTAGTCAGTGCATTCTGTTTTTGCATATTTGCTTTTCATCTTTGTTTGTTGATGTATATCTATGTTTTAATAGTTACAGTACACTCATCATTTTGAGCTCTAGAGGAGATAAGTCCAAGATCAAGGTACTGGCATGTTTTGTTTTTCCTAAGATTCATGAAGGAAGGATCAGTTCTGGGCCTCTTTCCATGACTTGCACATGACCACCTTCTCCCTGTGTCTTCACATCATCTTCCCCCGTTTGTGCTTAGTCACTCATTCGTGTCTGACTCTCTGTGGTCCTGTGGACTGGAACCCACCAGACTCCTCTATCCACAGGATTATCCAGGCAAGAATACTGGAGTGGGTTGCTGTGTCCTCCTCCAAGGGATCTTCTTGACCCAGGGATCAAACTTGCATCTATTGCATCTCCTGGACTGACAGGCAGGTTCTTTACCTCTGAGCAACCTGGGAAGCCCCTCTGTTACTCTATGCAGGGTTAAATGACAAAGACCCTGCACTGAAGGAAATGAATGTCAAGTGAAAAATGTAAATAATTCATTTCAGGTGGGCTAGACAGAATGAAACTGCTTACAATGCACTGTGCTTTTCTGTTCCAGATTTTAAATTCCTGAAAGAAATAATTTTGTTTATTTTGTTTAGATCCTGTACCCACCCCTGGATCAATAACTGTGGCCACGGGATCAGGATCTCATAGTATTAACATGACCACTGGTGGCCTATCACCTCTGCATATGAGGGCCATTCTCAGAGAAAGGAAAATTATAAGCTGGGGCACAATCCCAAGAAGTGTTTACTATAATATAATAGAATTTAAGAGACTTAACCAACATCCAACAAAATATGAACTTTAATTTCCTCTTTTCTACTCTACCACATCTGCATTATACTGTTGAACTTTCTGTCTGGTAGGAATTTTGACTGATAGTCATTTGCCTTTCTCTAGGAATTTGAAGATTCTTGAGAGTCCCTTGGACTGCAAGGAGATCCAACCAGTCCATTCTAAAGGAGATCAGTCCTGGATGTTCTTTGGAAGAAATGATGCTAAAGCTGAAACTCCAGCACTTTGGCCACCTCATGTGAAGAGTTGACTCATTGGAAAAGACTCTGATGCTGGGAGGGATTGGGGGCAGGAGGAGAAGGGGACAACAGAGGATGAGATGGCTGGATGGCATCACTGACTTGATGGACGTGAGTCTGAGTGAACTCTGGGAGTTGGTGATGAATAGGGAGGCCTGGCATGCTGCAATTCATGAGGTCACGAAGAGTCGAATACGACTGAACGACTGAGCTGAACTGACTGAGGAATTTGAAAACTTTATTTCTTGGCATAAATTTTATATCTCCAGATTAGCTGCCTTTTAATGTTGTCTCATTTATTTTTGAAATTGACTACCTCAGAGTTAATGCTACAAAATTTGCATGTCTCCTCAATTCTAACCCTTAATGAAGAACACTCACACACATATACATACACAGCCTACGTCTCTCCAGGATTTTTTTTATCTGTTTTTTGTTTAGCCAGGCAATTATCTATGTGCATTTGTGGGCATGATATAATGACTTTGTGGGTGGACAATTCAGTTTGTATCCATCTCCAAGCAGCCCTAAGAACCAGGAATAGAGAAAGATTCTGGAGCTGTTCCTGTTTTGGTCCTTAAACAGGATCAGAGGAAGAAAGATTAAAGAGATTGAGAACAGAGTGAACTAGGTTTCATCTGGTCTGGAGATTATGAAGATAGGAGTCATCTTTTTATGGTTTCAAAGGGCATGAAAAATTTGTACGAAAGGAATTGGTATTAGTTGTTCTTTTTGCAGCAAAACATCACAATACAAGGAACTGAATTTACATCAAAGCAGAAAAAGTGTTCCTTAGTCTTAGGAAGGAAATTTTTGTTTGTTGGTATAGTAAGTTGCAAGAATGGGGCACTGAAGGTTACATGGCATTTGTGCTTCCTGGAGAGCTCTAGAGAAGGGCAGATAATTCTATACTGTACCAACTTGTACTGATATTACATTGTACCCAAGTCAAGGAAAACAGAAATTTTCTCAGGGTTTTTTACAATCCTTCAACTATGCTATTCCTCTGATGATTTCCAAATGCTACTCCATTAGCAGCAAGTATCACTTAAAAGGTTTCTCTGGAAAGAGAGACATTGTAGGCTGTTTTTCATGTCTTTTGTAGTTTAGTTGTATTTCAAGTCAAGTAAACATTTCCTCAATGGATATTATCTGTATTCACTTATTTGCACAATGCATAAAACATAAAGATATTTTTTGATCTACTTATATATCACTTGTTAGGCTTAATTAACATAACGTTTGAATAAATAAGAGCATTTTCTTTCATGGCTCTCCACCCTGCTGATTGCAGTGATTATTAATAGCAACAAGGGATTTCAATAGTGGAGGTATCGGTTTAATAATAACTCAGTTCTTTAAAGAGACACAGAATGTCCACAATAGTTCTCTCCCTCACTCCCCAAAGTCATAAAATGACAAAAACGAAGGAATTAGAGTGCAAAGAAATTTAAACTATCCTCTCTTGAAGAGCAGAGATGTAACTCTGGGTAGGCCTTGGGCTGGAAATTCTAGTGCCCCCACTAACCAAAAAATTACAAAATATAATAATGCCAGTCTCTTTGAGGAACAAGAGGTCTCCCTTCTTCTCTAATATATTCAGATGTCTTTCAAAAGGGTTTGAAGGAACTTGCTAATCTTAAGGACCATGTCACACATCAAAGGAAAGGAAAATGAGAGCTCTTAATGAAATACTCTAAAGGGAGGTTACCATGTGGTTTTTAGAAAGTTGATGTTTGGCAGAGCTTGGCTTCAAGGGTAGAGAAGTTCCTTGGTTTCCCTCCCCAAAAAGAATTATGGGAATATAGCATAATGCTTAAATTACAGACTGAACAAAGCCTACTTTGTGATTTAAGGCTGTAGCTAACAAGGATATATTCAAATTTTCCAAAGGCAAATGGCTTCATTCACTCATTACTTTCTAAGTGCTTACTTCTGTGCTGTGCAGTGTGTTAGTAACTAGGAATTCAGTCCTGATTAAGACATTATTTTTCACCTAGAAGATCTCACATACTTGGGTTGGACAGATGGGGACTGACTAGTAAACAGGTGGTTAGAATGCAGCTAGTCAGGCATTGTCATACGGAAAATATTGGGACAGTAGGATGGAGTGCAGAGGAAGGGCAAGAACTGTGACTGGACAGGGGAAAATGGAGGTGGGCAGTGGATTTAGATAATTTGTTATTTTGTATGCTCTGTGCCACAAGTCCTCCCTGTTAGAATGACTAAGAAGTATCGAATGAATTTTAATTTTATTTAATGTTCCAATTTTTTTTTAAGATTTAACTTAAAGTTAATTTTTTGCAATGCACCATTGCAAAAAAAAAAAAGGAGAAAGTTTCCAATTCCTTATTCAATAAATAATTTCCTACATGAATGAGATGGTATCAAACGAAACACATTCATTCATTCAAAAAATTACATGTTAATGCCTCAAGAAGAATGTGAGCAAGAATTCACCAGACAGAACTTGGAAAATACTCCACTGATGCCCACTGAGCTGCCCTTGCCAAGGCGAAGGACAGGTAATTTGCTGTGACTAATTGAAAAACATAAAGAACATTAATATGAAAAATGAAAGCATAATCCATGGTATAACAGGCAATGAAACCATTCTCATAACTGATTACTCTTCAAGGTAACATGTTCTTCCTCTCGAGAATCATTTTCTTTGGCCTAGTCTTTTAAAAGGTTTCTAAAGTGACATCACTCGAAAGGTCATGGGAAAAGCTGTCTCTGTCCTAGTGTCCAGAGAGTGATACTGGGACACTCATAATTTGGGAAAAGAATTATTAAAGAAAATATTTGGAGACCTTGGTGATGCTGTATGTTCCATCTGAACTTCCTGAGACATAATATTAAGAAACAATGATTGTAATACAGCGAGTTTTAATTTGAAACTTAGTAGCAAGCTATTAGAAGACCTAGGGTTCAATCTTAGCTCCATCCCATTTTAACTTTGTGTACTTGGACAAGTCACTTATCTCCATGTGACTCTCAATGTCTTTCTCAGTAAATTGGAGATAGTAGGATCTCCTCTGACTATCTTGCAAAGCTGTAAAATACCAAATAAAAGAGCACTGGTGAAAATCCTTAACTGCCATAAAGATTAAATATAAAAGGATTATTAGAAAAATCCTGATTAATTTCAGTGTTGTTAGGTTAGGTCATATCAGCTTATCAAAATGAATTGTTTTGCACGTATGCATGTGTGTCCTCAGTCACTTCTGACTGTTTGCAACCCCATAGACTGTAGCCCACTAGGCTCCTCTGCCCATGGGATTTCCTAGGCAAGAATACTGGAGTGGGTAGCCATTCCCTTCTCCAAGATATCTTTCCCACCCAGAGATCAAATTTGTGTCTCTTGTGTCCTCTGCATTGGCAGGTGGATTTTTTTGAGTGCTGAGTTTCAAGCCAACTTTTCCACTCTGTTCTTTCACCCTCATCAAGAGGCTCTTTTGTTCCTTTCCTTTCTGCCATTAGTGTTATCATCTGCATGTTTAAGGTTGTTGATATTTCTCCTGGCAATCTTGATTCCAGCTTGTGATTCATCCAGCCTGTCATTTTGCCTGATGTACTCTGCATATAAGTTAAATAAGCAGAGTGAGAATATACAGCCCTGACATACTCCTTTCCCAATTTGGAACCCAGTCCATTGTTCCATATAAGGTTCTAACTGTTGCTTCTTGACTCACATACAAGTTTCTCAGGAGACAGGTAAGGAAGGAAATGGCAACCCACTCCAGTACTCTTGCCTGGAGAATCCCATGAACGGAGGAGCCTGGTGGGCTACAGTCCATGGGGTCACAAAGAGTTGGACACGACTGAGCGACTTAACAACAACACCACCACTCTCTTTAAGAATTTTCCTCAGTTTGTTGTGATCCACATAGTCAAAAGTTTTAGTGTAGTCAATGGAGCAGAAATAGTTTTTCTGGAATTTCCTTGCTTTCTTCATGATCCAACGAATGTTGGCAATTTGATCTCTGCTTCTTCTGTCTTTTCTAAATCCAGCTTGTACAAGAAATAGTGATAGATCAACTGAACATTAATACAGGAAAAAAGTGAACATCAAGTTTTATCTTGTGCCATACACAAAAATCACCCTAAAATGGATGATAAATGTAAATAGCTGTCTCTTATACACATCTAGATGTGTATAAGAGACAGATATTTATGATGGTTTCACCCTCATGACCTAATCACCTTCCAAAGGCCCAACACCCAAATACAATCACATTGGAGATTCAGTTTTAACATATGAATTTGAGGAGATACAAACATTCAGTCCATAGCAGTCATGTTTATGATTGTCTTTGACCATTGGGGAATATATTGGGGAACAGATACAAGATAAATGGAAGACTGTATTTAACAAAGGCCAGGATTTCACTACCTAGTGTGATAAATACTCCAGGAGATAAATAATCTAGAAGATAATGAAAGGCAGAGAAGCCTTGTGTGCCACAGTCCATCAGGTTGCAAAGAGTTGGACACAACTTTGAAACTGAACAACAGCAAGTGATAAATACAGAGAGGTGCTGGAGAGATGAGAATCTATGCAAAAGCAGGTGTTTAATGATGAGCTATGGAATTTAAACTGAGTAAGGGTGATAGTGAAGTCATGATGGGCAAAGGGACGGTGAAACAGTTCTGAGATCAATAGATATAGAATCTGTGAATTAAAAGACATTTAGATGTGGAGTAACTTAGAGGGTGAACTAGAACTAAAAGGTCCTTGAAATTTAGTTAATGGAGAATTTGAAGTTATTGATAATAATAAAATATAACTATGAGAGTGGATTACTAAGATATGGGGGGTGGGGGAGTACAGGATTATTGAAGTAAGGTAATTCAGCAACTGACATTCCAGAATCTTGGAAGAATTACCTTTATGAAAAATGGCATCCCCCAAAACTGTGGTAGGAGTGGTTTTGGAAAGAGCTAAAATTTAAAAGTAAATGAGTGGTGTTTATAATAGCCAGGACATGGAAGCAACCTAGATGTCCATCAGCAGATGAATGGATAAGAAAGCTGTGGTATACACAATGGAGTATTACTCAGCCATTAAAAAGAATACATTTGAATCAGTTCTGATGAGGTGGATGAAACTGGAGCCTATTATACAGAGTGAAGTAAGCCAGAAAGAAAAACACCAATACAGCNAAAAAAAAAAAAGGAGAAAGTTTCCAATTCCTTATTCAATAAATAATTTCCTACATGAATGAGATGGTATCAAACGAAACACATTCATTCATTCAAAAAATTACATGTTAATGCCTCAAGAAGAATGTGAGCAAGAATTCACCAGACAGAACTTGGAAAATACTCCACTGATGCCCACTGAGCTGCCCTTGCCAAGGCGAAGGACAGGTAATTTGCTGTGACTAATTGAAAAACATAAAGAACATTAATATGAAAAATGAAAGCATAATCCATGGTATAACAGGCAATGAAACCATTCTCATAACTGATTACTCTTCAAGGTAACATGTTCTTCCTCTCGAGAATCATTTTCTTTGGCCTAGTCTTTTAAAAGGTTTCTAAAGTGACATCACTCGAAAGGTCATGGGAAAAGCTGTCTCTGTCCTAGTGTCCAGAGAGTGATACTGGGACACTCATAATTTGGGAAAAGAATTATTAAAGAAAATATTTGGAGACCTTGGTGATGCTGTATGTTCCATCTGAACTTCCTGAGACATAATATTAAGAAACAATGATTGTAATACAGTGAGTTTTAATTTGAAACTTAGTAGCAAGCTATTAGAAGACCTAGGGTTCAATCTTAGCTCCATCCCATTTTAACTTTGTGTACTTGGACAAGTCACTTATCTCCATGTGACTCTCAATGTCTTTCTCAGTAAATTGGAGATAGTAGGATCTCCTCTGACTATCTTGCAAAGCTGTAAAATACCAAATAAAAGAGCACTGGTGAAAATCCTTAACTGCCATAAAGATTAAATATAAAAGGATTATTAGAAAAATCCTGATTAATTTCAGTGTTGTTAGGTTAGGTCATATCAGCTTATCAAAATGAATTGTTTTGCACNCGAGTTTTAATTTGAAACTTAGTAGCAAGCTATTAGAAGACCTAGGGTTCAATCTTAGCTCCATCCCATTTTAACTTTGTGTACTTGGACAAGTCACTTATCTCCATGTGACTCTCAATGTCTTTCTCAGTAAATTGGAGATAGTAGGATCTCCTCTGACTATCTTGCAAAGCTGTAAAATACCAAATAAAAGAGCACTGGTGAAAATCCTTAACTGCCATAAAGATTAAATATAAAAGGATTATTAGAAAAATCCTGATTAATTTCAGTGTTGTTAGGTTAGGTCATATCAGCTTATCAAAATGAATTGTTTTGCACGTATGCATGTGTGTCCTCAGTCACTTCTGACTGTTTGCAACCCCATAGACTGTAGCCCACTAGACTCCTCTGTCCATGGGATTTCCTGGGCAAGAATACTGGAGTGGGTAGCCATTCCCTTCTCCAAGATATCTTTCCCACCCAGAGATCAAATTTGTGTCTCTTGTGTCCTCTGCATTGGCAGGTGGATTTTTTTGAGTGCTGAGTTTCAAGCCAACTTTTCCACTCTGTTCTTTCACCCTCATCAAGAGGCTCTTTTGTTCCTTTCCTTTCTGCCATTAGTGTTATCATCTGCATGTTTAAGGTTGTTGATATTTCTCCTGGCAATCTTGATTCCAGCTTGTGATTCATCCAGCCTGTCATTTTGCCTGATGTACTCTGCATATAAGTTAAATAAGCAGAGTGAGAATATACAGCCCTGACATACTCCTTTCCCAATTTGGAACCCAGTCCATTGTTCCATATAAGGTTCTAACTGTTGCTTCTTGACTCACATACAAGTTTCTCAGGAGACAGGTAAGGAAGGAAATGGCAACCCACTCCAGTACTCTTGCCTGGAGAATCCCATGAACGGAGGAGCCTGGTGGGCTACAGTCCATGGGGTCACAAAGAGTTGGACACGACTGAGCGACTTAACAACAACACCACCACTCTCTTTAAGAATTTTCCTCAGTTTGTTGTGATCCACATAGTCAAAAGTTTTAGTGTAGTCAATGGAGCAGAAATAGTTTTTCTGGAATTTCCTTGCTTTCTTCATGATCCAACGAATGTTGGCAATTTGATCTCTGCTTCTTCTGTCTTTTCTAAATCCAGCTTGTACAAGAAATAGTGATAGATCAACTGAACATTAATACAGGAAAAAAGTGAACATCAAGTTTTATCTTGTGCCATACACAAAAATCACCCTGAAATGGATGATAAATGTAAATAGATTCTAAGTGGAATTAAATGCAAACCTTGAAACTTTAAAGTGTATAGAAGAAAACATAGGAGAAAATCTTTGGGACTCTGGGAGTAGGTAAAAGTTCACAGAATACAAATTGCACAAAAGTATTTAAAACATGATAAATTAGATGTTAGCAAAATTTAAAGCTTTTGCTGTTTGAAAGATTTTTGAGAAAATGAAAAGGCAAACTTTGCATTAGAAGAAACTACACACAGCACTTAATATCAGACAAAATAGTTACATCCAGAATATATAAATGCCTTTTATAATCCCTTTATGAGAAAAAAAAACTGATAAAAATGGGGGAAAGATATGAACAGATAGTTCATGAAATAAGATAGCCATGAATGGCCATCAAATGCATGATACAACCTAGGCTGAATTTAGGAGGCACATTGTATGGACTCCATAACAGTTGGGCTGGCAATTGAGGGCATAGGCAGGGAGAGAGGGCAACCCTGCTTCTTCCCACTATCTCTTCCCATACATTTCTCCATTTTCTCTTTTCCTTTTGCTTCTTTTCATCCCTTTGTCTGAAGGAGATGAGATTTTGGAGGGCTCAAGTCCAGTGGTCTGTATTTATCCTATGGTCATACAGCTACTTCTGCTGCTGCTGCTGCTGCTGCTATCGCGTCAGTCGTGTCCGACTCTGTGAGACCCCATAGACGGCAGCCCAACAGGCTCCTCTGTCTCTGAGATTCTCCAGGCAAGAATACTGGAATGGGTTGCCATTTCCTTCTCCTAGGCAGAGTCGGAAGCCACAGCCCAGCCTCCTGACTTCCTGGGTGCAGATTCTTCTTGGACCAGTGAAAGGGGTGTGGTCTGGGGCACCATGGGCCTGGTTGGTTTCCCTTTCCTCCTACCTTCAGATTAAAATTGTGTGGTTCTTTAAAACTGGTGGTCCAGCAGAAATAGAGCCACATTTACATTTAAGGTGTGTTTTCTAAGCAGAAGTGCAGTGTCACTTGGTGAGATCTAGCAGGTGTTTCTGTTTTACCCTGAGTGGCAGAATCATGTCTCACCACTTTGGGCAAAGATCAGCACTGGCTTTTGGCTCCCTGAATCAAGGCATAAATTTATATTGCTGTAACCCGGTTATGCTTTCAAGGTGGTGTTCTCAGTTATTTGTAAAGTTTTGTAAAATGTTTCTCTCTTGCCTGTGTGGGGAAAAAAAAANATGATTATTGCTTGGTGAAAATGAAAGTGGAAAGTGAAAAAGCTCAACATTCAGGAAATGAAGATTATGGCATCCAGTCCCATCACTTCATGGGAAATAGATGGGGAAACAGTGGAAACAATGTCAGACTTTATTTTTTTGGGCTCCAAAATCACTGCAGATGGTGACTGCAGCCATGAAATTAAAAGAAACTTACTCCTTGGAAGAAAAGTTATGACCAACCTAGACAGCATATTCAAAAGCAGAGACATTACTCTGCTGACTAAGGTCTGCCTAGTCAAGGCTATGATTTTGCCAGTAGTCATGTATGGATGTGAGAGTTGGACTGTGAAGAAGGCTGAGTGCCTAAGAATTGATGCTTTTGAAGTGTGGTGTTGGGGAAGACTCTTGAGAGTCCCTTGGACTGCAAGGAGATCCAACCAGTCCATTCTGAAGGAGATCAGTCCTGGGATTTCTTTGGAAGGAATGATGCTAAAGCTGAAACTCCAGTACTTTGGCCACCTCATGCGAAGAGTTGACTCATTGGAAAAGACTCTGATGCTGGGAGGGATTGGGAGCAGGAGGAGAAGGGGATGACAGAGGATGAGATGGCTGGATGGCATCACTGACTCAATGGACATGAGTCTGAGTGAACTCCGGGAGTTGGTGATGGACAGGGAGGCCTGGCGTGCTGCGATCCATGGGGTGGCAAAGAGTCGGACACGACTGAGTGACTGAACTGAACAGTAGCAGCTGTTCTGCAAATAGTCTGAGAATTATTTGTTTCTCAAAACATTCTGAACTAGAACAGAGTTATGATTATTGCATAACTTAAATTTAATGGAATATCAAACTTTACTTGTAATGCCCTCACTAAGGGCCATGTGCTAGTGTTGATGGACTGAAAAAAGATTCTTAAAGTATGAAAATTAATCTAAAAACTTCAAAAAACATTTTATTTTTATATTAATAAATAATAACTATAAGAGTCTAAAAGGAGGGTCACTTAATATTTTGAGTTAACTTTATAGTCCCTATTTTAGAGGGGAGGTGATAATCATTTAGGTGTTTCTATCAGGTCTTGGGAAGAACTACAGGTAAACTGCATGAAGTATTTACCTTAGCTCGGGTTCTCTCCTCCAGGGCAGTTTCTGACACACTTTACATGCTCTCTGTATGATGTGTCAGTGTGGGCATGTATATCATGCCTGTGCATATGTATAAATTGAATTTTAGTCTGATTTTAAGATATCAGCAAGCAGAATAGGAAGGCTTCATGTCATATGATCCAAAGGATTAAAAAGGCTGTTTTGGTGATTGCAGCCATGAAATTAAAAGACGCTTACTCCTTGGAAGCAAAGTTATGACCAACCTAGACAGCATATTAAAAAGCAGAGACATTACTTTGCCAACAAAAGTCCATCTAGTAAAGGCTATGGTTTTTCCAGTGGTCATGTATGGAGGTGAGAGTTAAAGAAAGAGTATAAGGAAAGCTGAGCACCAAAGAATTGATGCTTTTGAACTGTGGTGTTGGAGAAGACTCTTGAGANATGTTATCTTCCCCTAAGGAGACTAATGAAAATAAATCAAAATCTTTGAAATTTAACCCTAGCACTATGGACTGAATACATGTTGTCACTGCAAAACTTATATGTTGAATCCCTAATCCCCAAAGTGATGAGGTAAAACCTTTCAAAGGTAATTAGGATTAGATCATGAGGGTGGGTTCTCATGATGCAACTAGCACTCTTAGAAGAGTTTTAAAAGAACGTTTGCTCTCCCTTTCCTCTCTACAAGGAAATGGAGAGCATGCTACAAGGAGGATGTACAAGGAGGCTATCTGCAAATCAGTTTAAGAGGGCTTTCACCAGACAGCAAATCTGCTAGAAGCTTAATCCTGGACTTCCCAATTGCTGGTACTGTGAAACATAAATGTCTGTTGTTTTAACCCACCCAGTCTATGGTATTTGTTATAGCAGCCTGAACTAAGATATCTGGGATAAATTAATAGCCACTTTGCAGAACTAGCACCCAAATGAACCCTAAATCCATATTATTTAAATTAAATGACTGGTATTCTGTGAATCAGCCATCTGTGTTTATTATATACCCTCCCACCCACTCCTAACATTAGGTGCTCAATCTGGCAATTTCAGAAGAAGCTATGGCAAGAACAGGTAAGCAGCTATTTATGGTCAACAAAGGCACTGTTTAAGCATGATTTCTGGCAGGAAGATAGAATTATTAACTCTGGATTGCTCTGTGAATTCTGAAGTCCCAAGATTATTTAAGAACTTATCAAAGCTAGCCTCACTCTTCATGAGACATCATACCATTAAGTGCTATAGGGGATGTAAAAGAAAAGAAGGACGTTTGGCAGAACTCAAAAAGCAGGCAAACTCAAATTCAATTTTTGTTTTGTTTGGAAAAAGTGCATGTCAATTTTTGATCTTCAAAGGAAAATTATTTTCTGACTACTTTAGTCCTCACTTGGGTTCACCATAATTAATAATCAGAGAGAAACAATCAGTAAACTTAAAAATGAACTGTTTGAAACCCAAGGATCTCCCATGTTTTGGTTGCTCCATGTCAGAGGGCAGATGTCGCTGACCATCTACCTCTATAGTCTAAACTCTAAAACTGCTAAATTAATTAACATGTGCAAAGTACTGTGCTCAGCATGAATCCCAGAAGAGGCTATCCATAGGTATCAGTCTCCATCCCCTTTACAGGGTTATTTCAAGGAATCCTAAGCAAATATTGCAAATAAGCCCCTAATATAACAAATATCCCCATTTACTATATTAGGACTTAATAAATGTTAATTTCTTTCTTTCCAGGTTGAACTTATACAAAAACAAAAGCCATGACATTTTAAAATGTGAAACTGATAAATTTGAAAGAACATTCTGTGGACCCGAGAATTAAAAAAAAAAAAAAAGATATCTTCTAACTAAAAATAATGTTTGCAAAACTGATTTGCATTTCAAATTTTGGCAATACACCTATGAAGGGTGTCTCTGGCTCAGAATTCTGGCAAGAGGTGATGAGGACTTGAACTAAGGTGGTGGCAGGAGATTGGAGACAAATGGTTATAAGAGGCAGATAGCAGAATTGTCAGGACTTGAGTGCTGTCGACAGACAACCTGATTCCATCTCGGCACCAACTCATACTAACTGTGCAATTCAAGGACTTGTCTAACTTTCCCATCTATGAAATAAAGAGGAAAATAATCTTAACTTCACAGATAGATGTGAGGATTAAATGAGACAATACATGTAAGGCACGTTTCCTGACATGTTTTTANCCTGATTCCATCTCGGCACCAACTCATACTAACTGTGCAATTCAAGGACTTGTCTAACTTTCCCATCTATGAAATAAAGAGGAAAATAATCTTAACTTCACAGATAGATGTGAGGATTAAATGAGACAATACATGTAAGGCACGTTTCCTGACATGTTTTTACAATAAATGTTAGCTGTTATTAATAGATGTCATTTATTCCTGTGTGCACATGGTCCCTGGTCATATTAACACCTTGACTGATGTTGAACATCTTTTCACATATTCAGGGAAATGCAAATTAAAACTACAATGAGATATCACCTCACCCCTGTCTGAATGGCAACAAATCAAAGACAACAAATAACAAATCTTGTGAGAATGTGGGTAGAGAAAATAGCCCTTGTGTTGGTGGGAATATAAACTGTCTCAGCAACATACAAAAAAGTAGGGAGGGTGCTCAAAAAAAAAAAAATACAATTACCATCTGACCCAGCAATACCCTCTTCTGGGTATTTACCAAAGGGAATGAAAGCTAGATATCAAAGAGATATCTGCATTCCTTGTTTATTACAGCACTATTCACAACAGCCAAAATACGGAACAACCAAAGTGTCCTTTGACAGCTGAATAGATAAGGAAGATGTGGCATATGTACAATGGAATGCTATACATTTATTTTAAAAAATGAACTCTTGCCATATACAATGACGTGAATGAACCACTATGCTAAGTGAAATAAGTCAAAGAAAGACAACTAGCATATGATTTCCCATATACTGTATGTGGAATCTGAAAAACAAAACAAAAGAGAAACAAACTCATAGATACAGAAAACAAATTGATGGTTTCCAGAGGGGAAAGGAATTGGATCAGGAAGCTAAATAGGTAAAGGGGATTAAAAGGTATAAATTTCCAGCTATATAATAGATAAATCACAGAGTGTAATGTACAGTACAGGAATATATTCATAATACTGTAATAATTTTGTATGGTGACAAGTGGTAAATAAACTTATCATGGTGATCATTTCAAAACATATAAATATCAAATCACTATTATGTACACCTGAAAATAATATGATATGGTATGTGGATTATACTTTAATAAAAAAGAAAAAATTTTTCACTGAAAAAAAATCCCCCCCATGTAGAGAGATTGCTTATTCTGTGGAAAAATAATACAAATCAAAATCTTTAATACAGTAGTCATAATAGAAAGTCAACTTGGGACTTGAAAATCTGGCAATCAGATTCTGAGTCCTGTTTCAACACCAAATTCCTGTTTCCTAACAACACCAAATTCTGGTGTCTCAGACACTGGTCAGTGAACTCAGATTTGAACTGAATTCTATTCAGTTCCTGATATCCAGTTGAAAAAAATACATTTGAGAAACAATCTAAAATAGAGTATAGCCACCCATTCCCTCAAATATCCTAAAAGTTAGCTTCCAATTCACCATAAAAGCAATGGCCCAGACTAGTTATCTTTCTGCTGAAATATCTGGCTACATTTATCTCTTGTGGTTCAGACAGTAGAATTTGCCTGCTATGCAGGAAACTTGGCTTCGATATCTGGATCAGCAAGATCCCCTGGAGAAAGGAAAGACTACACATTTAAGTGGGCTTCCCAGGTAGCACAAGTATTCTTGCCTGGAGAATTCCATGGACAGAGGATTCTGATGGGACTACAGCCCAGGGATCTTCAAGAGTTGGACACAACTGAGTGACCAACACTTTCACTTTTCTCATCTTTTAATTCAGAGTCAATTAAAGACTTACCTATATGAAAAACACTTTGTATTGTTAGGAAAACTAGAGACATTACCTGTAAGCTATTTAATTATCACTATGTAGAACTCCATACAAACATTTCTCTTAGACTTTCATCTTATGAAACATCACTCTTAAAGAAATAATACTTGTGATTTTTTTTTTTTGTTTGTTTTTAATCAATACTACAATGTTTGGTTTTGGCTTCCAAGGAGCTCATGATTAAATTTTGTGTTCAATATAATACAATTTATAATAAAAGTTAATAATATTGGTGGGATTATGACCCATCTATTTCCATCATTATTTGCCCATCATTATGGAAAGATGTAGCTAAAAGACCAAGTAAGGAATTGGTAGATAACAGAGGGCCAAAATTAGTTAAATTTCAGTGTTTTTCATTCTGATTCATTGGCTTGCCTTATATCCTCAGGAAAACATCAAACAGATTTTATGATATTCAGTAATTTTGAAAATAATTATTTACCTATTCAACAAATATTTATTGCAGATTATCAAAAAGCAAAGGGCTTCCCTTGTGGCTCAGCTGGTAAAGAATCTGTCTACAATGCAGGAGACCTGGGTTCGATCCCTGGGTCGGGAAGATCCCCTGGAGAAGGGAAAGGCTACCCACTCCAGTATTCTGGCCTTGAGAATTCCATGGACTGTATAGTCTATGGGGTCGCAAAGAGTCAGACACAACTGAGTGACTTTCATTTCACTACCAAGCAGCAAAGGGCTTCCAGGTGGCACTGCTGCTGCTGCTGCTGCTCCTAAGTCACTTCAGTCATGTTACACTCTGAGTGACCCCATAGACGGCCCCCAACCAGGCTCCCCAGACCCTGGGATTCTCCAGGCAAAAACACTAGAGTGGGTTGCCATTTCCTTATCCAGTGCATGAAAGTGAAAAGAGAAAGGGAAGTTACTCAGTCACGTCCACCTCTTTGCAACCCCATGGACTGCAGCCCATCAGGCTCCTCCATCCATGGGATTTTCCAGGCAAGAGTACTGGAGTGGGGTGCCACCGCTTTCTCCATCCAGGTGGCACTAGTGGTAAAAAATCCAGCCGCCAATGCAGAAGACATGGGTTCAGTCCCTGGGTTGGGAAGATGCTCTAGAGGAGGGCAAGGAAACCCACTGCAGTATTCCTGCCTGGAGAAGCCCAGGGACAGAGGAACCTGGCGAGCCATAGTCCATGGTGTCGCCTAGAGCTGGCCATGACTGAAGCGACTTAGCAAGTGTGGACAATGAGCAAGAGAATCATGACTATTGCCACTATGAGGCTTGCAGTTTGATGGAGAAGGTGGAGAATAATTTCACAAGTAAACTTATACTCACAAAGTAAGGCATGTGCTGAGAAGAGGAGATTTAGGGTGCCATGTGTACATTAACTCTGTGGTATAAGTTCAGTCCAGTTCAGTCACTCACTCGTGTCTGACTTTGCAACCTCATGGACTGTCCCTGTCCGTAACCAACTCCTGGATATCACCCAAACTTATGTCCGTTGAGTCAGTGATGCCATCCCACCACCTCATCCTCTGTCATCCCCTTCTCCTTCTGCCTTCAATCTTTCCCAGCACCAGGATCTTTTCAAATGAGTCAGCTTTTCACATCAGGTGGACAAAGTACTGGAGTTTCAGCTTCATCGATTCTTCCAATGAACACCTAGGGCTGATTTCCTTTAGGATGGACTGGATGGATCTCCATGCAGTCCAAGGGACTCTCAAGGGTCATCTCTAACACCACAGTTCAAAAGCATCAATTCTTCAGTGCTCAGCTTTCTTTGTAGTCCTCTCTCACCTCCATACGTGACTACTGGAAAAACCATAACGTTTACCAGACAGACGTTTGTTGGCAAAGTAATGTCTCTGCTTTTTAATATGCTGTGTAGTTTGGTCATAACTTTCCTTCCAAGGAGTAAGCATCTTTTAATTTCATGGTTGCAGTCACCATCTGCAGTGATTTTGGAGCCCCAAAAAAATAAAGTCAGCCACTGTGTCCACTGTTTCCCCATCTATTTTCCATGAAGTGATGGGACCAGATGCCATGATCTTCATTTTCTGAATGTTGAGCTTTAAGCCAAATTTTTCACTCTCCTCTTTCACTTTCATCAAGAGGTTCTTTAGTTCTTCACTTTCTGCCATAAGGGTGGTGTCATCTGCATATCTGAGGTTATTGATATTTCTCCCAGCAATCTTGATTCCAGCTTGTGCTTCATCCAGCTCAGCGTTTCTCATGATGTACTCTGCATGTAAGNCTTCATTTTCTGAATGTTGAGCTTTAAGCCAAATTTTTCACTCTCCTCTTTCACTTTCATCAAGAGGTTCTTTAGTTCTTCACTTTCTGCCATAAGGGTGGTGTCATCTGCATATCTGAGGTTATTGATATTTCTCCCAGCAATCTTGATTCCAGCTTGTGCTTCATCCAGCTCAGCATTTCTCATGATGTACTCTGCATGGAAGTTAAATGAGCAGGGTGACAATATACAGCCTTGACGTACTTCTTCTCCTATTGAGAATGAGTCTGTTCTTCTGTGTCCAGTTCTAACTGTTGCTTCCTGACCTGCATACAGGTTTCTCAAGAGGCAGGTCAGATGGTCTGGTATTCCCATCTCTTTCAGATTTTTCCACAGTTTCTTGTAATCCACACAATCAAAGGTTTTGGCATAGTCAATAAAACAGAAATAGATATATATTTTTTAATTCTCTTTTCCATGATCCAGCAGATGTTGGCAATTTGATCTCTGGTTCCTCTGCCTTTTCTAAAACCAGCTTGAACATCTGGAAGTTCACCATTTACGTATTGCTTAAGCCTGGCTTGGAGAATTTTGAGCATTACTTTACTAGCGTCTGAGATGAGTACAATTGCGCGGTAGTTTGAACATTCTTTGGCATTGCCTTTCTTTAGGATTGGAGTGAAAACTGACCTTTTCCAGTCCTGTGGCCACTGGGGAGTTTTCCAAATTTGCTGACATATTGAGTGCAGTGCTTTCACAGCATCATCTTTTAGGATTTGAAATAGCTCCATTGGAATTCCATCACCTCCACTAGCTTTCTACATAGTGATGCTTCCTTTATTTATTTATTTACTTTATTTTACTTTACAATACTGTATTGGTTTTACCATACATCAACATGTATCCACCACGGGTGTACACATGTTCCCAATCCTGAACCCCCCTCTCACCTCCCTACCCTTGCCATCTCTCTGGGTCATCTCAGTGCACCAGTCCCAAGCATCCTGTATCCTGCATTGAACCTAGACTGGCGATTCATTTCTTATATGATAGTGATGCTTCCTAAGGCCCAATTGACTACATATTCCAGGATGTCTGACTCTAGGTGAGTGATCACACCATTGTGATTATCTGGGTCATGGAAATCCAGTTCTTCTGTGTATTCTTGCCACCTATTCTTAATATCTTCTGCTTCTGTTCAGTCCCTCCCATTTCTGTCTGGTCCCTGCCATTTCTGTCTTTATTGAGCACATCTTTGCATGAAATGTTTCTTTGATATTGCTAATTTTCTTGAAGAGATCTCTAGTCTTTCCCATTCTATTATTTCCCTCTATTTCTTTGCACTGATCACTGAGGAAAGCTTTCTTGTCTCTCCCTGCTATTCTTTGGAACTCTGCATTCAAATGGGTATATCTTTCCTTCTCTCCTTTGCTTCTCATTTTGCTTCTTTTCACAGCTATTTGTAGGGCCTCCTCAGATAGCCATTTTGCTTTTTTGCATTTTTTTTCCCCTTGGGGATGGCCTTGATCTCTTCTCCTGTAGAATATCATGAACCTCCATCCATAGTTCGTCAGGCACTCTGTCTATCAGATCTAGTCCAAATTGCCTTGATTCATGGACCTAACATTCTAGCTTCCTATGCAATAGTGTTCTCTATTGCATCAGACCTTGCTTCTATCACCAGTTACATCCACAACTGGGTGTTGTTTTTTCTTTGGCTCAGTCCCATCATTCTTTCTGGAGTTATTTCTCCACTGATCTCTAGTAGCATATTGGGCACCTACCAACCTGGGGAGGTCATCTTTTTGCCTTTTCATACTGTTCATAGGTTCTCAACACAAGAATACTGAAATGGTTTGCCATTCCCTTTTCCAGCAGATCACATTTTATCAGAACTCTCTACCATGACCCGTCTGTCTTGGATGGCCTACATGGCATGGTTTAGTTTCATTGAGTTAGACAAGGCTGTGGTCCATGTGATTAGGTTGGTTAGTTTTCTGTGATTGTGGTTTCAGTGTGTCTGCCCTCTGATGCCCTCTCTCAGCACCTACTGTCTTAGTGGGGTTTCTCTTTCTTTGGACATGAAGTATCTCTTCACAGCTGCTCCAGCAATGTGCAGCTGCTACGCCTTACCTTGGACGTGGGTTATCTCCTCACGGCCACCACTCCTGGCCTTGGACATATGGTATAAAAGAGGCTTCATTGCTTCCAATTCATACTTTCTTTCACAATTTTCTTAATGACATATTCTACAAATGTCAGATATATTTTCAAGTTTTTAAAATAAATTTCACCTAGGTTTTGATCAGGCTTAAATCAAAGTTGATTGTCAGAAGATTGTATGTGTTTATACTATTTAAATTTTATAGTTAAGAATAAGATATGCTTTGGTTTAATTATGAATTTCTTGAAAAGCCCTTTAGTAAACTATAAGTTCTAGATAAAACTTGGACACTTATTAACAAATTTGAAACCTGACATTTAGCTCTTTTAACTATCACAATTAATGGGATTCTTGACTATATCATTTTTCTAGAGGTAATGATGGGTATACAAGATAGCTATGTAGTTTGGGAGGTTTATTAGATGATCTGTCAGCCAGGGCAGATAATGAAGGGAAATGGCCGGCACACTAAGCACAAGTGGCTGCGGTCGGCACACTAAGCATGGCCGAGAGGAGCTACCCTACGTCTGAGGTAAGGGGCAATAGCTGAGAGTGGCTACCCCACATCCAACGCCAGGGATGGTGGCCGGAAGGAGCCACCCCCTGTCTGAGGCCAGGGGTGGCGATCAAAGCCAGGGGCAGCAGCCAGGAGAAACAATCCCACGCCCGAGGCCAGGGCGGCGACTGGGAGGAGCTACCCCACGTCTAAG
>SJYX01004257.1:331404-343481 GCA_006410675.1 Oreotragus oreotragus | reverse complement strand
CCATGAAGTGATGGGACCAGATGACATGATCTTCATTTTCTGAATGTTGAGCTTTAAGCCAACTTTTTCACTCTCCTCCTTCACTTTCATCAAGAGGCTTTTTAGTTCCTCTTCACTTTCTGCCATAAGGGTGGTGTCATCTGCATATCTGAGGTTATTGATATTTTTCCCGGCAATCTTGATTCCAGCTTGTGTTTCTTCCAGTCCAGCGTTTCTCATGATGCACTCTGCATATAAGTTAAATAAGCAGGGTGACAATATACAGCCTTGACGTACTCCTTTTCCTATTTGGAACCAGGCAAAATGGAAGTAGTCAAACAGGAGATGACAGGAGTGAACATCAACATTCTAGGAATTAGCAAATTAAGATGGACTGCAATGGGTGAATTTAGCTCACGTGACCATTATATCAACTACTGTGGGCAGGAATCCCTCAGAAGAAATGGAGTAGCCATCATAGTCAATAAGAGTCCAGAATGTAGTACTTGGATGCAATCTCAAAAACGACAGAATCGTCTTTGTTTGTTTACAAGGCAAAGTATTCAATATCATGGTAATCCAAGTCTATGCCCCTACTAGTAAAGCTGAAGAAGCTGAAGTTGAACAGTTCTATGAAGACCTACAACATCTTCTAGAACTAACACCCCCAAAAGATGTCCTTTTCATTATAGGGGACTGGAATACAAAAGTAGGAAGCCAAGAAACACCTGAAGTAACAGGCAAAATTGGCCTTAGAGTACAGAATGAAGCAGGGCAAAGGCTAATAGAGTTTTGCCAAGCGAATGCACTGGTCATAGCAAACACTCTCTTTCAACAACACAAGACTCTACACATGGACATCACCAGAAGATCAACACTGAAATCAGATTGATTATGTTCTTTACAGCCACAGATGGAGAAGCTCTATACAGTCAGGAAAAACAAGACACAAGCTGGAATCCAGATTGCCAGGAGAAATATCAATAACCTCAGATATGCAGATGATACCACCCTTATGGCAGAAAGTGAAGAAGAACTAAAGAGCTTCTTGATGAAAGGGAAAGAGGAGAGTGAAAAAGTTGGCTTAAAGCTCAACATTCAGAAAACTAAGATCATGGCATCTGGTCCCATCACTTCATGGGAAATAGATGGGGAAACAGTGGAAACAGTGGCTGACTTTATTTGGGGGGGCTCCAAAATCACTACCGATGGTGATTACAGCCATTCATTGATTGCGATGAAATTATAAGACACCTACTCCTTAGAATGAAAGTTATGACCAACCTAGATAGCATATTAAGAAGCAGAGATGTAACTTTCTCAACAAAAGTCTATCTAGTCAAGGCTATGGTTTTTCCAGTGGTCATGTGTGGATGTGACAGTTGGACTATAAAGAAAGCTGAGCACCAAAGAATTGATGCTTTTAAACTGTGGTGTCGGAGAAGACTCTTGAGAGTCCCTTGGACTGCCAGGAGATCCAATCACTCCGTCCTAAATGAGATCAGTCCTGGTATTCATTGGAAGGACTAATGTTGAAGCTAAAACTCAAATACTTTGGCCACCTGATGTGAAGAGCTGATTCATTGGAAAAGACTCATGGAAATGACCATTTCAATGGGAAAAATTGAGGACAGGATGAGAAGGGGATGACAGAGGATAAGATGGTTGGGTGGCATTACTGACTCAATGGACATGGGTTTGGGTGGACCTCAGGAGCTGGTGATGAATAGAGATGCCTGGCATGCTGTGGTTCATGGTATCACAAAGAGATGGACCCGACTAAGCGACTGAACTGAAGTGAAACAGGAGAAGATTTACCTGGGCAAGATATATCATTTATTCATCTTAGATGAGACCAATCATGGTACCTACAACTAGGGCAGACATGAGTTTTCTATAAGTTGATGCTTGTAAAACAGCATCATCATTATCTTCATAGCAGCAGCTAACACATAGTTCTATTGTATGTCAGGCTGTATTCTGTTGTCATTATTTTAGGAGCAAATTGGATAAAACTGATTAAATAACCTACTCAAATTCATTGTTCATGTGATAGAGGGGATTCAAACCAGGCAATCTGATTTCCAAGTTCATGCTTTTTAACCATGACACTGCCCCATGCTTTCAGAAACAATCTTTCTTAAGGTCTTCAAAATAATACATAAATAACTCTTCAAATTAAAATATCAAGCCAAGTTTAATATATTCAACATAATCAATGCATGGGCCAGTGTTTGTGTATTTCATTTTGCTGAAATAAAAGTTTGTAGTCCAAAAAGATTTTAGGCAGTTCATCTGTGTAGAAGCATGTAGATATGCATATATCCATCTTTTTAAAGGTGGAATTCCTTGGTAGTTCAGTCAGTAAAGAATCTGCCTACAGGCAAGGACACCCCGAGCTCTAGGGGGCAATCGCAGCCCCAGAGAGGCATCATCTATCAAACTGCAACCAGGTTTCATTGCTAACCAAGACTTCTTGGGATTCTGGATGGTCGACATCCGCCTGAGAAGGTGCGCCAGTAGTACACCCAGAAAACCAAGCAGCAGGGATGGGGGAGGTGTTAAGTCTCAGCCACCACGCTCGCCAAACACCTGGTTACCTGAGTGGCTCAGACCTGGGAAGGGCACAAAATGCAGGCCCAACTGAGTCTGCGCCTTTGAGGAGGACCCGAGTACCTGAACCTGAGTGGCTTAGACCTGGAAAGTGCGTGCAACCCAGGGCCTGCCTCAGACAGTTCCCAGCAAAACAACCTAGAGCCTGAGCAGTGTAGACTGGGAAAGCACACACGCCGTGAGTGGGGGCAAACCCAGTGTGGCCAAGACACTGCAAGCACTCCCCACACACATCAGTGATATTTGTTTGCAGTGTTCCTCCCTCCTCACAGTAAGACTGCACAAGTGAGCCTAAAAAAATGACCACCTTCACCCCCGTGGGTCAGGGCAGAAATTAGACACTGAAGAGACCAGCAAACAGAAGAAGCTAAAACAGAAGGAACTGCCCTGGAAGTGACATGTGCAATAGATTAAAACCTTGTAGTTAGCACCAACTACATAGAAAGGGGCCTATAGATCTTGAGAAGTATAAGCCAGATCAAGGAACTATCTGAAAATGAACTGACCCCACACTGTCCACAAAAACACCAGAGAAAGTCCTAGACTTATTTTTACTATTATCATTCTTTAAATTTTTTTTAATTTTTAAAAATTTTTAACTCCTCTATTACTCCTTTAACTTTCATTTTTATAATCTACTATTACTTTGCAAAAAAAGACTATTTTTTAAAGAAAACTTCATATATATATTTTTTATAATTTTTGTGACTTTTTTTTCTTTAATATTGTATTTTTGAGAATCCAGCCTCTACTCTAGATTTTTAATCATTTCTTTTTGGTATTTGTTATCAATTTTGTACTTTTAAAAACCCAATCTTCAGTAACCATTTTTACTTGGGAGCAAAATTACTGGCTTGACTGCTCTCTTCCCCTTTGGACTCTCCTTTTTCTCCACCAGGTCACCTCTATCTCCCCCCTCCCCCTTTCCTTCTCTACCCAACTCTGTGAATCTCTTTGTGTGTTCCAGACAGTGGAGAACACTTAGTGAACTCATTACTGGCTGGATCTGTCTCTCTCCTTTTGATTCCCCCCTTTATCCTGGCCACCTCTGTCCCCTTCCTCCCTCTTCTCTTCTTTTTGTAACTCCATGAACATCTCCGAGGGATCCAGATTGTGGAGCGCATGTAAGGAATTGATTACTGGCTAGCTTGCTCTCTCCTCTTTTGATTCCCCCTCTTCTCCTCCTTTTCACCTCTATCTCCCTCCTCCCTCTTCTCTTTTCCATGTAATTGTGTACCTCTCCAAGTGTCCCTCACTGCAGATAAACTTTTCATCACTAACCTAGATGTTTTATCATCATTGCTGTATAGATGGAGAAGTCTTGAGACTACTTTAAGAATAAGACTGAAAACCAGAGGCAGGAGGCTTAAGTCCAAATCCTGAGAACACCAGAGAACTCCTGACTCTAGGGAACATTAATCAATAGGAGCTCATCAAATGCCTCCATACCTACCCTGAAACCAAGCACCACCCAAGGGCCAACAAGTTCCAGAGCGAGACATACCATGTGAATTCTCCAGCAACACAGGAACATAGTCCTGAGCTTCAATATACAGACTGCCCAACGTCACTCCAAACCCACTGACATCTCATAACTCATTACTAGACACTTCATTGCACTCGAGAGAGAAGAAATCCAGCTCCACCCACCAGAACACCCACACAAGCTTCTCTAACCAGGAAACCTAGACAAGCCACCTGTCCAACCCCACCCATAGCTAGAAAACTCCACAACAAAGAGAACTCCACAAACTGCCAGAATATGGAATGGCCACTCCAGACACAGCAGTATGAATAAACCCACTGACATCTCATAACTCATTACTAGACACTTCATTGCACTCGAGAGAGAAGAAATCCAGCTCCACCCACCAGAACACCCACACAAGCTTCTCTAACCAGGAAACCTAGACAAGCCACCTGTCCAACCCCACCCATAGCTAGAAAACTCCACAACAAAGAGAACTCCACAAACTGCCAGAATATGGAATGGCCACTCCAGACACAGCAGTATGAATAAGATGAAGAGGCAGAGAAATACCCAGCAGGTAAAGGAACAGGATAAATGCCCACCAAACCAAACAAAAGAGGAAGACATAGGGAATCTACCTGATAAAGAATTCTGAATAATGATAGTGAAAATGATCGAAAATCTTGAAAACAAAATGGAGTTACAGATTAATAGCCTGGAAACAAGGATTGAGAAGATGCAAGAAAGGTTTAACAAGGACCTAGAAGAAATAAAAAATAGTCAATATATAATGAATAATGCAATAAATGAGATCAAAAATACTCTGGAGAGAACCAACAGTAGAACAACGGAGGCAGAAGATAGGGTAAGATAGAAGATAGAATGTTGGAAATAAATAAAACAGGAAAAAAGAAAAATGAATTAAAAGAAATGATGACAATCTCAGAGACCTCTGGGATAATGTTAAATGCCCCAACATTTGAATCATAGGAGTCTCAGAAGAAGAAGACTAAAAGAAAGACCATGAGAAAATATTTGAGGAGATAATAGTTGAAAACTTCCCTAAAATGGGGAAGGAAATAACCACCCAAGTCCAGGAAACCCAGAGAGTCCCAAATAAGATAAACCCAAGGCGAAACACCCCAAGACACATAATCAAATTAACAAAGATCAAACACAAAGAACAAATATTAAAAGCAGCAAGGGGAAAACAACAAATAACACACAAGGGGATTCCCATAAGGATAACAGCTGATCTTTCAATAGAAACTCTTCAGGCCAGGAGGGAATGGCAAGACATACTTAAAGTGTTGAACGAAAAAAACCTACAGCCCAGATTACTGTACCCAGCAAGGATCTCTTTCAAATACGAAGGAGAAATCAGAAGCTTTACAGACAAGCAAAAGCTGAGAGAATTCAGCACCACCAAACCAGCTCTCCAACAAATGCTAAAGGATATTCTCTAGACAGGAAACAAAAAGGGTGTATAAACCCGAACCCAAAACAATAAAGTAAATGGCAACGGGATCATACTTCTCAATAATTACCTTAAACGTAAATGGGTTGAATGCCCCAACCAAAAGACAAAGACTGGCTGAATGGATACAAAAACAAGACCCTTGTATATGCTGTCTACAAGAAACCCACCTCAAAACAAGGGACATAAACAGACTGAAAGTGAAAGGCTGGAAAAAGATATATCATGCAAATAGAGACCAAAAGAAAGCAGGAGTGGCAATACTCATAGCTGATAAAATAGACTTTAAAGCAAAGGCTGTGAAAAGAGACAAAGAAGGCCACTACATAATGATCAAAGGATCAATCCAAGAAGAAGATATAACAATTATAAATATATATGCACCCAACATAGGAGCACCGCAATATGTAAGACAAATGCTAACAAGTATGAAAGGGGAAATTGACAATAACACAATAATAGTGGGAGACTTTAATACCCCACTCACACCTATGGACAGATCAACTAACCAGAAAATTAACAAAGAAACGCAAACTTTAAATGATACAATAGACCAGTTAGACCTAATTGATATCTATAGGACATTTCACCCCAAAACAATGAATTTCACCTTTTTCTCAAGTGCTCACGGAACCTTCTCCAGGATAGATCACATCCTGGGACATAAATCTAACCTTGATAAATTCAAAAAAATCGAAATCATTCCAAGCATCTTTTCTGACCATAATGCATTAAGATTAGATCTCAATTACAGGAGAAAAACTATTAAAAATTCCAACATTTGGAGGCTGAACAATACGCTTCTGAATAACCAACAAATCACAGAAGAAATCAAAAAAGAAATCAAAATGTGCATAGAAATGAATGAAAATGAAAACACAACAACCCAAAACCTGTGGGACACTATAAAAGCAGTGCTAAGAGGAAAGTTCATAGCAATACAGGCATACCTCAGGAAACAAGAAAAAAGTCAAATAAATAACCTAACTCTACACCTAAAGCAACTAGAAAAGGAAGAAATGGAGAACCCCAGAGTTAGTAGAAGGAAAGAAATCTTAAAAATTAGGGCAGAAATAAATGCAAAAGAAACAAAAGAGACCATAGCAAAAATCAACAAAGCCAAAAGCTGGTTTTTTGAAAAGATAAATAAAATTGACAAACCATTAGCCAGACTCATCAAGAAACAAAGGGAGAAAAATCAAATCAATAAAATCAGAAATGAAAATGGAGAGATCACAACAGACAACACAGAAATACAAAGAATCATAAGAGACTACTATCAGCAATTATATGCCAATAAATTGGACAACGTGGAAGAAATGGACAAATTCTTAGAAAAATACAACTTTCCAAAACTGAACCAGGAAGAAATAGAAAATCTTAACAGACCCATCACAAGCACGGAAATTGAAACTGTAATCAGAAATCTTCCAGCAAACAAAAGCCCAGGTCCAGACGGCTTCACAGCTGAATTCTACCAAAAATTTCGAGAAGAGCTAACACCTATCCTACTCAAACTCTTCCAGAAAATTGCAGAGGAAGGTAAACTTCCAAACTCATTCTATGAGGCCACCATCACCCTAATACCAAAACCTGACAAAGATGCCACAAAAAAAGAAAACTACAGGCCAATATCACTGATGAACATAGATGCAAAAATCCTCAACAAAATTCTAGCAATCAGAATCCAACAACACATTAAAAAGATCATACACCATGACCAAGTAGGCTTTATCCCAGGAATGCAAGGATTCTTCAATATTCGCAAATCAATCAATGTAATTCACCACATTAACAAATTGAAAAATAAATGCCATATGATTATCTCAATAGATGCAGAGAAGGCCTTTGATAAAATTCAACATCCATTTATGATAAAAACTCTCCAGAAAGCAGGAATAGAAGGAACATACCTCAACATAATAAAAGCTATATATGACAAACCCACAGCAAACATTATCCTCAATGGTGAAAAATTGAAAGCATTTCCCCTAAAGTCAGGAACAAGACAAGGATGTCCACTTTCACCGCTACTATTCAACATAGTTCTGGAAGTTTTGGCCACAGCAATCAGAGCAGAAAAAGAAATAAAAGGAATCCAAATTGGAAAAGAAGAAGTAAAACTCTCACTGTTTGCAGATGACATGATCCTCTACATAGAAAACCCTAAAGACTCCACCAGAAAATTACTAGAGCTAATCAATGAATATAGTAAAGTTGCAGGATATAAAATCAACACACAGAAATCCCTTGCATTCCTATACACTAATAATGAGAAAGTAGAAAACGAAATTAAGGAAACAATTCCATTCACCATTGCAACGAAAAGAATAAAATACTTAGGAATATATCTACCTAAAGAAACTAAAGACCTATATATAGAAAACTATAAAACACTGATGAAAGAAATCAAAGAGGACACTAATAGATGGAGAAATATACCATGTTCATGGATTGGAAGAATCAATATAGTGAAAATGAATATATTACCCAAAGCAATCTACAGATTCAATGCAATCCCTATCAAGCTACCAGCGGTATTTTTCACAGAACTAGAACAAATAATTTCAAGATTTGTATGGAAATACAAAAAACCTCGAATAGCCAAAGCAATTTTGAGAAAGAAGAATGGAACTGGAGGAATCAACTTACCTGACTTCAGGCTCTACTACAAAGCCACAGTCATCAAGACAGTATGGTACTGGCACAAAGACAGAAATATAGATCAATGGAACAAAATAGAAAGCCCAGAGATAAATCCACACACATATGGACACCTTATCTTTGACAAAGGAGGCAAGAATATACAATGGAGTAAAGACAATCTCTTTAACAAGTGGTGCTGGGAAAACTGGTCAACCACTTGTAAAAGAATGAAACTAGATCACTTTCTAACACCACACACAAAAATAAACTCAAAATGGATTAAAGATCTAAATGTAAGACCAGAAACTATAAAACTCCTAGAGGAGAACATAGGCAAAACACTCTCTGACATAAATCACAGCAGGATCCTCTATGACCCACCTTCCAGAATATTGGAAATAAAAGCAAAAATAAATGAATGGGATCTAATTAAAATTAAAATCTACTACACAACAAAGGAAACTATAAGCGAGGTGAAAAGAGAGACTTCAGAATGGGAGAAAATAATATCAAATGAAGCAACTGACAAAGAATTAATCTCAGAAATATACAAGCAACTCCTGCAGCCCAACTCCAGAAAAATAAATGACCCAACCAAAAAATGGGCCAAAGAACTAGACAGACATTTCTCCAAAGAAGACATACAGATGGCTAACAAACACATGGAAAGATGCTCAACATCACTCATTATCAGAGAAATGCAAATCAAAACCACAGTGAGGTACCATTTCACGCCAGTCAGAATAGCTGCTATCCAAAAGTCTACAAGCAATAAAGCTGGAGAGGGTGTGGAGAAAAGGGAACCCTCTTACTCTGTTGGTAGGAAAGAAAACTAGTATAGTCACTATAGGGAACAGTGTGGAGATTCCTTTAAAAACTGGAAATAGAACTGCCTTATGACCCAGCAATCCCACTGCTGGGCATACACAGAGGAAACAAGAATTGAAAGAGACACGTGTACCCCAATGTTCATTGCAGCACTGTTTCTAATATCCAGGACATGGAAGCAACCTAGATGTCCATCAGCAGATGAACAGATAAGAAAGCTGTGGTACATATACACAATGGAGTATTATTCAGCCATTAAAAAGAATACATTTGAATCAGTTCTAAAGAGGTAGATGAAACTGGAGCCTATTATGCAGAGTCAAGTAATCCAGAAAGAAAAACACCAATACATTATATTAATGCAGCTATATGGAATTCAGAAAGATGGTAACGATAACCCTGTATGCGAGACAGCAAAGAGACACAAACAAATCACCAGTCCAGGTGTGATGCATGATACAGGATGCTCGGGGCTGGTGCACTGGAATAACCCAGAGAGCTGGTATGGGGAGGGAGGTGGGAGTGGAGCTCAGGATGGAGAACACGTGTACACCTATGGCAGATTCATGTCAATGTATGGCAAAACTAATACAATATTGTAAAGTAATTAGCCTCCAAATAAAATATATAAATTTATATTAAAAAAAGAGAATCTGCCTGCAGTGTAGGATACCTGGTTTCGATCTCTGGGTTGGGAAGATCCCCTGGAGAAGGAAATGGCAACACACTCCAGTATTCTTGCCTGTAAAATTCCATGGACAGAGCAGTCTTGTAGCCTACAGACCACGGGGTTGTGGAGTCAGACACAACTTAGCAATTCAGCCTCTAATCAAGAAAGTGTAAGTGTAAGTCACACAGTCGTGTCCGACTCTTTGCCACCCCATGAACTATAACCTGCCTGGTTCCTCTGTCCATGGAATTCTCCAGGCAAGAATATTTGAGTGGGTGGCCATTTCCTTCTCCAGGGGATCTTCCCGACCTGGGATTGCTGGGAGAAATAATAATAACCTCAGACATGTAGAAAGTGGAGAGGAACTAAAAAGCCTCTTGATGAAAGTGAAAGAGGAGAGTGAAAATGTTGGTTTAAAGGTCGACATTCAGAAAACAAAGATCATAGCATCCGGTCCCATCACTTCATGGGAAATTGATGGGGAAACAGTGGAAACAGTGTCAGACTTTATTTTTTGGGGCTCCAAAATCACTGCAGATGGTGATTGCAGCCATGAAATTAAAAGACACTTACTCCTTGGAAGAAAAGTTATGACCAACCTAGATAGCATATTCAAAAGCAGAGACATTACTTTGCCTACTAAGCTCCGTCTAGTCAAGGCTATGGTTTTTCCTGTGGTCGTGTATGGATGTGAGAGTTGGACTGTGAAGAAGGCTGAGCACCAAAGAATTGATGCTTTTGAACTGTGTGTTGGGGAAGACTCTTGAGAGTTCCTTGGACTGCAAGGAGATCCAACCAGTCCATTCTGAAGGAGATCAGCCCTAGGATTTCTTTGGAAGGAATGATGCTAAAGCTGAAACTCCAGTACTTTGGCCACCTCATGCAAAGAGTTGACTCGTTGGAAAAGACTCTGATGCTGGGAGGGATTGGGGGCAGGAGGAGAAGGGGATGACAGAGGATGAGATGGCCGGATGGCATCACCGACTTCATGGATGTAAATTTGAGTGAACTCGGGAATTGGTGATGGACAGGGAGGCCTGGCGTGCTGTGATTCATGGGGTCGCAAAGAGTCAGACATGACTGAGTGACTGAACTGAACTGAACTGAAAGACAAAATAACTAACCAGTTTTATGTTCTTCATTAAATATTTTGAGATAATTGCAGATTCACCTACAGTTGTAAGAAATAACATAGAGATCCCATGTACCCTCTACTCAGTTTCACCCAAAGGCAGCATTTTGCAAAATTATGGTTCAGTTCACAGCCAGAATATCGTGATAGATTATATGATATATATCATATATATATATATTTTAAGATACAAAAAATTTCCATCATCATATAAATCCTTCATGTTGCCCTTTTACAGCCACTTTCACTATCCTCCAACTTCTTGCCACTTAACTTCAAACCACTAATCTCTTGTTTCTTCTAAATTTGTTGTATGCAAATTTCCTGAAATTTCCACAACTATAAAGCAGCTAATTAATTTTATGGGATTCTCAATTTTCCTTGTGTTTGTTATATCCTTACAGTTGCTTACTGAATTTCCTTAATGGACCACTTTCACTATCCTCCAACTTCTTGCCACTTAACTTCAAACCACTAATCTCTTGTTTCTTCTAAATTTGTTGTATGCAAATTTCCTGAAATTTCCACAACTATAAAGCAGCTAATTAATTTTATGGGATTCTCAATTTTCCTTGTGTTTGTTATATCCTTACAGTTGCTTACTGAATTTCCTTAATGGATGAGAGTGGGCACAAGTGTGAACAATGAGAGAAGTGGCAGCATCAGTAAAACATATCCAAGAGGGGCTCTTTCTTATTTTTCTACACCAATATTCCCCCTACATTTAATGTCTGGTTTCAAGAACATTTTTGTGATTTATAAGTGTGAAGTACTTTTTTAAAAAGACTTCATTTTCCAAGACCTTATACCAATAAACTTTGATTGTAATAATACATATATCTGCCAGTTTACATTGGCTTTTCTAAATGAAGGAAGCATTATCTTCCTCCAAAGATAATGGACCAACAAATCCCCACACAATGCGCACACAACTTCTGTTAGAAGATAACACCTTATTTGTGGGAGTTGGAGCCCTGCTGGGTTTATTGTTTTATAATAATTACCATTACTGATTCTTGTAGTGGTATTTTACTATCATTTCTGAAACATTAATAAGTTTGCATAATTCTTTTTTTTTTGGGAAAATTGTGTCTTTCTTTTATTTATTTATTTTTTTATGGATAGAATAGATTTTTTAAATTTTATTATTATTATTATTATTTTACTTTACAATATTGTATTGGTCTTGTTATACATCAACATGAATCCACCACGAATATACACGTGTTCCCAATCCTGAGCCCCCCTCCCACCTCCCTCC
>SJYX01004257.1:291191-329358 GCA_006410675.1 Oreotragus oreotragus | reverse complement strand
TACACGTGTTCCCCATCCTGAACCCACCTCCCACCTCCCTCCCCATACCATCCCTCTGGGTCATCCCAGTGCACAAGCCCCAAGCATCCTGTATCCTGCATCAAACCTAGACTGGCAATTCATTTCTTATATGATATTATACATGTTTCAATGCCATTCTTCCAAATCTTCCCACCCTCTCCCTCTCCCACAGAGTCCAAAAGACTATTCTATACATCTGTGTCTCTTTTGCTGTCTTGCATACAGGGTTATCTCATGATTCTTATAATAGAAAACTATACTTTTAAACAAAACTATTATAAACTTATTTTCCTTGTTCTATGCCACAGAGGCTGTTCTGGAGAAGGAAATATGTAAATGTATATTATTTTTTTTTTCCATTTTACTTTATTTTACTTTACAGTACTCTATTGGTTTTGGCATACATTGACATGAATCTGCCACGGGTGTACACGAACATATTATTACATAGGATGTATGTATGTTTGTATCCTGACCTTTCTGTGTATTATATTCTGAAAAAAATATTGTGCAAATACTTACTAGGAAAGAGCAGTTATTTTATTTATTACTGTATAAAATCATCTTGATTTTATTAATAGGAAAGTAAAACTGAATTATCTTGCACATAGTGCTGATGGAAAGTTGCTTTGTAGACTGTAAAATCTTATTTCTCAAAGATTTTAGTTAGATGAAACTTTACTGGCATTGTATAAGTTACATTAAAAAGGTGGAGTGCTAGAATTAGCAAAAAAGTATTTTACAAGAAAATGGAATCACTCTGAATTTGTTTATATTTGACAATAAACTACCCTCAGTCTTCATTCCTGTTTGAGCAACTCAGATTTGCACTGTTCTTCCTTAATATCTCTTTTCTAGAAGCTAAAGCTAAATTTAGCTTTGTGCTTTAAACTAGGTTGGTGAGTAGTTTAAAAAAAGTCAATTATATTAATAATATTTTTCTTTTCTACCTCTCCCTCTATACTAATCCTCTTAAACATCTTTGCCCATTGCTGTCAGGAAAGATAGTTGTAACATGCAAAAAATAATTCCCAATATGATCTAATCAGCTGATTCTCAGAGTTCCCATTAGCGACAAATATTGCCAATAGGATACAGTAAAACAAAACAAACAAATAACAACAACAACAAAAAACCTGAGAGCTGTGAACAGATTTCTCTAGAGGGACCCATGCTCAAAGATCTTTGGAAACCTCAAGCAAACTACTTATCAGGAAAATGCAAATGCCCCAAGTAATAACCTATAATTTCATTATTCTGAATATTAAACTGATAAACAATATCCTGCAGCCAGTCCATTCATACACAGTTACTCCCACCTTTGGCAAAAGCAGTTACAACATCTGTATAGCATTAAAGGGTATGGTAAATGCTTCCTCTTCTCTTCAAAGGCAGTTTTGTTTTTTTGTTTTTAGGCCTAGATAATATGAAGACAGTCATTTGAAATATATACAGCCAATTCTTTGTTTAAATCTGGAAGTTGGCACATGGCAAATTTGCTGAACTGTTAGCTCCCTCTTTGTCCCCTTGATATTTCGATCATGATATTCACAAGTTACCTTTCGTTTATCTAAGTTCTAGTTGCTAGCAAGTAGATGACCAGCATTTTGAGTCTCAGTAACTTAATATACATATTTGATTAAAGTTCATTTAAGCCTTTCCCAGGAAGTGCTCTGTGAAATGAAGCAAACAGGAGAGCATCCATCTGCTTGGGTTGACTTACCACCAGCCTCAGCAAACAGAGGTGAAATCCTCATAAAGATTATCAAATATAGTTTTTTTGCTCCCTTATAATTAGGACACCATTCAGAACAAAACAAACATGAAGTTTACATAGTTTACAATCCTGGCAAACTGCACATTTGCTCAACCTTATTACCCCTCCAAAAAAAAATTTTTGAGAGGTGCCAGGGGTCAGATTGCCAAGTGGGTATAGTGAAAAAAAATCAAACTTGCTTGATTCAGAATCAAGTGTAAACACATTACACGAACTGCTCAAGGTGATCTAATGGCTCACCTTATCCCTCCACTGAACTCCCTCTTGGTCCCTAAGCATCCCTGAGTCATCATCCCCAGTCTGTGTCTTCTGTAGGCACAGATGAGCTCCTGGTTCTCCCATCCACAGGCAACTCAAAGTTCTGTTAAAGCTAATTTAAGAAACGTGTAGAATACAAAGGAGGCATCTGGGAGTGTGTGTGTGAGATGGTGTGTGTGTGCTGGCATCCATTAAAGCATATCTATTCATTCAAAAGTGCCCCTGTTGCAAGAGGAATATGCTGGTGAATTCCCATATTTCTGTTTACTTGTTTAACTAACTATTAAGTGACATAATACTTGCCTGTAATGTCTCTATGTGTATTATGAATGACATAATGATCATAATTCTCAGTTTTAAAAGCCCTCTGTCTGAGAGCTTTTTTTTTTTTTCCCTTTGTGAAAATTAAAACAGTTTACTTCGCTACATGCTCTATTGGGATGACTGACAATTGATGAAAACATACAAAGCTCCACAAATAATTTTAATTTCCATCCAAAATAAAAATGTGTTAACTCCTCATGCCTATAACAAAAATATTTTCATAATGATACTGTTTACACAGATTTAATCAGTTGTGTCACTGGGGTACAGCAAAAACAGCAATGTGACCTGCTGAGATTTCGCACCAGATTGTGATTTACAATCAAGGCAGCAAGAGTCACTGAAGTGCATAGCTCTCACCCCAATTACTAATTAATCAGACCCAAAGAGGTCTCCATAAAAGGCATTACAGTCAGCTGTGAATCCCATAAATTTAAAGGACTCCTCTAATTTTTTAAGGAGGAAAGGTGACCCAAGGAGGCTGAGCATTACCTGGTACCTATGTCTTACACAAACTTATCGAATCCATTTCATGGGAGGCTTACTTGTCTTTGCACCACTCCCTTTTAAAATGCTCTGAATACAAAATTTCACACTATGGCAGTAGCCCAGCATCATTAAAATGTCAGTATGCTGGGTTCTGTATAAAAACAAGTGACTGGCTTGCTTTTTTGAGTTTCCATATCTGTACGAGTCTTTTTCCTTCTTCTGCAGCTATAGAAAGTGAAGGGGTATAATAGGTAAGTGTATTTTAAAAGTTTGTTGGAAATTATGGAAAATAGCAATCAGTGTAATTCAGTTCAGTCCAAATTCTACCCAACTTCATCAAACGAAAAATATACTTGATCCCCTTCACATGGCGATCAGATAATAGAAGCCTCTAAAGTTAACCTTCTTTGACAAAAAAAGATTCCAATTGAGTAGTTTAAAAGAAAACATGCATTGCCAATTTGTTTATTTTCAGTTCAGTTCAGTCACTCAGTCGTGTCCGACTCTTTGCGACCCCATGAATTGCAGCACGCCAGGCCTCCCTGTCCATCACCAACTCCCGGAGTTCACTCAGACTCACGGCCATCAAGTCAGTGATGCCATCCAGCCATCTCATCCTCTGTTGTCCCCTTCTTCTCCTGCCTCCAGTCCCTCCCAGCATCAGAGTCTTTTCCAATGAGTCAACTCTTCGCATGAGGTGGCCAAAGTACTGGAGTTTCAGCTTCAGCATCATTCCCTCCAAAGAAATCCCAGGGCTGATCTCTTTTAGAATGGACTGGTTGGATCTCCTTGCAGTCCAAGGGACTCTCAAGAATATTCTCCAACACCACAGTTCAAAAGCATCAATTCTTTGGTGCTCAGCCTTCTTCACAGTCCAACTCTCACATCCATACATGACCACTGGAAAAACCATAACCTTGACTAGACGGACCTTAGTCAGCAAAGTAATGTCTCTGCTTTTGAATATGCTATCTAGATTGGTCATAACTTTTTTTCCAAGGAGTAAGTGTCTTTTAATTTCATAGCTGTAGTCACCATCTGCAGTGATTTTGGAGACCCCCCAAAATAAAGCCTGACCCAGTTTCCACTGTTTCCCCATCTATTTCCCAGGAAGTGACAGGACCAGATGCCATGATCTTCGTTTTCTGAATGTTGAGCTTTAAGCCAACTTTTTCACTCTCCACTTTCACTTTCATCAAGAGATGGTGTCATCTGCATATCTGAGGTGATTGATATTTCTCCCGGCAATCTTGATTCCAGCTTATGTTTCTTTCAGCCCAGCGTTTCTCATGATGTACTCTGAATATAAGTAAAATAAGCAGGGTGACAATATACATCCTTGACGTACTCCTTTTCCTATTTGGAACCAGTCTGTTGTTCCATGTCCAGTTCTAACTCTTGCTTCCTGACCTGTCCCTGGACATTGACAAACATGAAATCATCCAGAACAGATATACCTCCAGGCCAGGTGACCCACAATTCCTCCATACACAGTTGTACAAAAATAACTCACGGGCTTCCTGGTGGCTCAGTGGTAAAGAATCCACCTGCCAATGCAGGAGACATGGGTTTGATCTCTGATCCGGGAAGATCCCACATGTTGCAGAGCAACTAAGTCTGTGTGCCACAATGACTGAGTCTGTGCTCTAGAGTCTGTGCTCCACAACAAGAGAAGCCACCACACTGAGAAGCCTGTGCACTAGTACTAGAGAATAGCCCCTACTTGCCACAACTAGAGAAAGCCCACATGCAGCAACAAAGACTCACTGTAGCCAAAAATAAATTCATTATAAAAAAAAAATAACTCACAATCCAGAATTTAAGAACACAAAAGGAAATGATCCATCATGAATGAGAATTGCAGACACAGAAAATGAACGCTTCATACCCTTCTCACATTCTACTCAGTAGATCTTAAAATAATCTGATAGACCATAAAATAAATGTTTGTGATAATTAAAGGTCTAGTGGGAATGAAACCCATGAGATAACAAGACAAACAAAAAAGAAAAAGAACGAGTATATCTGAAAAAGAACCAACCTTCACTTCCAAAAATGAATACTATGGTCTTTGAGCTTAAAATCACAATATCAGGCACGGCTGTATATAATCTATTTAGAACATGTGAACTAGAAAATAGATTTTAAAATATTATCCAGAGTTAATTTCAAAGAGATAAATAAATAGAAATTGTGAAAGATATATCAGGAGACATAGCAGATAGAATGAGACAGTCGAGAAAAAGAAGTTAGACTAGGAATGAGGCAACAGTCAAAGTTTTTTCTAGAATTTATAAATATGAATTCTCAGTCACTGGAAGGATAATGAACCACAGGAAGATAAATAAAACTGAGACTTTTTGTAGACATATAGTAGTGTAACTGCAGACTAACAACAAAACAAATGTCTTGTAACCAGAGAGGGAAGATTACTTGTAAAGAAATCACAGAATACTAAACAGGCTAAAGCTCCTCAAAAGTAGTGACGGAGGCCAGACAAAATAAAATCATTAGTTCAGGTAATGGAAGAACACAATCATCAATCTAGAATTCTGTAGCTACTTTGTAAGGTAAAGATGAATATATCTTTCAAATAAATAAAGAATGAGAGTTCACCAGTCATAGAAATTTGCTGAAATAACTATTTATGTAACTACTTCAAAATGATAGAATCTGAACTCAGAAGAAAGGAGTGAGATTTAAAAAGCAATGGTAACTAACAAAGTGATAAATATGGGAGTCATTCAGGTATGGATTGCATAAAATGATAATTGTAGCTGATTTCAGAAGGGTATAAGACCAAATGAAATTATAACATTAGATGTAAGATGAAAGAAAATGATCTCTGAAAAAAAAAAAAAAGAGAGTAGAGGTACTGCTAAATTTTAGATTTTGTCAGTTATTTAAAATCTTAAGGCTAATAACTAAAATAATAGAAATAAAATTCCTGATGGCTCAGATGGTAAAGAATCTGCCTGCAATGCAGGAGACCCAGGTTTGATTCCCTGGGTCATGAAGATCCCTTGGAGAAGGAAATGACAAACCACTCCAGTATACTCACCTGGAGAATTCTGTGGACAGAGGCACCTGATGGGCTTGCATGGGGTTGCAAAGAGTTGAACACAACAGAGTGACTAACACTTTATACCAAAAGGAAGAAAGAGATAAAAAAAGAAGAGTGGATTAGTGAATAGAATGAGAGAGGAGAGAAAGGTAAACTAAAACAAAGAAAGGGTATAGAAAAGAAATAAAAGAAAATAATAGAAATATATTCAAATATATCATAACCACAATGAATATGTCTATAATTGTCATTTAAAATCAAGGTTCTTATGTTGCATATACAACAAAATTAGCCATATATTGTTTATAAGATATATGCCTAAAATGCAAAGACATAGAGAGACTAAAGATAAAGGAATGGAAGAAAATACATCAGGATTAATGCACTATAAAAGTGAAAAATTGAAAGTGTTAGTCGTTCCGTTGTGTCCAACTCTTTGTGACCCCATGGACTGTAGCCCATCCGGCTCCTCTGTCCATGGAATTCTCCAGGCAAGAGTAATGGAATAGGTTGCCATTTCCTTCTCCAGGGCATCTTCTTGACACAGGGATTGAACCCAGGTCTCCTGTTTGACAGGCAGATTCTTTACTGTCTAAGCCACCAAGGATAATGTGCTATGGATATATGAATATCAAATGAAATATATGTTAAGCCAAAAACAGATTATTAGGGATGAAGGTAATGCTAAAAGTTACTTTAAATATATATTATTGATGATTTATAATCACCTGACACATAGAATCAAAATATATAACACCAAAAATATCACAAAATGTACAAAGAAAAATCACAAATTTATGATCATGGTAGAATATTTTCAAACTTATCTCTCAGAAACTAATGGATCAAACTGTAAAAATGTTGACTATAGGATATTTGTACAGGAAAAGTAGGAATCCTATTCTAATGGATGGGCTTAGCTGGTGGCTCAGACAGTAAACAATCACCCTCCAATGCAGGAGACTTGGATTTGATCTCTGGATTAGGAAGATCCCCTGGAGAATGGAATGGCTACCCACTCCAGTATTCTTACCTAGAGAATATCTGAGACAAAGAAGCCTGTGGGCTACAGTCCATAGTGTTGCAAAAAGTCAGACATGACTAGGTCACTAAGCACACACACAAGCACTCTAATGGACATATATAGAATTTCACACCTAGAGAAGGGGGCAACAGAGGGTGAGATGGTTGCATGGCATCACTGACTCAAAGGACATGAGTTTGAGAAAACTCTGGGTGATGGTGAAGGACAGGGAAGCCTAGCGTGTTGCAGTTTATGAAATCACAAGGAGTTGGACATGACTTAGCAACTGAACAACAAACAACATTAATATTAAAGGATTTTTTTTCAGAAAACATATATAACGTTAAATAAAATAGATACATAACACATAAGATCCATTCTCTTAACAAATTTCAAATATATATGTACAGTATTGTTAACTATAATCAACATGTTGTCATCAGATTATGCATGCTAAAAAAAATCCAAGTTTATGAGGTCGTGGATATGTTAACTGGCCTGATTGTAGAGATTATTTCACAATGTATATGTATATCAAATCATCACATTGTACACCTTAAGTACATACAATGTTTGTCAACTATAACTCAGTAAAAATGGAAAAAACATAGTGTGTAAAAGTAAATACTGAGATTCTGTCAAGAAAAAAGGAGAGAAAGGAGAAATAAGAAAGCCTTCTTAAGTGAACAATGCAAAGATATAGAGGAAAACAATAGAATGGGAAAGACTAGAGATCTCTTCAAGAAAATTAAAGATACCAAGGGAATATTTCATGCAAAGATGGGTTCAATAAAGGAGAGAAATGATAAGGACCTAACAGAAGCAGAATATATTAAGAAGAGGTGGCAAGAATACACAGAAGAACCGTACAAAAAAGGGGTTATTAACCTAGATAACCATGATGGTGTGATCACTCACCTAGAGCCAGACATCCTGGAATGCGAAGTCAAGTGGGCCTTAGGAAGAATCACTATGAACAAATCTAGTGGAGATGATGGAATTCCAGCTGAGCTATTTCAAATCCTAAAGGATGATGCTGTTAAAGTGTTACACTCAATATTCCAGCCAATTTGGAAAATTCAGCAGTGGCCACAGGACTGGAAAAGGTCAGTTTCATTCCAATCCCAAATAAGGGTGATGACAAAGAATGTTTAAACTACCATACAATTGCACTCATTTCACATGCTAGCATGGTAATGCTTAAAATCCTTCAATCTAGGCTTCAACTTGCTTGGAATCAAGAACTTCCAGATGTACAAGCTGGATTTAGAAAAGGTAGAGGAACCAGAGATCAAATTGCCAACATCTGTTGGATCATAGAAAAAGAAAGGGAATTCCAGAAAAGATTCTGCTTCATTGACTATGCTAAAGCCTTTGACTGTGTGGATCACAGCAAACTCTGGAAAATTCTTAAAAGGGTGAGAATACCAGACCTCTTTACCTGCCCCTTGAGAAATTTGCATGCAGGTCAAGTAGTAACAGTTAGAACTGGACATGAACAATGGACTGGTTCCAAATTGGGAAAGGAGTACGTCAAGGCTGTATATTGTCACCCTGCTTACTTAATTTATATGCTGAGTACATCATGAGAAATGCTGGGCTGAATGACCCACAAACTGGAATCAAGATTTCTGGGAGAAATATCAACCTCATACATGCAGATGATACCACACTAATGTCAGAAAGTGAAGAGGAACTAGAGAGTCTCTTGATGAATATGAAAGATGAGAGTGAAGAAGCTGGCTTAAAATTCAACATTTTAAAAACTAAGATCATGGCATCCAGTCCCATCACTTCATGGCAAATAGATGGGGAAACAAAGGAAACAGAGACAAACTTATGTTCTTGTGCTCCAAAATCATTGTGGACAGGGACTGCAGCCATGAAATTAAAAGATGCTTGCTCTTTGGATGGAAATCTGTGACAAACCTAGACAGTGTATAAAAAAACAGAGATATCACTTTGCTGACAAATATCCATCTAGTCAAAGCTATGGTTTTTCCAGTGGTCACGTATGGATGTGACAGTTGGACCATAAAGAAGGCTGAGCATCAAGAATTGATGCTTTTGAACTGTGGTGCTGGAGTAGACTCTTGAGAGTCTAGTGGTCAGCAAAGAGATCAAACCAGTCAATCCTAAAGGAAATCAATCCTAAATATTCAAAGGAAAGACAGATGCTGAAGCTGAATTTCCAATACTTTGGCCACCTAATATGAAGAACTGACTTATTGGAAAATACCCTGATGCTGTGAAAGATTGAGGGCAGGAGAAGAAGGGGAAGACAGAGGACAAGATGACTGGATGGCATCACTGACTCAGTGGACATGAGTTTTAGCAAACTCTGGGAGATAGTAAAGGACAGGGAAGCCTGGCATGCTGCAGTCTATGGGGTCACAAAGAGTCAGCCAGTACTTAGCAAATGAACAGCAACAACAGTTTAGTCCAGAACAAGTATCAAACAATATCATATAGATCAGACAATATTTTTTAATATGAAATGATACATCATAAATAACAAAAAATAACTCCCAATATATTTAGAAATATTAGAATATATTTCTCATAATGCCTGAAGCATATTCAGAACTATAATAGAATCAAATCTTATTTTTAACTGAATTACAATGAAAGTACTTCATATCAAAATGCTGAGATATAGCCAAAGCAGTAATGAGAGAGAAATTTCTAGACTGAAAGAGATATATAAGAAAAGCTCAAAGGCTTAAAATTAGTAAGCAAAATGTACAAGCCAAGAAATTAGAAAAATGACAGAAGAATAAAGCACAAAGAAGTTAAAAAAGGAGGAAATAAATATAAAAGCAGAAGTAAAGGAGCAAGAAAACAAAGAAGAGAAACAGAAATTCTGTTTGCAAGTAAAATGTAATAGACAAAAGTGGAAATATGGAACCAAAAGAAAAACAGGTGTTAAATAAGCAATATTAAGTGTGAAAATCTGAACATAACTGCAGTTAGAAAAGATTTAAAAAGCAAAAGGGAACATTGTGAATGACTTATCATTTAAACATGTATGAAAGGGATAATTCCCAGAAAAACAAAACTTCTCAAAAGTGTTTCACAAAAGCATTGAAAATCTGAACAAACCTATACTCACTAATGGAGAAGGAAATGGCAAGCCACTCCAGTATTCTTGCCTGGAGAATCCCATGGACTGAAAGAGCCTGGAGGGTTATGGTCCATGGGGTCACAGAGTCAGACGACTGAGCACACAGCACATACATAACCACTAAAGAAATTTAATCTGTAGGGTAAAATCTGCCTGGGTAAACTACACACACACATAAACCCATATACACACATCCCATCCAGTTGTTTTATGGTCAAATTCTGCTAACTTTTTAAGGACAAGACATTCCTATATTATACAAACTATTCTTGAGACCTGGACTCAGTAAGATTGTAAAGCCTCTCAGAAGGTTACAGTATGCAGCAGCCAACATTAAGAACCACTTAGCTGGTCCCACTTCTTCATTTTGCAGCTAAGGAAAGTGAGACAGTTAGCCAAGTAAACTGACTTTTTCAGCTCACAGAGCCAGTTATGTACCCTGTAATGAGGCTAGTGTTTTTATTGGCACAGGAAGATTGCACAAAAATCTGTCTTGGATATTTTTCTATTCAGAACTGGAAATCCTAAATTTTTTCCCCCTTTTCCTTTGCAAATGGTTATCAGTAGTAGAAAGTTACACTTTTGATGAACTCATAATAGGAAGAAATATATGATTGTTGAATAAGATTTCATTTGTAGCAGATTTGTTATTAAAATTGAATTCTTCAAGAGTGAAAGGAGCAGAAAGTAAATTTCTCACCTGAAATGTGTCAACAAATTTTCACAACACAGAAAAATGGGAGGGAAGTAGTCTCTGCTTAATTTTTCTGTAAACCTAAAACTGCTCTAAAATATAAAATCTATTAATTTTACAAAGTGATAAACAATATCCTTTTTCCTCTTATGAGAGAATTTTCTCTCGTGGTTTACACACATCAAAAAAATATAAGTACCATAACCTAGAACTTTCTTGGCATTTAGTCCCTCATTCTTGCTCAATATCAGAAGACTTGATGGAGCGGGGGTATCTATCATATGCTAACTAGTTGGGAGAGAATCCAGTTAGATGGAAATATTTCAATAAATGTATCAGCCACAATTACAAGCATAACAAACAGCAGTCAAAGTGTATTAGTGAGGATTATGATTCACTTTTGGAAAAGTTGATTTAGTTCCAGCTCAACTGGGTAGTTCAAAGTGTGTTTCTCTTGGGTAATAAGCATATCATTTACACCATGAATATTTCTAGAGTAGCCACAAATTATAATGAACACAGAGCATTACAATTTCTGATGGAAAGGGACTTCTGTTACAACAAAATTCAGATGGAAGGCCAATGTCCAAAACTGATATTGAAAAAAATATGAAGCCCCCAAACATCCAAACATTTGTGAGTCAGGAGGGGTCTGCCCAAGAAACTACACAATGTATTTGAAAGAAACATTCTTAATAATAAACATCCACTGAATGCCTATCATCTACGAATTACTTTCAATTAATATCCATTTTCTGATTTGGGCTTCCCCGGTGGCTCAGTGGTAAAGAGTCCCCATGCAGTGCAAGAGAGGCAGGTTAGATTCCTGGGTCGGGAAGATCCCCTGCAGAATGAAATGGCAACCCACTCCAGTATTCTTGCCTGGGAAATCCCAAGAACAGAAGAGCCTGGTGGACTATAGTTCATGGGATTGCAAAGAGCAACTAAACAATTATATGGTTTAATATACATGATAATTTTTCAAATTTGGCAGTACATTTTTTCTGAAGGGGAAGCTATAGTTGCGAGGTCAGGTCACTTACCTAAAATCACATGGCATAGCCAGTGCTCTTAATTCTGCCCATTATTATTCCCAGTGTTCTTATCATTACTGTGTTGTTGCCACTGAATTGCTCCTGAAACAATTTCTCCAAGCCCATGGGAGACGTTAGGCAGGTGCACTCCTCTCTTTCACTCTGAGTTTTTGCCTTCTCCTTGGCATTTCTCTCTTACAATTTTTCTTATTAAACCTCATGTCAAGAGAAATCTATAGCCACTTCCTTTGTAGCTAAAGAAAAAACAACAACAACAATTTTAAAAAAATCTTTCTTTTTTGTTCCTTATTGCCAAGGTATGACAAACTGGGATTTTCAAAATAAAAAATTTTACTAAAACTAGAGGGAAAGAGAAACTAAAACAAACTAAGAGTCAGAAAAATAATCATATCTCAAGTAGTTTTCTGATCTGAATAGGTAAGGATAGGGTGAGAAGGTCCACATGTAAAATAAGAACCTTGCATAGAAAGTCCTCCATTTCATTCTGAAAATCCTTTCACATAGATCTTGAGCAGATTGGAAAAGGAGTGATCATAACGTTGATGGCCTAACTCCAAGTGCATAAGGCAACCCTGTACTTTTTCTGATACGTGGCAGCAAGGACAGAAAGTATTGAAACTCAAAGCCATCCTCAAATCATCTTCACTTGGCCCTGTGTTTATCTCCTCAACTATCAACATCTCCTTACTCTGTTGGGAATTTTCACCCTTTGTGTTTGTTAATGGAACAAGTTTAAAAACTCTAGACCTTGGACTGAGTGATCTCCAAGGTTCATTCTAGATCTAAAACTATAGACTTTCAGAGTTGTCTTTCTTTGTCTGACATTTCATTTGACATAATATCTCAGAGATCTATTTGTCTCAAATGGCAGGATTTCGTTCTTTCTCACCGTTGAAATATTTGTATATTTTTATTCATTCATCCATTGATGGGCACTTAGATAATGTGATCTCACTTATGTGTGAAATCTAAATAAGCTCAACTCATGAAAACAGAGAGTAGGGGTTTCCAGAATCAGAGAGGTAGGGAAATAAGAGAGATTAAGTTTAAGGATACTAATTTACAACTAGCTGAAAAATAAGTCCTGGGGCACAGTTTAGTGAATATAAACAATAATATTGTATTATAATCAGCCAACTTACTAGGAGACTAGATGTTAATTATGCCCACTACAACAAATGGTAATTATGTCATAGAGGTGCTAATGATCACTACAAAGGGTAATCATATTACAATATATAAATATATTAAATTAATATTTTGCATACCTGAAATTTATACAATGTTATGTGTCAAATATAAAAACTATAGGCTTCCATGAGATAATGAGGCAATGCATTTCCAAACTATTTGAATGCCCAAGAGGGTTCTAATGAAAGACATAAGAACCCTGGTGAAACACAGGCTACCTTCAATACCTTTGTCCTCACTTCTCGCAAGTGTTCTAGTTCAGTCACAAAGCTCCTTTGGCTGTTGAGCTGCTATAAGGAGATAACAGGTCTCATCACAACAAAAGTAACACAGAAGTTTTGTCTCGAAACTGTCCATCAAAAATGGGCTTCCAGAGAGTGCTATTGTGTTTTCAGAGGTAGGTACAGAGTTGATTAATTAAAAGTTAATGGTAATGCAAACTTTAATTTTACTTTTAGTGCATCAATCTTATTTTCTTATAAGCCTAGGGACCTACTGTTGCAAAGCTATGATTTATCGCTGTTTGCAGTAGTTTCTTTTGAAAGTCTGATGAAATTTGGTGCTATTTTGAGAAATCAGTTTCTACTAGTTTCATATTTTATCACTTTGTAATGAACAATTCTCTGAAGCATCACTTAAGGCAATTGTTAACTGAAACAATGTGCACATCTTGTTTAATTTGTTATATGAACAAGTAGTGCTATATTATCAACATTGCAGTTTTGTTTCACTTTGCTCACAAAATGAGGCCAACTATCTCAAAGGTATATTGGCCATTCTTTTTGGAAACGTAAGACCAGGGTTTTTAATACAAAGGAACTAAGTGCCTTTGGCCTTGTTTTGGTCAAACTATGATTTTCTATTATCTTTGAGGCCAAGCAAAATCAGTCAGTTCAGTCGCTCAGTCGTGTCTGACTCTTTGTGACACCATGTACTGCAGCACACCAGGCTTCCTTGTCCGTTACCAACTGCCGGAGCTTGCTCAAACCCATATCCATTGAGTTGGTGATGCCATCCAACCATCTCATCCTTTGTCCTCCCCTTCTCCTCCTGCCTTCAATCTTTCCCACCATCGGGGTCTTTTCCAATGAGTCAGTTCTTCGCATCAGGTAGCCAAAGTATTGGAGTTTCAGCTTCAGACTCAATCCTTCCAATGAATATTCAGGACTTATTTCCTTTAGGACTGACGGGTTGGATCTCCTTGCAGTCCAAGGGACTTTTGAGAGTCTTCTCCAGGCAAAACAGCAGAACTTAAATGGAAAGAGAAACCATATCTTACAGGATATTAGCTTAAATCGCAGGGGATTGTCTCTACTTTCTTTCATGTCCAAGGTTTGTGTTGATTACAGGCTGCCAAAATAAATATATTCAAACCTAGCAGAGAAATCTTAAGTTTTCACTGGTGTGAAAGTCTATAAGTGTGGACATTAATATTCCACCACCTCTACCCTGACTCAGAACATAGTCTAGTGTCTTTTAATGAAAATCAATCAGTATCAAAAATTCCCACTTCAGATGAAAAAGTTCACAGATTGGGAGATCTTATAAGATAAAGCATAGGATAACTAGCATACAAAAATGATCTCCAATGATGCACACTTATATTAATAAAATAATGGTATTTTTTTTTCATATTGTTTGCTTGTGATCGAGACTGGAAATGACAAAATGTGGCTTTAAGGGAGCAGCTAAAGCACAGTCTGTTACTTTTGTCATAAGATAAAAGCTGAAAGAATTCATATCTGGGAGAACTGCTATGTAGTTTGGAAATGCGGGGAAGCAAAGTGGGCAATCATATTGTCCAAGCAGATAGATAGAGATAGTATAGAAACTAGACCTATATGGCCACTGCATCAGAACCACTACAAGTGATAAAGAATGCAATGTCTTTTATTGGAATTACTGGATCATGTGCTATTGTGGGAACTGTTAAAAGGATCTCTGTACAACTGTTGCTTCTGAGTTTGTGTTTGCTCTGAAGAGAGCAGGGCAGGAAGTTAGGAGATTAAGCATGTATAAGATGGAGAAACCAGAAAAATACTAGAATAAGCTAATATCCCCATCAGTCTCCCACCACCTCTTTGGTGATGCAGATGAACTTCAAGAGACGCCAATGTTTTTTATTAGGAAGGTGAACATGTCTCATCCATAAGTTAGAGGAACTGAAGCTGAAGCTGAAGGTCCAGCAGGACCAAGGAGCCTACAGCCCTGATTCTAATATCTGCATCAGTAAGAAAAGGCAGGAGATCAGCAACAGAGTGCATGGAACACAATACTGCATAACCTTACACTACGCTTCTTAGCGTAAGCACGAGTGCTTTTTCATATATATATATACTTTATTGAGATGATTTGTGTGTGTGTGTGTGTGTTCTCAGTCATGTCCTACTCTTTGTGACACTATGGACTGTAGCCTGCCAGGCTCCTCTCTCTGTGAAATCCTCCAGGCAAGACTACTGGAGTGGATAACGATTCCCTTCTCCAGGGGATCTTCCCATCCCAGGAACTGAACCTGTGTCTTTTGAGTCTTCTGCATTGGCAGGCAGATTCTCTACCACTGTGCCACCTGGAAAGCCCCAGGTGTATACTTTATTAAATATATATTTATTGAGATGATTTAAATGTATACTTTATTGAGATTATTTACATACAGTACAGTTCACCTTTTAAAAACGTGCAATTTTATCTGCAGAGTTCCTTTTCACTTGTAAGGTAACATTCACAGGTTCCAGGGATTGGATATCTTTCAGTGGCCATTATTCTCCCTACTACAACCATCAAATGATTTTAAGCTTTTTGTTGTTGTTGTTGCTGTTGTTGTTTGTTTTGTTTTTGCATCACAGAAGAGAAGCTAGAGAATAATTTCTCAGAATCCCCTGTCCTAAATGGTCCTAGATTGAAGTCTGCCAATAAGAGGCACTTGCATGAGATTTAGAAGGTTGAACAGATCGGTTTAATTCTCTCCAGCAGCAGTTGCAGCCAGATGCATAGGCAGAAGTAAGACTCCCAGGAGATTCCCAGTAAGCTCTTAGGGACATCTGCTTTGTAACCACAGACAGGGATAGACCTTCCGAGCTTCCTTGAGATCCTAGAAAATCACAACCACTTCCCAGCACATAGGGGACAAATGATAGAAAATAAGCATCTTCTCTATGCCTTGGCAAATGATCATACTTGTTTCTAGATATAGATCATCCCCCTTGCATTTTTAATACAGTGAAATTTCTTTATGGGTCCTTTAATGTGGTTTTGAACATGTTACTTCTGTGACTTTTTCATTCTCTCCATTATAACCACATCATGCTTGGTTTTATTTTCTTGTTTCATTGCTATACCTTCATTTGTTGACCAGTACCATCTTTCTATTATCCATTTTTATAAAATGTCATGTGGCTTTTTCCCTGGGGGGAAAGTATGTAACACATTTAGCATGTGTGCTCTGCAGTCTGTGTCTGAACTGAATATCAGCTGTTTAGAAACCAATCACTGACACACTGTGTAAAAAATGATATGATTGGTCATTTATCATGATGTGTATTTGTTATTTATACGGTAACATGTGGATTGAAGAGTTAGTTGAAAACATCTGCACCTTATGCCCTGAAGAAAGAAATGGCAACCCACTCCAGTATTCTTGTCTGGAAAATCCCATGGATGGAGGAGCCTAGTGGTCTGCAGTCCATGGGGTCGCAAAGATTTAGACAAGACTGAGTGACTAACACACTATGCAATTATTCAAGTGATAACTGACATCTGAACCCTATTTTTGGGAAGTGGTGTGAGCTAACTTAACCATGGTATATTAGTGTGCTAAGGCTGCCATAACAAAGTACCACAAATTTGTAGCTTAAATAACAGAAATTTATTTTCTCATAGTTCTGGAGGGTGGAAGTCCAAAATCAAGATATCTGTAGGGTTGGTTCCCTTCTGAGAACCATGAGGGAAAGACATGATCCAGGCTTTTGTCCTTGGCTTGTAGATGGCTCCCTCTTTCATGTGTCTTTACAACATCTTCCGTGGGGTTGCAAAGAGTAAGACATAACTGAGAGACTGAACTGAAGTGAACTGAACTGAACTGATATCATTGTCCATCTGTATAAGTCTGTGACCAAATATCCTCATCTTATAGAGACACTAGACATATTGGATTGAGGCTCATCTTAACTCATTTTAACTAATCACCTCTGTAAATTCCCTGTCTCTGAATATGGTCACACTCTGACATAATGAGGGTTGTGTGCACACACTTAGTCATGTCCAACTCTTTGTAACCCTATGGACTGTAGCCCGCCAAGCTTCTCTGTCCATGGAATTTTCCAGGCAAGAATACTGAAGTTGGTTGCCATTTCCTTCTCCAGGGGATTTTCCAGACCCAGAGTTAAACTTCAGATTAATTTTGGGGTGAGGACACAATTCAGGCCACAACACATGGTAACTGAAATTTGTACACATACATGTTATACAAAAAAAAAAAAAAATGCCTTCTGAATGGACCCAGAGAGATAGATAATCAAAATTTGGAAATTAGCAGAATCTTCCAAAATGAGTCATGGGAGTTAAGCTTCATTAGTTTTTCCCAAATGCTAAAAGTACTCTGTATCTTTATTATCAAATGTCAGATTTGTTATATTAAGAATTTTGCATCATCTTTTCTTTTATTAAGGCCTTTGAAGATAATACTCCACAGTCCTTTTTTTTTTTTAAATCAAGTATACTTATATAAATCAGAAGGCATGGATCTTAAGTGTTCAGTTGGATGAGCTTTAGGATTGTACAGAACCATGTAACCATCACTGCAGTTAAGATATAGAACCCTTTCATCATCCTCAAAATTTCTCTTGTCTCTCTTTGTAATCAATTCCCCTTGCACATACATCCAGTCTCAGGCAACCTTTGTTCTGATTTCTACTGCCAAAATGTAATTGGGACTGTTATGGGATTACACACAAATTGAGCCATTCAGGTATGGCTGGCTTCTTTCACTCAGAATGATGCTTTTGGGATTCATCTTTGAGTTGTGTGTATTAGTAATTTGCTGAATGGTACTGATTATATGGATGTGCCACAATTTGTTTTATTCTTTCCTTTGCTGATAGACATTTGGGTTGTTTCCAGTGCTTTATGAACATTCTAGGAGAGAACTTTCGTGAACATACATTTTTATTCTAGGAGCAGTATCACTGGGTCATAGTGCTGATATATGTTTAACTGTATAAGAAATTGCCTGTCAGCTCTATAGAATGGCTACACCATTTTACTTCTTAACACCAGTGTATGAGTGTTTCAGCCATTTCACATTCTCAACATCATGTTAGTTCTTTAAAAAATTTGGCCATTCTAAATGAGAATAAAGTAGTTTCTTATTGTATTTCCTTTATACTAGTGTTTATCACCTTTTCATATACTTATTGGTCATTCCTATGTCTTATTTTACAGACTAGTTTATTCAAGACTTTTGCCCAATAAAAAAATTGAGTCATTTGTCTTTTGTTTTTAATGCATAGGTTTTATTTTTAGAGCAGTTTTAGGTATACAGAAAAATTGAGCAGAAAGTACAGAGTGCCCATATTCTACCTCCTCCCTCATAAATTCTTCCTATTATTCACATCTTTCTTTACTGAAAGATATATTTGGTATATTTGTCACAGTTGAAGAGCCAATAGTGATACATTATTATTAATTAAAGTCTGTAGTTAATATTAGAGTTCACTCTTTCAATTGTGCATTCTGTGGGTATTGAGAAATGTATAATGGCATTATATTATTATAATACAGGATAGTTTCATTCCCAACAAAGCTTCTCTTTGCCTATTCATTCCTACCCCTCAACCTGCCACTGGAAACCACTAAACTTTTTACTGTCTCCATAGTCTTGCTTTTGCCAGAATGTCATATAGTTGGAATTACATAGTATGTAGTCTTTTCAGATTGCTTCTTTCACTTCAGTGCAGTTCAGTCGCTCAGTCGTGGCCAGCTCTTTGTGACCCCCATGGACTGCAGCACACCAGGTCTCCCTGTCCATCACCAATTCCTGGAGTTTACCCAAACTCATGTCAATTGGGTTGGTGATGCCATCCAACCATCTCATCCTCTGTCATCCCCTTCTCCTCTTGCCTTCAATCTTTCCCAGCATCAGGGTCTTTTCAAATGAGTCAGATTTTCACATCAGGTGGCCAAAGTACTGGAGTTTCAGCGCTTTTCACATCAGGTGGCCAAAGTATTGGAGTTTCAGCTTCAACATCAGTCCTTCCAATGAACACCCAGGACTGATCTCTTTCTAGGATGGACTGGTTGGATCTCCTTGCAGTCCAAGGGACTCTCAAGAGTCTTCTCCAACACCACAGTTGAAAAGCATCAATTCGTTCACTTAGCAATACACATTTAAAGTCTACAATGTCTTTTTTGGCCTGGTAGCTCATTTTTTTTAAATTGCTGAGTTATTCTATTGTCTGGATATGCCACATTTTATTTATCCACTGACCTGTTGAAAGACATGTTGTTTGCTTCCAAGTTTTGGCGATTGTGAATAAAGCTGCTATAAACATTAACGTGCAGACTTTTGTTTGGACATAAATTTTCAACTTATTTCAGTAAATACAAAGCAATGCAACTGCTGGATTGTTGGTATGTTCGGCTTTGTAAAAAACTGAAAAGACTGTCTTCTAAGAGTTTTTTATATTTATTGTTCATTTTTAGGAGTGATTTATATATTCTTAAAACATATGTTCTATTTAAATATTCTAAAATCTATTTACCTATTTTCTATATTAGTTCTTGATGTGTATATTTGTGTATATATATTCAGTGGCTTGTCTCTTCATAATTGCTAGAGCATCTTTCAATAAACAATACATTTTTCATTTTTATGAAGTCCAATTTATAGTGTTTTTCTTTTCTGGATAGAGGCTTCATAGTTTTAACTTTTACTTTTGGTCTATGGTCTATCTCAAGTTAATGTTTATATATGGAATGAAGTAGGGTATGAAGTTCATTGTTTTCATATATGGCTATATAGTTGTTCCAGAAGTGAAAAATCTGTAATACCAATAACAATTTGTATTCCTAACCATGACATCTTTATTTCTGAAAACCATTCTCTACTGCAGGTAATGAAGTTCCCTCAGAGAAATGGCTACTTCCAGATTGGGGGCCAGAAAAGTACAAGATGACCCTGGAATAGTTTATTATCCATGAAAAAAAAGAAAGTTCTCAAAGAGTAAGGTAAGTACATCCAAAGGACACAGGAGGCATCTTAAAACAGTTCCCACTTGGGAAATTTTAGAAATTCGAGCTTTGACATGAGTATAGGCAGTAATGGATTACAACCTTTGAATAAAATAGGAATCCAAGGGGCCTTACTGATAAAAAACATGAATAATAGGATGGAAAAATCTCTTTTTAAGTAGAATGCAAGCTAATATTAAATATTTCTTAACAAGTACAAGATAATTGTCATAAATTTGCAGTGGGAAACTTGACAGAAACCATCTTAACCAACTGCTAAAAGTTACCATCACACATGAAGGAATAAAAGGGTATTGTGTGCTTTCTGATATGATGCACTGAGAAAAACTCCCCAGAGGCATAGTATGAATCTANGTGTTTCAGCCATTTCACATTCTCAACATCATGTTAGTTCTTTAAAAAATTTGGCCATTCTAAATGAGAATAAAGTAGTTTCTTATTGTATTTCCTTTATACTAGTGTTTATCACCTTTTCATATACTTATTGGTCATTCCTATGTCTTATTTTACAGACTAGTTTATTCAAGACTTTTGCCCAATAAAAAAATTGAGTCATTTGTCTTTTGTTTTTAATGCATAGGTTTTATTTTTAGAGCAGTTTTAGGTATACAGAAAAATTGAGCAGAAAGTACAGAGTGCCCATATTCTACCTCCTCCCTCATAAATTCTTCCTATTATTCACATCTTTCTTTACTGAAAGATATATTTGGTATATTTGTCACAGTTGAAGAGCCAATAGGGATACATTATTATTAATTAAAGTCTGTAGTTAATATTAGAGTTCACTCTTTCAATTGTGCATTCTGTGGGTATTGAGAAATGTATAATGGCATTATATTATTATAATACAGGATAGTTTCATTCCCAACAAAGCTTCTCTTTGCCTATTCATTCCTACCCCTCAACCTGCCACTGGAAACCACTAAACTTTTTACTGTCTCCATAGTCTTGCTTTTGCCAGAATGTCATATAGTTGGAATTACATAGTATGTAGTCTTTTCAGATTGCTTCTTTCACTTCAGTGCAGTTCAGTCGCTCAGTCGTGGCCAGCTCTTTGTGACCCCCATGGACTGCAGCACACCAGGTCTCCCTGTCCATCACCAATTCCTGGAGTTTACCCAAACTCATGTCAATTGGGTTGGTGATGCCATCCAACCATCTCATCCTCTGTCATCCCCTTCTCCTCTTGCCTTCAATCTTTCCCAGCATCAGGGTCTTTTCAAATGAGTCAGATTTTCACATCAGGTGGCCAAAGTACTGGAGTTTCAGCGCTTTTCACATCAGGTGGCCAAAGTATTGGAGTTTCAGCTTCAACATCAGTCCTTCCAATGAACACCCAGGACTGATCTCTTTCTAGGATGGACTGGTTGGATCTCCTTGCAGTCCAAGGGACTCTCAAGAGTCTTCTCCAACACCACAGTTGAAAAGCATCAATTCGTTCACTTAGCAATACACATTTAAAGTCTACAATGTCTTTTTTGGCCTGGTAGCTCATTTTTTTTAAATTGCTGAGTTATTCTATTGTCTGGATATGCCACATTTTATTTATCCACTGACCTGTTGAAAGACATGTTGTTTGCTTCCAAGTTTTGGCGATTGTGAATAAAGCTGCTATAAACATTAACGTGCAGACTTTTGTTTGGACATAAATTTTCAACTTATTTCAGTAAATACAAAGCAATGCAACTGCTGGATTGTTGGTATGTTCGGCTTTGTAAAAAACTGAAAAGACTGTCTTCTAAGAGTTTTTTATATTTATTGTTCATTTTTAGGAGTGATTTATATATTCTTAAAACATATGTTCTATTTAAATATTCTAAAATCTATTTACCTATTTTCTATATTAGTTCTTGATGTGTATATTTGTGTATATATATTCAGTGGCTTGTCTCTTCATAATTGCTAGAGCATCTTTCAATAAACAATACATTTTTCATTTTTATGAAGTCCAATTTATAGTGTTTTTCTTTTCTGGATAGAGGCTTCATAGTTTTAACTTTTACTTTTGGTCTATGGTCTATCTCAAGTTAATGTTTATATATGGAATGAAGTAGGGTATGAAGTTCATTGTTTTCATATATGGCTATATAGTTGTTCCAGAAGTGAAAAATCTGTAATACCAATAACAATTTGTATTCCTAACCATGACATCTTTATTTCTGAAAACCATTCTCTACTGCAGGTAATGAAGTTCCCTCAGAGAAATGGCTACTTCCAGATTGGGGGCCAGAAAAGTACAAGATGACCCTGGAATAGTTTATTATCCATGAAAAAAAGAAAGTTCTCAAAGAGTAAGGTAAGTACATCCAAAGGACACAGGAGGCATCTTAAAACAGTTCCCACTTGGGAAATTTTAGAAATTCGAGCTTTGACATGAGTATAGGCAGTAATGGATTACAACCTTTGAATAAAATAGGAATCCAAGGGGCCTTACTGATAAAAAACATGAATAATAGGATGGAAAAATCTCTTTTTAAGTAGAATGCAAGCTAATATTAAATATTTCTTAACAAGTACAAGATAATTGTCATAAATTTGCAGTGGGAAACTTGACAGAAACCATCTTAACCAACTGCTAAAAGTTACCATCACACATGAAGGAATAAAAGGGTATTGTGTGCTTTCTGATATGATGCACTGAGAAAAACTCCCCAGAGGCATAGTATGAATCTAGTAACAGAGAACTATCAGGAATGGGAGAACAGTTTCTTACCAGAAAGCCTGCAATCTCCAAAGCTAAGGTCACATCAAGGAAAGACTTGAAGTGACATGACAGCTAAATGTAACACATGATCCAGGACTGAATTCTGGACCTAAACATTTCATTGGGGGGACAACTGAAGAAAATCTTAATAAGGTAAGTGGATTAAATAATAGCATTATATCCTTAATTTGGGGGCATCCCAGGTGGCTCAGTGGTAAAGAACCCATCTACCAATGCAGGAGACACAGGCAGGAGACCCAGGTTTGGATATCTGGATTGGGAATTGGATACCTGGATTGGGAAGATCGCCTGGGATCACAAAAATTTGGATATGCCTGAAGCAACTGAGAATGAGCATCCTTAATTTTGATAGTTAGGCTAAGGTTTTATAGGACAGTGTACTTGTTTATAGCAAACACACACTGAAATACTATGTAGAAACAAGCCTTCATACTTGCAGCTCTCAAGTGGTTTAGGAAAAAAATACAATACAGAAATGTACTGATAAGCATACAAATACTGACTATGAGAAAAAGCTACGCCAAATATGCTAAAATGTTGACAGTTGGTTCACCAGGGGGAAGGACATGTAGGGATTTTTAAAAATCATACAGGTTTCTTGTATGTTTGAAATTATTTCAAAACAAGTTTTAAAAGAATGGATATTCAGAATTAATGTGTGAAAACCACTTTACACTTTAAAACTTACTTTCATATCCATTTTCTCACTTGAGACTCACATTGGCTCTGGGAGGAGGCATTTTTTATTCATTTTTATAAATAGGGAAATTGGATCTGAGAAGTGCTCAAGGGCTTGTCTGAAAGAGAATATGACAGATGTAAAAGCTGTACCAGGTATTTGCACCCCTAGTCCAGTCTTCTTTGCACAATTCCACGCTGCCTTTAAAGATAATGTCCTATGTTTGCCCTGGGCATGTTACTCTTCTTCCACGGCCCTTCATGTCCTCATTTGAAATCTGAAGTACTTTCATTAGTGGAGCACTCTGCAGGTTCTTCTCTCATTTAACAACTTTGGAGCCCACAGAGTGAGAAATTGGCACCGTCCCCTCCAACACTGTGACTTCCATTGCCAATTTGCACAGCAACTGGTATACTTGTAGGAACCAGTATGGGGTTTGAGAAAGGTACTGAGGATACTCTTTTACATCACATGCTTCCTCTTTCCTAAGGAGGACTTTTTAACTCATTTTTAATGAACTCATTTTTCTGTGTAGAGAGAAATAGACCCTGAGTGGATAAGGAGGAGACAAAGGACTTGAAGGGCTAGCAGGAAACCCTAGGGAGCCTGAGAGGAGAGGATCATGGGACTCAGCTGAAGGGTGACCAGTGATGCTGCAAGGACTGAGAAAAACCTTGCTTCCAATCTCTCAGATGTCCCAAGTCTGCTGGCCTCTCCCAGGTGACCACCATCGTGGCACAGTGATGAAAGAAAGTTTCTGGAAGTACAATTGCCTCTTTACTCAGGGAGAGCACCATGTGTCCGCATCACAGATGTGGCACAGATTCTCCCAAGATGGAAGGAGGAAATAGAAAATGTTACAGGTTGGCCTTCAGAAGGTCATAATGGACACCGGTTTTCCCTAAAAACAAAATCAGAAACCTTACGTCTTGTATCTATGAGAGCAGCGTGTTTTGAACTGACAGAAAACAAGACCAAAATAAAACCTTATGTTATGCTTCCAACAACTTCTTATGCAAGAGTAAACATTTTTAAAAGTTAAACATCATAGCTAGATTTATGGATACCATGATAAGAGAAGTGAATTAACTATACATCAAACTTAAAATACAAGTAGTAGAGTCACTGTAAGACTAATAAATCACAATTCTCTGGTGAAAAATAATATGCAATCTACGTGCAGTGCTTTATTATTGACAAACACCTTTGTATTTTATCATTTGATCTTCACTGCAACCTTATCATTTGGATCCTATTACTAGGAATATTGGGCTTTCTTTGTGGCTCAGTTGGTAAAGAATCTGCCTGCAATGCAGAAGACTTGGGTTCAATTCCTGGGTCGGGAAGATGCCCTGGAGAAGGAAATGGCAACCCATTCCAGTATTCTTGGCTGGAGAATCCTATGGACAGAGGATCCTGGAAGGCTACAGTCCATGGGTTCCCAAAAGTTGGACACGGCTTAGCGACTGAACTACCATTAGGAATATTTATTGCAAAGGAGTCTGAGACTCAGAAAAATTAAGAGACTTGCTCAAGTCACAGTAAGTAAGAATATGAGAATTTGAACCCAAATTTCAAAAGTTATTTTCTTTTCCTAATGCTTCCCTAAAATGTGCTTCACTGTTTTTATGTAGGCACACATATTCATTGGAAAACATGGTCAGCTTTGATTCTACCTTTGTCATATGTGACACTGCCAGTTCTAACTACAAGTAGCAACATGATGGTACATGTAGTGGTAGATCGTACATGGTATTAGAGGGCAGCAGTATGCGTATATCCACGTGGATACAGACACACAAAGAGACAGATGCGAACATACACATACACACTCCTGAGCAGTTCCTCACAGGAGATGGTTACTTTGGACTTGTCTCAATTGTACCAACAGAATTTTAATTTTAATTTATGGACTGAAAGAGGATATGGAGAGGTCAATGTCATTGAGGGGGCATGCCATGCCAAGCAGGGACACCTGGGAAACACCAGGTTTTAGTCAAAATGAAGAAAGGAGTGAGAGTGAAGACTTAGGCCAGAGAGACTTTACTGGAGTTTTCATGGGAAAGGCTAGGCAAGGCTAGGTAAACAGTTGAAGATTAGCTAGTTTAAATAATTCTAGTGAGCACTGAGGAATAGGGACTGTCCCTAATGTTTGGTACCTGGCCCTGAGTTGATTTAGGTCAGAGGAAATAGTGACTTGGTGTGTGTGACTTAGATACAGGAGACAGTTTCAGAATCTGAGATCTGGACTACAGGGGAGACATAAACAACTTTGGCTGTTAGTCTGGCCCTGTAATTAATGAATACCAAATAGACAAATATAAAATTAAGAAAATAGGACAGGACTCTAGATTCCTAGGGCTTCTCAGGTGGCACTAGTAGTAAAGAACCTGCCTGCCAATGCAGGAGATGTTAGAGATGCAGTTTTGATCCCTAGGTGGGGAAGATCCCTTGGAGGAGGAAATGGCAACCCACACCAGTATTCCTGACTAGAGAATCCCAATGGACAGAGGAACCTGGTAGGCTACAGTCCATAGGATCGCACAGAGTCACACACGACTGAGGAGACTTAGCATGCATGCACGGATTCCTAGCATAATATCAGTTCTTTGACACGGGGTTCATGCTTTTATTAATATCTGCAGCCTATCCTGAGTTTTTCCATGTTTCAGTTCTCTGCTGCCATGAAACAACCCATGCCAAAACTTCATGCTTTAAAGCAACTGCCATTTTATTTGCTTATGATTCTGTCAACTTGGAGTTTATGTAGTTTTGGAATTCATGAGGCTCTCTTTGCAGTCAGCTGGTGTCTTCCACTCAGCTACATTAAGGCAATGGCTCTGTTGAGCTGGAGTGTCCAAGGGAGAGCTTCATTCTCAAGTTTGTCTGCTGTCTTATGGATCTTCCGCATGACCTCCTTTTCTCCATGAGGCTACAGTGAGCTTCTCTGTAGCATGACGGTCTCTGGGTAGTTAGACTTCTTATATGGTGGCTGGCTCCCACCCAGTAGGGAGCATTCCAAGTGACAGGCAGACACCTCAGGTCTTTAAGACTTTGCCTCATAAGTTACAAATTGCTTCTACCACATTTTATTTGTCAAATCAAGTCACAATGCCAGCCCAGATTAAAGGAGCAGACGAATTGTTTCTACCTTTTGATGGGCCAAAGGTAAAGAACTGTGGCTTGTGGCTCAGCTGGTCATGAATCTGTCTGCAACGTGGGAGACCTGGGTTTGATCCCTGGGTTGGGAAGATCCCCTGGAGAAGGGAAAGGCTACACACTCCGGTATTCTGGCCTGGAGAATTCCATGGACTGTATAGTCCATGGGGTCACAAAGAGTCAGGCATGACTGAGCGATTTCACGTTTGATAGGTTAAGTGGCAAAGAATTTATGGTTATTTTCAACTCACCACATCCATTATCCCTCATGAAAAATTTAGTCTAAATCAAAGTAACTAGCCAATTTGAAAGAGAGGTCTAAAGTATACTTAAAATAAACAAACACAAATTATGCCAAGCCACACTCTTAACACTTACAAGAAAAAATTTATGATGATGCCAGATACTTTCTAAAATGTATGAAAATGTCAGAAATAAACCAACTATATAAACTCTTGCATGTTCAACATATTAATTATTTTTAAATAACTAAGAATGATAAACCATGAGAAGAAAAATCTAGTGCAATATACTGTGGGCAATAAATGCTGTATTAGAGCCATCTGAAAACATACATGAAGAATAATGATTACTTAATAATAAGATATTAACTCATAGAAATCATAATTCAGTTATAGAAATCTGATTTTTCCAATTCTACATCTTTGAGACTGTGAGTGTATTTGTTGCCATCCTCCCGCATCATCTGAGAAACTGAGCTATGTTGGATCTCTTTGGTTCTGAGGCAGGAATGTACCTAAGAAATTCAGAAGTACTATGCAATTATGAATAAGACAGCTCTGGGCATCATATCTCTGTGCCTCCTGACATGTGAGGGAGTTTGACATATATTTGTTAGCAGAACTATATGTATTAGGATTCTGTAAACACTATGTATGTGTCTATACATATATATTATATCTATATACACATATCTTACACACACACACACACACACACACACACAATGGAAGGAGGCAAACCAAAGTTTGGATTTTCAATAATCCTGTTAAGTGAGATTTTTCAGGAAGAAGGAAAGGTATTGGGAATGTTTCCTTTTTATTTCAGCATGCCAGTATTAGTTAATTTCTTTTGACATAAGAATATGTTTCTTCAGTACTTGAATAAACACGTAAAAATGTTTCAGTGCACTTTGGTGAGCTGGAGAGGATGAAGACAGGAGGAAGAAAGCTGCACCCTCCTATTCCTCTCTTTAGGCTGAAGGTCTCCACAGCCCTGCAGGTGTGGTTTCTGTAAAAACAGCCCCAGGTGGACCTGGTTAAGAAGAGTGAGGGGGAGGTGTGTATGGGTAGAGGCCCATATCTTAGTGGCATCCATTTGACCCTCTGGCAAATATTCCCTTCAAAGCTGTTTTCTGCTCCTGTCTGCATATTTAAGTGTCAGCTTGATTTTCTCAATCTGTACACATTCCTCTGGAAGATGAAAAAATCTAGGAATGTTTTTGTGTTTATTTCAAGGAAGTCTTACAGTCTGACTGCTAGGTATATACCAGGGCAGTGTTTGGAGCTTGGAAGGGGAGAAATGATCAGCACCCGGGATCACTCACTCCCTTGGCCTTGGGCCTGTGCTCATGCCAAAGCATGGGGTTTGAACTCCCCTTGGAACGTTCTGGGCCAGAGCTGTTCTGATAAAGTTTCTGAGTCTGAGATAAGTCATATGGTGTACTTACTGCCGCCAGCATCTTCACATAGCCATAAAGGAACATTGAAGGGTCACTTTAGAGGAGAAAGGGGAAGAAGGAAGGCGCCATGCAGTCATAAGTGGGATAAATGGGCAAGAAGGGTCTGGTAGGCCTTGATCTTGGTTGGGACAGCCTCACAGGCACCAGGAAGCTGTTTAACATGAGCATTACAATTCTATATAATTTATCTAGTGATACTACCCGCCTCTTCCCAACTGCTTCCCTCGTGAATCACTGATGAACTGCCTCTTTTTTTCTCCTTTCAAGTTGGGAAGTGAAGTTGCTCCTACCAGGCTCCTCGGTCCATGGGATTTTCCAGGCAAGAGTACTGGAGTGGGTTGCCATTGCACCTCACAAAATCCCTGCTCAGCTCTGTGGTCAGTTCTGGCCTGGGCATTTCTTGTTCTCTAGGTACCCAGAGCCCTCTCAGAGGTAATACTAGTGGTTGATTCCTCTGGTTTCCTCCCTGACTTCCTCTGTCATGGGTTTGTAGGAATGGGAGTAGGACAGCAAGCGTCTAATCATCTCTGGGTCAACAGACCTTCCTAATCCACAGAATTCCAGTGCAGAAATAATTTTCAGTGGAAGCACATGGGCACAACAATCAGAGAAGCTGAGACAGTGGTATCTATCCTACCACCAAAATACTGCTCTCCTGGGTTTAGGCAAGTCTATAACTCCTGGGTCTCAGGCTCCCAGAGGGCCCATCCCCAGGTATGGTCCTTGTGCAGAGGTCAACAAGACAACCCATGTCAATCGCCAGATCCAGTGCCTGCCGCAGGATGTGTGCTTCTGGGACTAAAACCCTGGGCCTCTCCTCTAGGATTAGGGTCTAGAGCTGGAAAGTAGAGATGGATACTCACTGTGGCCCCAGGCAGGTTCACCTTCCACCCTGACCTGTGAATGAGCAAATGGTGATTGGATGCTAAATTTTGCAGAACTTTTTACACTTTGTTATTTACAAAAATAATTTTAAACAAAGGGATAGAAGTACACAATACTATTTTCCAACCACAGAAAAATCCCCTTTAAATATCGTTTTGTCATGAAAGACAGGACCCCTGAGGGTCTTTCATAACTCTTACAGGGTGTGATGCTGGCGTGCAGCCAGCACTGCTGACGGTTCTTTGGGTGAGGGAGATTTCATAAGCCAAGAAATGTGTTAAAACTACTCAGAGGGAACCCAGGGGCCACTGGCCCTCCAAGGAACACCGAGATGTATGAGTCGGCTTGGCTGAAGGGTGGTGAGTCCTTTAAACCTGAGCAGGTTGAACCTCTCTGAGAGATGGGTCTTTCGCGCCTGCACGGTCCAGGCTACGGCCCGATCCACATCCAAGGTTGAGTCTTCGTCTTTATCCAGCGGCCCCGGGACCTGCGAGCGCGGACCCCAAGCCCCTGTCCTGGCCACCCCGGCCCCGCCCGTTGCCTTCCCCGGCCCCGCCCCCTCCAGCCGGGCGGTGCCTGAGCAGGGCCGTCAGCTCGGCTGTGTGGGCGGAGCTTGCGCCGCCTCCGGGACCCCTGCGCGCACCGCCCCTCGCCCCTAGCCACCGCGCGTCTCCTCCGACACGCACTTCCTGCGAGGCCTCCGAGCGCACCTTAGCGTAGCCGAGTCGAGCTGCGCCCTGCCCTGCCTTTCCAAGCTCTTCGCCATGGTGGATGAGCTGGTCCTGCTGCTGCACGCGCTGCTGATGCGGCACCGCGCCCTTAGCATCGAGAACAGCCAGCTCATGGAACAGCTTCGGTTTCTGGTGTGCGAGAGGGCCACCCTGCTGCGCCAGGTACGTCCGCCGAGCTGCCCTGTGCCCTTCCCCGAAACGTTTGACGGCGAGAGCTCCCGGCTCCCCGAGTTTATCGTGCAGACGGCGTCTTACATGCTCGTCAACGAGAACCGATTCTGCAACGACGCCATGAAGGTGGCATTCCTGATCAGCCTGCTCACCGGGGAAGCCGAGGAGTGGGTGGTGCCCTACATTGAGATGGATAGCCCCATCCTGGGCGATTACCGGGCCTTCCTGGATGAGATGAAACAGTGTTTTGGCTGGGATGACGACGAAGAAGACGAAGACGAAGATGAAGAAGATGATTATTAGGCCCGGAGACCCTCGGGCCTAGCGGGGGAAGGGCACTGCCCGCCGCTACCCTCGCTGCCTCCCCGCCTCGCCCCGCCCGGAGCCACCGCGCTCCCCTAACGCTGTGATCCCCTGGCCTTTCCCTCCCCTCTGGTTGTCTTCCTCACCCTCCACTCTCTGCCGTAGTGCTTGTCTTTGTTCCAGGCTTAGTGCTCTCCAGTCACCTGCTGCTGAGGCTGGGGCGTCTCTGAAGTGCACTCTGCTGGCCACTCTGGCCAGCCCCAGGACCCTCACTGCTCATTAGAACTGTGTTCTGAGCCCCAGCTCTGGGGCAAGCCCCTCTTACAAACCGGTCAGCCTATACTCTGCCCTGCCGACTGTCAGGCCTGCACCTCTGCCCAGCGACCTGCGCTGCCACCCAAGCACCCTCCACCAGATTCCAGCGACAGACCCGGCTTTTGGAGATCAGGAGAAACCTAGAAGATGCCTATGTGGGCTACACCTCCTGGGACACTGATTTGGACTGCTCACGAACAGCTCCACCCTTCTCCCCAGGGGCTAATCTTTCAACTTGATTAATTGTTCCCTACTAACTCCAGGTCTTCCTCCTGCCCCACCAGATTGCTGCAGGGGCACATTGTGCCTGGCAACCCAATTGTTGACATTTCTCCTATGCACCAGTTTTGCACACCCGTCATCTTCCTTTCAAAATTGCAGCAGTCCCATCGAGGTGTGAATTTGGACAAAAATACTAAAAACCGAACAATACAAACAAAAGCAGGTACTCAGCCCAGCTCTTCAATGCTACCTGGAAAAAGTATTTGCATTCTTTTCAATAAATTTCAAGCACTACCGAAAAAAAAACCAAACAAACCCAGAAAGTGTCTTTTCATGGGTAAAGGCTATCATTGGCCTTTGCCACTTTCACCCTGACTCTCATTATTCCCACTGGTATCAGGGAATCTAATTCAACTTTCAATCTCTGTACTCCCCACTGTCACGACTAAGCTCCAGAGGACAGTTACCACAGGGCTTTATGGGGAAACTGGTACTACCCCCACCGATTCCTTTCTTATAGCCCTGGTGAAGGGAGTGTTCTCTGGTGCTTCTGAGGTGGCATGGGTAAGGGGTGGTTGAGCAGGCAGGTGGCACACCATCCCAAACTGGGACACTTTTGAGAGAGCTTCAAGGGGACACTATTAATAATTAGACTGGAACAACAAGTACAAGTCAGGACACACAATATTCTATTTTCATGAACTTTGGGGTTCTTCCTCAACATGGTCAGAGATGTTCTGCTTGTTAGCTCTTAGTGCGTGTGGGGTGCTATTGATTTTAGGCTTCAATACATAGTGTAGCACGTTGTTTTAAAACCCATTTTAGGTGCTTGAGCTAACATTAAATCCCAGATCCTGGATAAATGTGTACATACTAAATGGAGTCCGATTTGAACGTTTCATCTTCCTCAGGCAGATCCCCTTAGAATTCCCACCCATCCATGTGTCCCAGATTCCTGCCTAAAGAAACTGACAAGATTCCTAGATCTTGTACTGCTGCTATCTGAGCTGTGCTGAGATCTCTTCGTGGGCCTGGAGGGCTCAGAGGCACTGAGGTAGTGGGGTGAGTGTTGAGAAGAAACTGCATACCTTTGTGAGGCAATTACCCAGTTAAGTCGCTGCAGTGTTAAGTCAGGGAACCTTGGTCCAGGGGTTTGTGGGGGCTGCCTGTGCCAGCCAGGACCTGTAGTGGAGGATTTGAGCTGTTCTGAGTTCTTATCTGTATCTGCCCCAATGTCTTCATTGTACCATATCCAGAGCCAGCACTACCTTAGAACTTCTAATTTAGGTAATGAATTTCCTTGTTAAGACCTTTCAAAGAAGGGGATGACCGAGGATGACATGGCCGGATGGCATCACGGACTTGATGGACGTGAGTCTGAGTGAACTCCGGGAGACGGTGATGGATAGGGAGGCCCGGCGTGCTGCGATTCATGGGGTCGCAAAGAGTCGGACACGACTGAGCGACTGAACTGAAACCTCATAGTGTGGGTTAAATGAGATCCTAATCATTCTCCTGGGTACTTTATGGGTGTGGATTCAGTGAGATCACGCCCATGAGATAGTTTGAACTGTCCCTGCTACAGGGTGAGCACTCAGTAAACTTGGGCTCTTACTCTTAGGTCTGGGAACCGAAGCATCATTCCAGAAACAAATCTCTTGCTATGACCTTGGCTTCAGTAGGAAAATGTCAGGAGTCCGTAGGAGCAGGATAGGCTCAGGGATAGTGGAAATGGGAGCAGCACAAGACTTTGTTTACTCTTTTGGATCTGGCATGAAGTCAGATAAAAAGTCAGTTTACAGTTACTTTGGTGAAGAGGCAAAGTCCAGAGCAGGAGTCATTTTTCCAGCCTAAGCAGGTTGTTTCTGGAGGGTGTGACAGGAGTAGATAACCATATAGCAGAGGAGGTTGAGGTCCATCCTGAGGGTGGATGTGAGAAAGTGCTGGTCAAGAGCTGAGAGCTGAATGAGACCCAGTGAAACCAAAAATCAGTCATCTGAAGTAATCAGTGGCCTGGGTAGATTTAGAGGAGAAAGAGATATGGTGGTCAAAGAAATGTAGTTCTTGGCCTCATGGTGATTTCAATTGGTTGGTTTTATGGTGCCTTGGGCCAAAATTAGGATGCTACCTTGCTACAAGGTAAGGTCCAGAAAGAGAATCTAAACTGATGAGATTTGAGGGTGACGTTTTCAGGGTGGAAGCTGAAGGCAGGAATAGATGAGATCTCCTCCCTACCACCAAACCAAGTGACTCCTTTCTTCTCATGGGGAAGTAAGGGGTCTCTGGTCAGTGAAGATGCCAACACAGTGCCTGAGTAGCACTCATGACAGCTAGGCCAGGAGCTTCTGAAATCTGAAATGCACACATCCTGGGCATGTATGCGTGGATGTGAGCTGACTCTGTGTGTGTGTGTGTGTGTGTGTGTGTGTGTGTGTGTGTGTGTGTGTGTGTTAGTATCCTTCATGTGTCATGGAGGAGCAGGTTACACTGTGAGCTGCAGAGAGGGGCAGTGTTAAGAATCTGGCTACCTTGGGGGCAGATTCTGCAATAAAAGCATCAATACTAGCAAGGGCATGACTCCCATGGGGGGAATCCATGATAGTTTGATTGTAGCATAAGCACAGCAGAAAAGAATGGAGAAACAGATAAGCACATCTGAACAGAGTGTCACCACTCAAATGGAAACTATTAAAAGTAGGTGAAAATGTTGAAATAGCAAGTATGAACTTCAGACTCCTGAATTCCCATCACACTGGACTTGAAAAGGTCACTGAAATTATGCTCTTAATGAAATCAATCATATTGTAGATCATACTCATGGAATCATATTAAATCTTCCAAAGTATGATTGAATTTCTCTAATCACTTGAGTAGGTAAGCAGTGCCATCCATTAATCCTGTGTTATTGTGTTTTGCAGGATGGTATGTAAAGCTAGAGGTACATTATGCACATTGTGTTTGGTTATGTTCTGTTATTATAACAGTGATTTGGAAATAGAGGGAGATGTCTTCTTGAAATAAGTGGAATATTTTTTTAAATAAATTTAAATAATTTTTTAACTTCTTAAAGCAATTAAAATGAAGCTAATAAAGGGGTATCTGAATTTAGAACATTCCTGAGAATGTTTTCCTTGATGGATGATCAATGTGGGATAATAGTATGAAGTATATATATATCATTTGCTTTGAAATATGAATTTTGCTGGGCTTTATGGTAAAGAACCTGCTTGCCGATGCAGGAGACTCAGGTTTGATCCCTGGGTCTGGAAGATCCTCTGGAGGAGGGCGTGGCAACCCACTCCAGTATTCTTGCCAGGAGAATCCCATGGACAGAGGATCCTGGTGGGCTACAGTCCATAGGGTTGTGAAGAGTCAGAAGTGACTGAAGTGACTTAGCGTGCATGCCTGCATGAATTTTGCTAAAGTAGCATTATAAGTGTCTGGTAGTTTGCATTACTGAGTAGTTCAAGTATATTTCCTGCAGTCTTATGTCCACTTATTCCTAAAATTAAATAAAAGGAACTATGACCTGTTTTGTGTCCTTTGATAGTGCTGGAACCCCTACTTCTGATCATTCCCCTTGCATTTTTTCCCTTCTTGTCTGAAATGCTTCTGTTATTATTTATCTTCAAATATTGTATTGTCCAGAGAGTTAACAACAACAAAAAAAAAACAATGCAGTTAGCCTGTGATGGATAATAGCTTGTTTGAAATAATTATGAACTGCATAGAAAGATTTGTTAAAGGAGCAGGAGCCCTCCCCTGGATGAGTTGGGGGAAGTGGTGGTGAGATGCTGCAAAGGAGATTTCAGAATAGTTAGCAGCATTTATGTACCTCCTGGTATCTCACTTATGATCAATAACAAATTAACTTTTCTTAATATCCATAATATTTGCATACCTTCTTCCCCCAGCCTAAATGACAAAGGATTTCATGAGCAGAATTATAATAATGTAATTCTTCTATTTTAATCAAGTGTTAGTCACTGAGTCATGTCCAACTCTTTGTGACCCCGTGGACTGTAGCCTGCCAGGCTCCTCTGTCCATGGAACTTTCTGGGCAAGAATACTGGAGTGGGTTGCCATTTCCTTCTCCAGATCTTCCCGACCCAGGGATCAAACCCAGGTCTCCCACATTGCAGGCAGATTCATTACCTGTGTGCCACCAGGGAAGCCCATTTTAGCCAAAGTCCCTACTTACATGACCAGTCAGTTCAGAATCAGTCAGCTCAAGATAAAAAACTGTCACAAGACTCTTATATTCCTCACTTAAAATTGTTATTTTTAAAACAAATAACAGTAAAGGAAAGCAAAGGGTATTTCAGTGGTAACTGAAGTAATTGGGGTATTTCTGATTTATTTGTTCTCTAGACACAGATAATTGCACTGCCATACAAGGCTTTCAGAACTGCTCATTTGAATGAACACAATTAAATTTTTAACACGTTCACAAGTAGGGAGAATAATATAATGAGTCCCCATAGACTCATCTCCATATTCAAAACTTACCAACATTTTTGCTTCACCTATCCCTTTTCTTTCTTATGATTTTTATGGAATATTTAAAATAAAATATCAGATATAACATTAATTCACCCTTTAATATTTCAGTATGTTTCTCTAACAGATAAGCCTTTAAAAGCAATCCATAATATCATCACCATCATGTACTAAAATATAATGACTCCTTAATATTTAATACTCCATATTCAAATATCCACAGTAACTTTAAAAAGTGTTTTTAATTACTTGTTTGAATTAGGGTTCAAAAATGTTGACACAGTGCCTTTGGTTTATATATCTCTGAAATCATCTTTTAACTAATAACAATGGCCCTCCATCTTTCTTTCCCCTGAAAAATATTTATTGAGTAAACCAGTTCATTTGTCCTATGGAATTTCTTATATTCTAGACCTGCTTAACTTTTTCATATCCTTGCCCAAGTTTCTCTCGGATTGTTGGTGTTTCTCAAGTTTTTAGGGGCTCTTTATTCATTAGGGATTGATGATACATGTTGCAAATATTTATTTTTATAGTGGTATAAATTTTTGGCCATGCCATGTGACAGGTGGGATCTTAGTTCCCTGAGGAAGGATTGAACGTGTGCCCCCTGCAGTGGAAGCACTGAGTTCTAACCACTGGGCCATCAGGGAAGTTCCTTATTCACATGACCATAATCCTCCATGTGTTTTAATCTTAATATATCAGATAACTGAATTAAATAACTACTTAGTCTAATTTTCGCTCAGTGTCTTTGTGTTAGCTAGTTTCTTTTTTCTTTTTCACTCTCTTCATCATTCATTTTTTAATATAAATTTATTTATTTTAATTGGAGGTCAATTACTTTACAATATTGTATTGATTTTGCCATACATCAACATGAATCCACCACAGGTATACATGTGTTCCCCATCCTGAAGCCCCCTCCGTGCTCCCTCCCCATACCATACCTCTGGGTCGTCCCAGTGCACCAGCTCCAAGCATCCAGTATCGCTCATTGAACCTGGACTGGTGATTCGTCTCATATATGATATTATACATGTATCATTGCCATTCTCCCAAATCGTCCCACCCTTTCCCTCTCCCACAGAGTCCAAAAGACTGTTTCTTTTTCCATTTTTAGTTGTTTCTTCAACAGGTAAAGAACCCTGTAAAACTGGAAACTACGTAGTCTGAGGTTTTGATGGTGAATGACAGTTTTGTTATAGGTAGTTTTTTTTTCTTTCCTAGCTCCACTGTCTTTTAGCATTGAATGTTATTTTCTAGAAGTCTGAGGACATCCTAATATTTTTCATTCACAAACTCAACAAAAATATCAAATCAATTGTGAATGAAAAATATTAGGATGGCCTCAGACTTCTAGAAAATAACATTCAATGCTAAAAGACAGTGGAGCTAGGAAAGAAAGAAAAAACAACAGAAGCAGAAGATATCAGGAAGAGGTAGCAAGAATACACAGGAGAACTGTACAAAAATGAGCTTCACGACCCAGATAATCACAATGGTGTGATCACTCACCCAGAGCCAGACAACCTGGAATGTGAAGTCAAGTGGGCCTTAGAAAGCATCACTATAAACAAACTAGTGGAGGTGATGGAAGTCCAGTTGAGCTATTTCAAATCCTGAGAGATGATGCTGTGAAAGTGCTGCACTCAATATGCCAGCAAATTTGGAAAACTCAGCTACGGCCACAGTACTGGAAAGGTCAGTTTTCATTCTGATCCCAAAGAAAGGCAATGCCAAAGAATGATCAAACTACTGCACAATTGCACTCATCTCACATGCTAAGAAAGTAGTCTAAATGACCACATATTTGCAGCATGTAGTCAAAATTCTCCAAGCCAGGCTTCAGAATACATGAACTGTGAACTTTCAGATGTTCAAGCTGGTTTTAGAAAAGGCAGAGGAACTAGAGATCAAATTGCCAACATCCGCTGGATCATGGGAAAAGCAAGAGAGTTCCAGAAAAACATCTGTTTCTGCTTTATTTACTATGCCAAAGCCTTTGACTGTATGGATCACAATAAACTGTGGAAAATTCTGAAAGAAACGGCAATAGCAGACCACCTGACCTGCCTCTTGAGAAACCTATATGCAGGTCAGAAAGCAACAGTTAGAACTGGACATGGAACAACAGACTGGTTCCAAATAGGAAAAGGAGTGCGTCAAGGCTGCATATTGTCACCCTGCTTATTTCACTTATATGCAGAGTACATCATGAGAAACACTGGGCTGGAAGAAGCACAAGCTGGAATCAAGATTTCTGGGAGAAATATCAATAACTTCAGAAATGCAGATGACACCACCCTTATGGTAGAAAGTGAAGAGGAACTAAAAAGCCTCTTGATGAAAGTGAAAGAGGAGAGTGAAAAAGTTGGCGCAAAGCTCAACATTCAGAAAACGAAGATCATGGCAGCCGGTCCCATCACTTCATGGCAAATAGATGAGGAAACAGTGGAAACAGTGGCAGACTTTATTTTTCTGGGCTCCAAAATCACTGCAGATGGTG
>SJYX01004257.1:255340-284993 GCA_006410675.1 Oreotragus oreotragus | reverse complement strand
TCAGGAAGATCTCCTGGAGAAGGAAATGACAACCCACTCAAGTATTCTTGCCTGGGAAATCCCATGGACAGAGGAGTCTGGTGTATCTGTCTCTTATACACATCTAGATGTGTATAAGAGACAGCCTAAGTATTTTATTCTTTTCATTGCAATGATGAATGGAATTGTTTCCTTAATTTCTCTTTCTGTTTTCTCATTATTACTGTATAGTAATGTAAGGGATTTCTGTGTGTTGATTTTATATCTTGTAACTTTACTATATTCATTGATTAGCTCTAGTAATTTTCTGGTCGTGTCTTGAGGCTTTTCTATGTAGAGGATCCTGTCATCTGCAAACAGTGAGAGTTTTACTTCTTCTTTTCCAATTTGGATCCCTTTGATTTCTTTTTCTGCTCTGATTGCTCTGGCCAAATCTTCCAAAACTATGTTGAATAGTAGCTGTGAAAGTGGGCACCTTTGTCTTGTTCCTGACTTTAGGGGAAGTGCTTTCAGTTTTTCACCATTGAGGATAATGTTTGCTCTGGGTTTGTCATATATAGCTTTTATTATGTTGAAGTATGTTCTTTCTATTCCTGCTTTCTGTAGGGTTTTTATCATAAATGGATGTTGAATTTTGTCAAAGGCTTTCTCTGCATCTCTTGAGATAATCATATGGCTTTTATTTTTCAATTTGTTAATGTGGTGTATTACATTGATTGATTTACAGATATTGAAAAATCCTTGCATCACTGGGATAAAGCCCACTTGGTCATGGTATATGATCTTTTTAATGTGTTGTTGGATTCTGATTGCTAGAATTTTGTTAAGGATTTTTGCATCTATGTCCATCAGTGTTATTTGCCTGTAGTTTTCTTTTTTTGTGGCATCTTTGTCTGGTTTTGGTATTATGGTGATGGTGGCCTCATAGAATGAGTTTGGAAGTTTATCTTCCTCTGCAATTTTATGGAAGAGTTTGAGTGGGATATGTGTAATCAATACAAGATTATAAAGTAATTAGCCTCCAATTAAAATAAATAAATTTATTTAAAAAAAATAAATAAATGTCACTTTCATATTCAATTTCTTATGTGAGAATCATGCCAACTCAGTGAAGAGATATTTTTATTTACATTGGAATATTAAGTCTCTGAGATGCCCTAGGACTTGTTCATGATAAAAAATGTTAGAATCTTAGCTAGAGTTCCCACTTGAGTTCTGTACTTTTTTTTTACAGTTTCATGCTGCTTTTTGAAAGTAATACCTTTTTTCAGGTTGTCTGTCTCTCGTGGATCTTCATTTCCTTGTTTATAATCTGAAGTATTTTCATTAGTGGGCCACTCTGGAGGTTCTTCTCTAATTTAATAACAAAGTAGCCCTCAAAATGAGCAACTGTCACTGTCTACTCCAACTCTGAACCCCTGTAATTTTATCTCCATTTTCCACAATCGCTGGAATACTTATAGGAAACAGTACAGGATTTGACAAATATGCTGGGGTGACTCATTTTTTAAAAGCAAGGCCCCCAAACACCCCCCCAAACCTAAATGTGCATCAGAGGAGATAGACAAATAATGATAAATTACATCCCCATGAACTGCTTTGTTGTTGTACTTAGTCACTCAGTCATGTCCAATGCTTTGTGATCCTATGGACTGTAGCCCACCAGGCTCCTCTGCCCATGGAATTTCCCGGGCAAGAATACTGGAATGGGGTGCCATTTCCTAATCCAGGGGATCTTCCTGATCCAGAGATTGAACTTTCGTCTCTTATGTCTCCAGGATTGACAGGCAGATTCTTTACCACGAGTGCCACCTGGGAAGCCCATGAGCTACCTTGCAAGTGTAAAAATAATGATTTCTTTGTATTTTTGAGGGACGTTCCAATAGGAATTGTTAAGCATAAAAGTACTTCATAAATACATGTAAAGTATGATGATATTTATGAATATTTTATAGCCTAAATATTTAAAAACCTAATACTTTAAAATGTGTGTGTATATACATATACATACAATATGAAAAAAAGAACAGAAAGATAAAAGCCAAAAATTTATCAATATTTACCCTAGATGGGATTAGTATGAAATAGAATGTTTGCCCATTTAGTCTATAGGGCTCAGATTTAATACAATGAGTACTAATGTAATGTAAAACATAGAATTAGTACTTATTCTGGATAGGTTTTAGTGAAAATTAAAAGAAAAAACCAACTTGGTAACATTATAAAATAGTTCCCTTTTGGAAACAATAATTCATATTTTAAGAACCATAAACTTATTCACAGTTTGTTGTAAAATAAACACAATTGGTTTTGTAAATCCTGGTATGTTACTTTAATTCTACTAAATAATCAATAAAAAAACATTTTTTAAAATCAATGAAAACAGCCTATACTCAATTATTTCAGTAGCAAGTCTGGTCAGTGCCATTAGAAATAGGTCATTCTATAATACCTTTTCCATTTGTCCCTTTCTTTTCAGCTGTGATTTCCTTAGGGTAATAACACCTCATTGCTTGCCAGGTTTATTTGTGTAGACTCCTAGATGACTTTTCTTCTTTCAGGCTCTCTTCCTTCTAATCTGTTCTTTTCATTGCTGTTAGTGTTGTCTTTCTGAAATGTAAATCTTACCACTTTATTCATTCAAAGTCTTTCTGTGATTCCCATTTCTTCAGAAAGTACTTAAATTCTATAACATAACATTTATGTCTGTATTACTATTTTTTTAAATTATCTTTCCATTGAGTTATAGTTAACATATCATAAAATTTACCTTTCTATAGGTACAATTCAGAACTTTTACGATATTCACAAAATTGTGTAGAAACTTTTCATTATCTCACAAAGAAATCCCATACCTATTAGCAGTTACTCCTCATTGCCCCATGCCCCAACCTCACCCCTATCCTTGGAAACTACTAATTTCTTTCCCTATGGATTGCCTATTCAGGACATTTTTTACAAATAGAATCATGTAATATATGGTCTATTGTGATTGATTTCTTGTTCTTAGCATACAATTGTAGCATGTATCAGTATTTCATTTCTTTCATGGCTGAATAATATTCTATTGTGTGGATATACCACATTTATACCACATTTTGGTTTGTATTTGTCAACTGAAGTAAATTTAGGTTGTCTTCAATTTGTGGCTCCTATAAATGATGCTGCTATGAAAATTCATGTACAAGCTTTTGTTTCAACATCTATTTTCAATTATCTTGGGTTTCTATCTAGGAGTAGAATTGTTAAGACATATGTAATTCTGTGCTTAACTTTTTGTAGAACTGCCAGATTGTTTTCCAAGTGGCTATACCATTTTGTATTCCCACTAGTATTATGTGAATTTTACAATTTCTCTACATTCTCAGAAACACCTGTTATTGTCTACATTAATGGCACCCCACCCCAGTACTCTTGCCTGGAAAATCCAATGGACGGAGTAGCCTGGTGGGCTGCAGTCCATGGGGTCGCTAACATTCGGACAGACTGAGCAACTTCACTTTCACTTTTCTCTTTCATGCATTGGAGAAGGAAATGGCAACCCACTCCAGTATTCTTGCCTGGAGAATCCCAGGGATGGGGGAGCCTGGTGGGCTGCCGTCTATGGGGTCACACAGAGTCGGACACGACTGAAGTGACTTAGCAGCAGCAGCAGCATCTTAATTGGTGTTAAGTGGTCTATCATTGTGATTTTGATTTTGAATATATATATATATATATATATGGAGAAATGCCCATTTTTAAATTGGGCCATCTTTTTACATAAGAGTTCCATATGTATTCTGGATACTATGCTTAATTATTATTGGATGTATATTTACAGATATTTTTACCTATTTGATGGATTGCCTTTTCACTTTTTGATGCATGTGTTTAATTTTCATGAAATCCAATTTATATATTTTTTCTTTGATTAGTTGTGCTTTTTGTGTCATACTTATGAAACAATTTCCTAACCCAGCATCACAACAATGAACACCTTTTTTATAATTTCTATGTTCAACTTGATAGATATGAGTGTGAGCAAGCTCCTGGAATTGATGATGGATAGAGAAGCCTGGCATGCTGTGGTCCATGGGGTCACAAAGAGCTGGACATGACTAAGTGACTGAACTAAACTGAACTGAATGTTTTATATATATGCTTTCATAGTTCTCAAAGTTTTAAATTTTAGATATTTCATCTTGACCTTTGGTTCATTTTGAGTTAACTTTTATATATGGTGTGAGGCAGTGGTTTAATTTTTCTGCATGTGGCTATCCAGTGTCTCAGGCTTCCCTGGTGGCTCAGCGGTAAAGAATCTGTCTGCTAATGCAGGAGATGTGGGTTCGATCCCTAGGTTGGGAAGATCACCTGGAGAAGGAGATGGCAACCCACTCCAGTATTCTTGCCTGGGAAATCCCATGGACAGAGGAGTCTGGTGTATAGTCCATTTGGTTGCAAAGAGTCAACACAACTTAGTGACCAAACAATAATGACAACAACAATCCAATGTCCCAACACCATTTGTTGAAAGAAATATTATTTTAACCCCATAAATTGTCTTAGCACTCTTATCAAAAAATCAATTGCTCATGTATGTATAGGTTTATTTCTGCTGTTTCTTTTCCTTGGACAATTTTCCCCACCTCTCTTTATCTAGGTATCTCCATCTATCTCTGATCTTACTTGAAATGTAATTTTCTCAGAGTGGCCTTACTTGGCTAATACCTCCCCTTCCGAAACAACACCAGTTTACTGTTATAAGCTCTCACTATGCTATACTTCTCTGTTGGTGCATTTGTAAAGGAATCACTTATATGATTTTTTTATTGTCTCCTATTAGAATGCAAGCTCTTTGAGGTTCGGGTTCTTGCTTGTCTAATTCCCCACTGTACAATAGTGTCTAAAACAATCTTGAACACCTGGTATGCACTAGTAAATATTTGTTGTATAAATGGTTGAGTGAATGAATGAGTGACTTTAAACAAGCATTGTGAAAGAGGTTTGTGCATGAGATAACTGGAGTTTGGGGGATATCAGAAAAATTCAGGCCTCATTACCTTACTAAATAAAGCAAAGAGAGAGACTTCACTGAGCATGCCTTAAGAAGAAAAGTACACCTTTCTGCAAAAGAAGGATGGCATGAAGCTCTTTTTGTAAAGTGTTTTTGGCACTTTGTGAGCCATTATTATCTCCTTCGTGTGCATGTGATTCATGGGGTCACAAAGAGTTAGACACGACTGAGCGACTGAACTGAACTGATTATCTCCTTATTTAATTTACCAAAAAAAAAAGTAGTAATCAAAGACAGCTGAGAGTAGAAATCTTTCTGAGGTTTACTAACAATTTACACAGCGTCTGCTTTCCATATTATTTTATTTTCAAAGGTGACATTAAAGTCTTATGCTCNCAGACACGACTGAGCGACTGAACTGAACTGATTATCTCCTTATTTAATTTACCAAAAAAAAAAGTAGTAATCAAAGACAGCTGAGAGTAGAAATCTTTCTGAGGTTTACTAACAATTTACACAGCGTCTGCTTTCCATATTATTTTATTTTCAAAGGTGACATTAAAGTCTTATGCTCTGCTAGAGATAGGAGTATTTGAAAAAAATTTCATTATCATTGAAAACACTGGATTCATGTTGCCACCCAAGGGAAATTAGGAAATGCCAGAGATCTAAGTTTGAGGTTAAAGGATACTTTTGGAGAATAAAAGATAATGAGGTTTGAAAAATCTCATCACAGAAGCCATGCTTATCTGCATGCAGTAGTTGTCTGTTGTGAATTTATTTTTCTTCTTACAAACCTCCTTACTTCCAAGTCTTTTTCTTTTTTCTATACTTCTCCTTTTCAGTTTCCCTCTGGTGGCTCAGATGGTAAAGAATCTGCCTGCAGTGCAGGAGACCCAGGTTCCATCCTTGAGTCGGGAGGATCTGCTGGAGAAGGGACTGGCAATCCACTCCAATATTCTTGCCTGGAGAATTTCATGGACAGAGGAGCCTGACGAGCTACAGTCTATGGAGTTGGAGAGTCAGACACAATTGAGTGACTAACACTTTCACCTTTTCCACCTTTTCAGTCAGCCATGGAATAACTAAAGAAGTGTATATAAGTAAACTCAGTTTATATATCTTTAGGTCAAAAATTGCTAATGATTAAATAAAAAGAATTCTGGACGCCATGTTCCACTCTGTGGTAAGCTTGGTATAACTGCCTCTGTGATGGTAGCTACCCTCATACATATGAATGGATCGATGGAATTTGAGAGGCTACTTTAAATATTCTTGTCATATAAGAATTGTGTATTAATTTTTGATCATTTCCAAACTTTCTTTTGGAAGAATTGCACATGGAGAATATAAGCAACATTGGTAGTAATTTTTGAAATTGTGATAGAAACATTTATTCAATATCTAGCATTTGCATAACATTTTGCTCTGTGGTAGATGGTGCTTTGGTTCAGATGTTTACTTCTTCAGTGAAGTAGGTCCATCTCAGCTTACTTACCTTGACTCAAATATACATGCATCAGACTCAGTCTTGCTCTTTCCTTATACTCCTTTAGCACTTACACTGGATTATTCCACAAAAACTGAGGAAAACGTTTTGATCAGTTGTAGGGCAGTCAGCACATTTTTAGGAGTTGAAGAGCAAAAAGAGAAGACAGTATTTATTTACTGGGCTTTACTTTGCTCTTTGCTAATAATATCAACACCAGAGCCCTGACCCTGAGAGAAACTGTTTCACGGACATGTAGTTCTGAAGCTAACATAAAGCTGGAAAATTTCCTCCATGGTAGTCATTTCAAAATAATATCTTGATGTCTTTTTATATCAAGATGTTGCTAGATAGAATTTGAAAAATGCTCATAGAGTGTAAATAAACTAATCAAAATCATTGAATAGTAGGCTATTTTTAATTAAATTTAATTAATTAGCAATTAATTTAAAAATATCTACAACTGTACTTGGAAGACATAACAAAATACTGAAACCTCCTTTGGCTTCTGACTATACATCTGACTGTACACTATGTGAAACTTCTCTTGCAGAGGTATCTCAGCAAAGAGGACATCAAACATATGGCCTTGGTTTTCCTCAATGATTTGACTGCTGCTTTTAAATCCCTGGCACTCATGATTCTGTTTTGCAAAAAGAAACTGTTTAAATGGAGGTCCAGTGTCACTGATGTTAATGGCCCTATGGTGATACAGTTCACATCAAGGATGAAAATGTTTATGGGCTTTTATAGGTCTTTGTCTATCTTTAGTTCAATTCAGTTCAGTTCAGTTGCTCAGTCGTGTCCGACTCTTTGCGACCCCACGAACTACAGCATGCCAGGCCTCCCTGTCCATCACCAACTCCCAGAGTTCACTCAAACTCATGTCCATCGAGTCGGTGATGCATCCAGCCATCTCATCCTCTGTCTTCCCCTTCTCCTCCTGCCCCCAATCCCTCCCAGCATCAGGTTCTTTTCCAATGTGTTNCACGAACTACAGCATGCCAGGCCTCCCTGTCCATCACCAACTCCCAGAGTTCACTCAAACTCATGTCCATCGAGTCGGTGATGCATCCAGCCATCTCATCCTCTGTCTTCCCCTTCTCCTCCTGCCCCCAATCCCTCCCAGCATCAGGTTCTTTTCCAATGTGTTAACTCTTCACATCAGGTGGCCAAAATATTGTAGTTTCAGCTTCAGCATCAGTCCCTCCAATGAACACCCAGGACTGATCTCCTTTAGGACGGACTGGTCTTAGGAGGCATATTAAGTCTTTTCGTAGACACTGAAATTGATGTAGAAATGGAAGTACCCAGGATTACCCTCAAAAGCCTGCATGAAAATTAAGATTAGATTTTAGAATTCCTGGATTCTGCTTTGTTAAGAAATATTGATATAGAAAAGTGTACATGGAAGCAGTTTGCAAGAAGGGGGGATGTGTCCTGGGTCTTCAGTGGATTTGCTTATGTAGATATGACTATCAATCTCTTGGACATTTTAATGTTAGGCATCATTAATGTGTTCTCATGGAATGTGGAATATAATAACATTTCTGAATATGTACATTATGCTAACTCTCTGATAAGCATAACATATCATGATCTCTAACATTTATTATGATTTTTCAAAATATCATATTCTTCTGTTTAACAGGAAATTGATGTCCAGTGAGATATAAAACTTGCCCAAATTTTACGAGCTGAGATTCAAATTCAGGTCTATGTGATCTGAAAGGTACCAATACACCATGATTCTGTTTGAATAATCAAATGCATCAAATAAACATATAATAGAGGAGTGAATATACATGAGGAGAGTAATATTTGAAGGGTGAATCTCTGAAGTTTCTTGTGGCTATTGAAACAAATTACTACAAACTTGGTGACTTAAAATAGTATAAATTTGTGCCTTCACAGTTTTTGAGTCCAGAAGTCTGAAATTAAGGTGTATGAAAGTCTGCACTTCCACTGGAGGCTCAAGAAGGGAGTCTTTATCTTTTCAGCTTATGGTGGCCAGTATCACTCTAATCGTTCCTCCGACAGTCATTTTGCCTCCTCCTCTTCTGTCAAATCTCCTTCAGTCTCACTCTTAAAAGGACACTTGTCATTGAATTTAGGGATCATCCTTGTAAGCAAGAATGATAACCTCATCTCAAGATCCTTAACTCGATTACATCTGCAAATACCCTTAAAAAAACTTTTAAATTAATTTATTTTAATTGGAGGATAATTTATAATATTGTGGTGGCAAACCATATGTCAATATGAATTGGTCACGGGTACACATGTGTCCTCCCCATCCTGAACCCCGCTCCCCACCCCATCCCTTTGGGTTGTCTCAGTACACCAGCTTTGAGTGCCCTGTTTCATGCATCAGACTTGCACTGGTCATCTGTTTTGCATATGGTAATATACATGCTATTCTATTAAATCACCCCACTCTCACCTTCACCCACGTAGTCTAAAAGTCTGTTCTTTACATCCGTGTGTCATTTTAAAAATAAGGGTCACAGTTTCCAGGAGATACAGTGTAGCCATTTATTTGTGTGAGAGGGAGTATCGTTCAGCCTGTGGGTAATGGGTTTTTATGGTTAGACTGAGTTGGACCAGAGTGTTTGCCCTGCCCTACCCAACTGTGGATCCCTGGGGGAGATGGAATTGTCAGACCATTCTCAAAGGCCTGAAGAGATGGATAGGCCTAATAAGTTGAATAGACAAGGAGTGCATTGAAGCAATGTAACAGGTTATCCCTATGGGCAGAAATCAGCCAATATAAAATCACTGATAGAAAAGTTAAAAGATTCTATAGGAAAAACTAGTTTTGGAGTGAATATTCACCTGGAAGACTCTGTCTTCAAGGGAATTACATTCTAAGCAACATGACAGTTTATTGAGTAAAGCAAGGGCCTATTATAACAGTTTATCAGATACTGGATGATTTTTTTCATAAAAATCCACAACAAAAGAATAAATGTTAAGGGATGAAATCTCCCATACTGGGGGAGATACTATGAAGAGCAGAATAAAACTGAACAGCCCTCCTCTAAAGACAAAACAACCCACCCTTCCTCTCTACTTAACAACAGTCAGAGTCCCTTGACCACTGTTTTGATTTGGAGTCATTAGGACTAATATTGTCTTGTTCTGTTATCTTTTATATCTCAGGTCCATAGGTATCCCAGCTCTCCTTGTCTCCATAGTTATCTTGTACATCTTAAAAAAAAAAAAACACACAACTATTTATCAACTCTTAAAAACCATCTACTTTGCATTCTAGATATCAGAGACAGTGTTTAGTAAAATCTTTATTTTCAGTAACTTCTCTTAATATTTCTTTACCTCCTTATCCGAAATGAAACTTGGCTCTACACTAATGACTCTCACTGTAGCCTTTTTAAATGATGGGTTTCTTTTTCTCTAACACACCCCGGTTACTATTGATCCTGGAGGTAGGATAGGTATTTTTATTGCTCCTCCTTGCTGATGACAGACTATTCTCTCTTCTTCCTCCTCCCAGCTTGGAATCTTATGTCATTTTATTGTATTTCTCCTGTTATCCCTTGTGATGGTTAATTTTATGTGTTAATCTGACCAGGCCACAAGATATCCAGATATTTGGGCAAAAATTATTCTGGCTGTGTCTGCAAAGGTGCTTTTAGATGAATTTAACATTAAAATTGATAGACTGAGTAAAGTAGATTGCTCTCCCTTATGTGGGTGGGTCTCATCTAATCAGTCAAAGGCCTGAATAGAAGCAAAAAGCTGACTTTCCTCAATATGCAGAGGGAATGCCCCTGCATAACTGCCTTTGAGCTGGGACATTGTTTTTTTTCTTGCCTTTGGACTTGAACTGAAAATTATACCATAAGCTCTCCTGGTTCTCAGGCCTTTGGACTTGGACTGGGACTATATAACTGGCTCTCCTGTGTCTCTACCTTGCTAACTCCAAGTCTTGGGACTTCTCAGCCTCCATAATCGTGTGAGCCAATTCCTTATAACAAATATCTTTAAATTTTATTGGTTATATTTCTCTGGAGAACCCTGGCTAACACATGCTTCTATATTTTAGCCATCTCCTGACTTCCAGTTTACTCCTCTACAGGCATTAAAGACATTTTAACTTCTGGCACACTATCACTCTAGTCAATATCATTCCTGTTTCAATCCTTGGCGATTTCAATATTCATGTATTCCAACACCCTGGCCTCTCAGTTTCATGACCTGTTCTTTAGTTTTATTTTCTTTCCCAACTTTGCTACTTGTTCAAATGGCCATATCTTATCTTGTTATTGTCAACAACTCCAACCCCTCCACAATATCAGTGTCAAGTATCACACTTGGCTACCAATTCACTCCCTCTTGTACCCCGGTAACAAGTATTTTATCTCACTGATTCCTAGTATAGTGACTCTGCTAATTTTTGTCTATCAACTCTCTCCCCACCCCTGCCCCACTGCTGCCATGAACATATCCTCACTTCCATCTACATTGTCTTAGTGTCCATAGTCCATTATTACCTTCAAATTTGTTGCCTCTCCCTTCTTAATCATACACATTTGGCAAAATCCCAAGCGTGACTGAAGCAGCAGCAGCAGCAAGCCTGGTTAAATCAAACATGGTTGGAGAAACTCATGCAATCATGCCAAGTGACCTCACTTTAAATCCAAGATCACCAGCAGCCTCAAATGGATCCTTAAATATGTGTAGCTATTATGCTGTAATAGCCATTTCCATTAACACCCTCAATGACTATTTTGTGCCTCTCCTTTTACAAAAATGAAGCACCTACTCCCTCCATTTGCTTCCTGCTTAAGTGAGAGAGTAGATATAATCAGAAGAAACTTCCCTCAAACCATTATTAATATCACCACATCTTCCCACCAGTCAGCTTCTGTGCTCATACACTCAACCTTTGTTCCTGGTACTATGAAGTCTGTACTCCCAGCTGAAACCTTTGCACTTAATCCTAACCCTGCTCACCAGCTCCAAAATATCCATCTTACAATTCTCTTCTTCTTTTTCTATATCTCCCCCCACCCCGACCCCACCCCAGATCTTTCTCATAAACATAGTCTACTAATGTTTCTCCCATTCTAAAACAACAAAATAAATAGCTCTCTTGATTTCGTTTCCCTCTTTGGCTGCTGCCCCACTTCTCCTTTCCCTTGATAGCAAAAGCCCTTGAAGGAGTAATCTATACTTGCTATCTTTGGTTCTTCTCCAACTTTTTCTTGAGNATTTCTTTACCTCCTTATCCGAAATGAAACTTGGCTCTACACTAATGACTCTCACTGTAGCCTTTTTAAATGATGGGTTTCTTTTTCTCTAACACACCCCGGTTACTATTGATCCTGGAGGTAGGATAGGTATTTTTATTGCTCCTCCTTGCTGATGACAGACTATTCTCTCTTCTTCCTCCTCCCAGCTTGGAATCTTATGTCATTTTATTGTATTTCTCCTGTTATCCCTTGTGATGGTTAATTTTATGTGTTAATCTGACCAGGCCACAAGATATCCAGATATTTATTTGGGCAAAAATTATTCTGGCTGTGTCTGCAAAGGTGCTTTTAGATGAATTTAACATTAAAATTGATAGACTGAGTAAAGTAGATTGCTCTCCCTTATGTGGGTGGGTCTCATCTAATCAGTCAAAGGCCTGAATAGAAGCAAAAAGCTGACTTTCCTCAATATGCAGAGGGAATGCCCCTGCATAACTGCCTTTGAGCTGGGACATTGTTTTTTTTCTTGCCTTTGGACTTGAACTGAAAATTATACCATAAGCTCTCCTGGTTCTCAGGCCTTTGGACTTGGACTGGGACTATATAACTGGCTCTCCTGTGTCTCTACCTTGCTAACTCCAAGTCTTGGGACTTCTCAGCCTCCATAATCGTGTGAGCCAATTCCTTATAACAAATATCTTTAAATTTTATTGGTTATATTTCTCTGGAGAACCCTGGCTAACACATGCTTCTATATTTTAGCCATCTCCTGACTTCCAGTTTACTCCTCTACAGGCATTAAAGACATTTTAACTTCTGGCACACTATCACTCTAGTCAATATCATTCCTGTTTCAATCCTTGGCGATTTCAATATTCATGTATTCCAACACCCTGGCCTCTCAGTTTCATGACCTGTTCTTTAGTTTTATTTTCTTTCCCAACTTTGCTACTTGTTCAAATGGCCATATCTTATCTTGTTATTGTCAACAACTCCAACCCCTCCACAATATCAGTGTCAAGTATCACACTTGGCTACCAATTCACTCCCTCTTGTACCCCGGTAACAAGTATTTTATCTCACTGATTCCTAGTATAGTGACTCTGCTAATTTTTGTCTATCAACTCTCTCCCCACCCCTGCCCCACTGCTGCCATGAACATATCCTCACTTCCATCTACATTGTCTTAGTGTCCATAGTCCATTATTACCTTCAAATTTGTTGCCTCTCCCTTCTTAATCATACACATTTGGCAAAATCCCAAGCGTGACTGAAGCAGCAGCAGCAGCAAGCCTGGTTAAATCAAACATGGTTGGAGAAACTCATGCAATCATGCCAAGTGACCTCACTTTAAATCCAAGATCACCAGCAGCCTCAAATGGATCCTTAAATATGTGTAGCTATTATGCTGTAATAGCCATTTCCATTAACACCCTCAATGACTATTTTGTGCCTCTCCTTTTACAAAAATGAAGCACCTACTCCCTCCATTTGCTTCCTGCTTAAGTGAGAGAGTAGATATAATCAGAAGAAACTTCCCTCAAACCATTATTAATATCACCACATCTTCCCACCAGTCAGCTTCTGTGCTCATACACTCAACCTTTGTTCCTGGTACTATGAAGTCTGTACTCCCAGCTGAAACCTTTGCACTTAATCCTAACCCTGCTCACCAGCTCCAAAATATCCATCTTACAATTCTCTTCTTCTTTTTCTATATCTCCCCCCACCCCGACCCCACCCCAGATCTTTCTCATAAACATAGTCTACTAATGTTTCTCCCATTCTAAAACAACAAAATAAATAGCTCTCTTGATTTCGTTTCCCTCTTTGGCTGCTGCCCCACTTCTCCTTTCCCTTGATAGCAAAAGCCCTTGAAGGAGTAATCTATACTTGCTATCTTTGGTTCTTCTCCAACTTTTTCTTGAGATTTTCAGTACTGCTATTCTGTATGCAACTGATGTTATAAAGGTTGCTATTGTGAACTGAATTGTGTCTCCCCAGATTCATATGTTGAAGTCTTAAACTCCAGTACCTTAGAGATAATTGAATTAAAATGAGGTCACTGGTTGAGCCTTAATCCAATAGAACTGGGGTCCTTATAAGAAGAGGATATTAGGACACATGCTTCAGAGGAGAGGCCATGTGAGGGAACAACAAGAGTCTCCAAGCCAAGGAGAAAGGCCTCAGAAGAGATCAAACCTATGAGTACCTTGATCATGGACAGTAGCCTCCAGAACTGTGAACAAATAAATCTCTCTTGTTTAAGCCACCCAGTCTATGGTATTTTGTTATAGCAACCCTCATAGCCTAATACAGTTACCAGTCATATCCATGTTGCTAAGCCCATTCTCAGTCTTCACATAGCTTGATTTTTAATCAAATTCTGATATAGGTAATCATTTCTTCCTCCTTGATACAATATCTCCACTTTGTTTTAAGGATATTACAATCTCTAAATTTTCCTCATACCTCACTGATTTCTCCTTCTCAGTGTCTTTGGTGGACCCCTCCTCCACTTTCCCAATTCTAAACTTTGAACAACTCTAAGGCTCGGTCCTTAGACCCCCTATGCATTCATTATTCATTACTCTCATTACTACCTCTCTTGTCCAAGGTATGATTCCTAGCCTGGTTTATAACAATTATCTTCTTAACTTGACTCACCGCTTCTACATTTGATTGTCTGTACTCTGTCCTCCACACTGTAGCCACAGTGATATTTCTAAAGTAGCATGTTGTTTCTCTGCTTAAAACTGGTGCTTCGTCCCTCCACCAAAGTAAAAACTTTACCATAAGGTCCTTATGATTTTACTCCTGCCCATCTCCATAACTTCTCCTCTGGCTCTCCCCTTAGCCACTGTATTCACTCGTATTGATCTTTCTGATCTTTAAAAAATTTGCCAGACATGCTCCCATATGGCTATATTTACATTTGCTTCATTTTGTCTGGAATGGCCCTTGCCCAGATATTTGCATGTCTCTCTCCTTAACCTCTTTCAAGAATCTGCTCAAACATCACTTCTTAGTTATGTCTTCCCTGACCATCCTTTTATGCTATCTGCATGTGCCCTACTTCCCCCAAGAGCACTCAAACTGCACTTTACTTACTGTACCTCCTTACCACACACACTTGAATGGAAACTCCTTGAGGGCTTGTATTTCTGTCTGATTTGTTTGCCTAACATCTAACATGGGACTTGGTATGTATCTTGGGTTCCATGAGTATTTGTTAAGTAAGTTAATGAATGACCAAATTACATTAATAACACAAAACTATATCATTTTTCTCTAAACAGCACTGCACAGAGGAGAAAGTTATGATAAATTAAAAAAAAAAAAAAACTCTCAAAGTTATTTAGAATTCAAAGGAAGAAAATCTAGAGAATCATGGATAAAAGTCAAGTCCTATAATTGTTGATTTCTGGCTGTGATGCCTTAGTTTTTATGTTTAAAAAATCCACTTGTTTTAATGGCTTTCATTTGGATATGAATTGAATAGTTTCTTGAATTTTCCTTACCTAAGAAAGGACATTGAGCACCATGTGTGTAGAAGATTGCGCTTTCCATTGAGTGAGGAAATAAGATGGGGCATTCTAAAAGCTAGGATATTATGAATTCACCCGCTGAAACAAGACTTTTTAAAAACTGCTTTTTATCAACATGATTTTTCTGCATCCTGTAGAGTTTGAAAGCATTTATTTTGAAGTACACATGGTATTATAATTGCCTGGTGTCCAAATAAAGCCTCCCAAAGCTTGTTTCTTAGTAAAGTCCATGAAACCTGCTGTGAAATGTAAATATGAAAGCTGTTTATCACTTTTTCATTATGTTACCAGTAAAATCAAAGTGTTAAAAAAGTTTTATGTGTTCCTCTGCACTGTTCATTTTATCCTATTATTTTTTCTTCTTTATATGATTTAGGGTGTTTTCTTCCTCTGTATTTGTAAAGTTTATTTCCTTTTCCAGCCTTCATGAAGACTTATCAAATGGTTCTTTGGCTTAGTCCTAGCATAGTGTCTGGTACAGTATAGTTCCTCAGTAAATTTTGAATGAATAAAGAAGTATTCATTAAAAAAAATTAAATCTCTTTCACTCATGTTTCTCAAAGGGTAATTTGCAAAGCACCTACATTAGAATCACTGGGATGCTTTTTTTTTTTTTTTTAAATACACATTCCTGTTATCCACCCATGACATACTGAATAGCATGGAAGCACTGAAACCTGAGACAAGTTATTTTAATCTGCTATTGTCTGTCAAACTGTGTGTTATAGGTGCTATGATAAATAACTGAGATGTTTTCTATCCTGTGAAACAGTTTGACATACAAAGAGGAACAGGCCATGGATAACAGATGACTAAACAAATGGTTAATTGTAGGATGTGGTTAATGCTTTGAAACAATAGATATGGTGCTTTGATAAATAATAACAGGATGATCTGCTTTCTACTGGGTATTCAGGAAAATTCTTTCTGGGGGGTAACGTTTGAGATATGAAGATATTTAAAACCATAGGACTCCCCTAAATTTAGAGGTTGGAAAGAGAAGGGTACCCTAATGAGGGTATTTGGAGAGCGAACAGAGGCAGACAAGAGTGTGATGAGCTGTTTCATCTGGACCCTGACAACCCTACATGTTTTCCTGTAGACCACATAGGCCAACCTAAAGGTTCATGTATAAATGTGGATGAAAATATTACCTATTTCATAGTCAAGAATGCTCGATAAATGTTAAATATTGTCTATTATTTTAACTTATATTGCTTGGAAAATAGATACTTTTTAGTTCTTTATTTTTCCATTATTATTTATTTTTGGAAGAATTTCTTATTCGTGTTCTTTGACAATGTTATGATGCTCCATCCATCTTTTTCTTATTGGTTTTCAAAATCTTGACCTTAAAATCTCTATCTGCAAAATAAAATAAAGTTGTATCAGCTGGTCTTTAAAAGGCTGTTCTAGCTTGTATTCTTCATATTTCTAAGTGTCTTGAAGCCAGAAGCATTACATTGAGAAGGATCTGGACCCCTAAGAGTTTTCAAAAGCAGTTGGAAATTGTACTTTATGAAAATGACAGCTTGCATTTGCAAGTCTGTTTTTTTTTTGTTAGAAAATATAATATTCTACATATTTACCTCTAAATTGCTTAGTTTTCACTGGTTAGAAGAAAGTGTTTTAGGAATAACACCTTAAGTTAGCCTAGTCATTTCTTCAAAGCCATAATCTCTTGTTTTGAGATTCAGTTGTTTGTCTTTGCGAAGGAGTAATATCAGATGATGCACCTAAACTTGATAAAAGTAAACTTTCCACCCAGACTGTTCTGGGTAATTTCTTTGCTGCTAAATTTTCTCCTTGTAATTAGTAATGGTAGTAGTTGCAGTAACCTACATGACTGAGATCAGCAACATAAGATCAAGACTAGAAATAATCCATTTTCTCTGTGTTTAGGTCATAATCCATCTGTATGCCAACAACAAAAACTACATATGCTTGTTGCTTCTTTTACCCACAGATTCTCTATGGAATACATCCTGGCTGTAGCAAACCTTCCTGGAATTTTAATTAAGACCTCAGTCACCTATGGTCATTAACTAAACTCACTTACAGAGTTGTATGAAAAGCATGAATTTAGATATATGAGGACCCCTGGAGAAGATATGATCTCTGCACACATGGCCAAGTTAGGACATGCTATTTACTGAGAGACACATTGCTATACCTCAAATTGGTGCCAGGGTACTAAGGTTGTAGTAATTTAACCTGAGTGTCAATTCCCTCATCTGACAAATAGGAATAATAATGCTGTGAAGTGGGCATTGTTACTATTTTGACATACTTTTTTTTTCATATTTATATGCCAAACCTTTCAGTTTTTTTCCCCTTACAATGTTTTTTATTTCATGGGTGGTAGGACAATGCCTGATTAGATAAATAAATACTTACCCAACTTGTCTTTTATAGTACTTTTATCATTTTTCCTTTTGCATTTATCGCTTAAATCTTCTTGAAATTTATTTTACTCTTTGGTGTGAAGCAGGAATCTAATCCCTCTGTCTTTTCAAACTCTTAGCCATTTGCAATACCATTTATTTGAGTAATCCATCATTCTGCCACTGTTTGTTGTGCCAGTTTCTTTTTCTTTTTTTGTGCCAGTTTCATATGTACTATTGTGTGTAAACATAGAAATGCAGCAATGTCTCTTGATTTCTCCATTCTGTTCCAATTGTTTGTCTACCTAATCCTTTATCAGTGTGAAACTTTTTAATTACTGTTGCTTTATAATACATATTAATATATGAGTCCCTTTTTTGCTTTGCTTAGCTAACTTTGTCCATCTATTATTGTATGTAAAACTCAGAATCATTTTTGTTAGGTTCTGAAAACCACCTTAACAAATATGTTAGAGGTTGGCTTTCACTCCTCCATTATTTTAACTCCCTATCTATAAGTATAATCAATCTGATTTTGGTGTTGAACATCTGGTGATGTCCATGTGTAGAGTCTTCTCTTGTATTTTTGGAAGAGGGTGTTTGCTATGAACAGTGTGTTCTCTTGGCAAAACTCTATTAGCTTTTGCCCTGCTTCATTCTATAGTCCCAGGCCAAATTGGCCTGTTACCCCCGGTGTTTCTTGACTTCCTGCTTTTGCATTCCAGTCCCCTATAATGAAAAAGACATCTTTTTTTGTGTGTTAGTTCTAGAAGGTCTTGTAGGTCTTCATAGAACCGTTCAACTTCAGCTTCTTCAGCATTACTGGAACAGAGGATGAGATGGCTGGATGGCATCACCAACTCAATGGATATGAGTTTGAGTGATCTCCAGGAGTTGTAATGGATAGGGAGTCCTGGCGTGCTGTGACTCATAGGTTCACAAAGAGTCGGACATGACTGAGTGACTGAAATGACTGACCTATAAGTAAGTGTATTTATGTATGCAGTGTTTTGTGGTTTTTGGAAAAGAGATAGTTGATTATGTTCTTTAGGTACGTACTGTGATCATACAATTTAAAGTCCAACATGTATGCTAAGTCACTTCAGTTGTGTCCAACTCTTTGTGATCCTGTGGATGGTAGCCCACCAGGCTTCTCTGTCCCTGGGATTCTCCAGGGAAGAATCCAGGGCACTTTTAAGAGTGAAAGAGGGTAGGATAAATATGTAGGGCAGCAGCTCCATGTTGGAATTCTGACAGCCTTGCATGGCTCCAAATAGACAAAACTCAAACACAGACTGGCCTAAGTCTTGGTGAAAATGCCCTGCTAAACTCCTAGGAGCAGGGCAAAAATGGAAGCCTTGTGAAGAGCTGTCACAAGTCATTTCTCACTGGACTCCCGACCTTGCAAGAGGCTGCTGAGAGGCAGTTTCTTATCTGCCTCCTTGGTTCCTATGAGGTGTGGAATTTTCTACCTCATTCTTAAAACACAGTTGCAGACTATAAAACTACTTAAATGAAGTCTGGATGGGCTTCTCAGCAACCAAGCAACCTACTGCTTACATTGTCTTCCACCTGGTTGTCACTGATTTGTTATCTTATAAATCAAATGATTCATAAAGATGGCACCATGTTCTTACTTTTGATGGCTGGGTAAGTAGCAAACTTTTTCAGTCTACCTGGCCCCATTTTCCCTTACTAGCAGAATCTGTCAGCCAACTTGTCAAAATGCTAAGCCATTTAACATTCAGGAACAATAAGAGTAAAGTGCAACTAAACAATCAAACCAATTTTGTTCTCAACGTTGTTTCCATGATACAAAAGCAGTTCAGAGGTGGTTTGCCCATAAAAGTTTTATGCCATCAGCAACATTGATAAAATACTTTCTCAGTCATATCTCCTGGTAAGCTCTTGGGCTCTCCATTATTGTGGTGGTGGCCCTGGGGGAGGGGTTCTCAGGTGGCGCTCGTGGTAAAAACTTGCCTGCCAATGCAGGAGATGAAACAGACACGGGTTTGATCCCAGGGTGGGGAAAATCCCGTAGAAGAAGGCATGGTAACCCACTCCAGTATTCTTGCCTGGAGAATTCCATGGTCAGAGGAGCCTGGCAGGCTGCAGCCCATAGGGTCACAAAGAATTGGACATGACTGAAGTGACTTAGCACTCATGGATAGCCCTAGAGGAAAACATTTAATCATATGTTCTTTAGCCATAATCACATGCTGACTCTAGAACATTGTGGAAAGTACAAAAAACTAAAAAGACGACTCTTATAAATATTCTCTGTATATATCCTTCCAGTCTTTATATTATGTATTAGTCTTGCATGATTATAATAATGTACAGTCTTTATATTATGTATTATTCTTGCATGATTATAATAATGTACTATATATGTTTGTATGTGCCTTTTTCTTTTCTTAATGCTCTTAAATGCTTTTTAAACATTTTAATGACTACATATGTTTCCATCAAGTGGATTTGTCAGTTTTTGTAAATACCATCAATCCAGAAGAAACTATTTTGTGAAGCGATTTCTTTTCTTTCTTCAGTTTTTAAAAAATCATAGCCAATAATTTGATGATAAACTTATCCAGCCCTTAGGACAGATTCCCAGCAGAGAAAGCCTTTTTTTTTTTTTTAGGTTCTTGATGCATACTGTCAAAGTGTTGTTTATAGGGTTTATCAATTTACATTCCCACTGGCATCTGTGATATCCATCTTCTAGCTCTGAAAGTGCAAAACAAATCCCAGAACCTCATAATCATTTATATTAACTTTCTGGGGAGGTGAGGACCATAATGTTTCTGAGNCTTTTTTTTTTTTTTCAGGTTCTTGATGCATACTGTCAAAGTGTTGTTTATAGGGTTTATCAATTTACATTCCCACTGGCATCTGTGATATCCATCTTCTAGCTCTGAAAGTGCAAAACAAATCCCAGAACCTCATAATCATTTATATTAACTTTCTGGGGAGGTGAGGATCATAATGTTTCTGAGTCCCAGCTCACTCTGTTCGCTGCACCACAAGCCAATGTATCTGAAAGACAAGGTGTTGAGGCAAGGAAGATACTTTAATCAAAAAGCTGGCAGACTGAGAAGATGGCAAGCTATCTTATTGGGGTTTGGGTGCCAGGTTCTTTTATAGATCAGAGATGAGGCGGGGTGAGGAAGCAAAGTAAAAAGGCCATTAATCTTGAAAACATCTCTCAGAAGGGCAAGCCTCAGTGAGGGAAAGTGTTAAGTTTTTTCCCTGCCATCCATAGGTGGAGAAGGTTCTGAAAAAAGGCTCTCTAGTTTAACAGTCAGGCAGAGGTGCAGGATTCTCTGAGGCAAACCATACTGTATGATTATAAGAACAAAAGCAATGAAAAGCAAATCAAAGAAGCAGTTTCAGAATGGAGTCAGAATTGGCTTCCCGTCTGCAAAATAATGCTTATAGGGACCAAGCAAATTAGTGAAACATTAGATCTTTTTCTCATAATAAAAAAAAAAGTACTGCATTTTTAGTGAACATTTTTGACAGATAATTTTTCCTGGCTGATGTATTTTTATTTCTGTTATATTCATGGTAAATATCTGTAATGGCAGAGTAATGTCTGATATGGATTTGAAGCTCTCAGATATTACGTAGAGTTCCAACAAAGGTAGAATGCACATAGCAAGAGGATGCATCCTATTGTTGTCTAAAGATCTTCACGTTATCTTAACTGTGCTATTTAAGACACAGAATAGACCAGTGGTTCTTAACTATCATGAGAGTAATGGGATTCTTTGAAGATCTGAGGACATGTAAGGACTGTCTCTAAGTAAAATCAACATATGGACAGAAACATCAAATTTGCAGAAAATTTCAAGTTATTGTTGATCCTCTTGAAGTATATTTGTAGATTCTGAGACTGAGTAGGATCTCATAGAACCCTCCTGAGCACAAAAGCTTTTTCTGGTTCCCTCATTTTTTTTTTTTTTTTTGCAAGATGAAAAGACTTCAGCTGCCTGAACATTCCCGGAGTATCAAAGGGCTGATTGAAACAGTTACTAGTCAGGGAAGTAAGGAATGAAGAATCAGAGGAGGAGCAGTCAAGAAAAAAATAGTGCAGCCATTAAGACAGGATCCTGGTTCCCCTTCAAGGGATATACTTAACAATATGTTGAGTTCTTCCACAGGAACTAAACTTGCAATCCCCTCCCCTGCTAAGGGGAAGGATTCCTTCAGGCTGCCTGTCTGTGTTCATGTTAAGTCTCCTCAATCCTGTCATCCTGACTCTTTGTGATCCTGTGGACTGTAGCCCACCAGGCTCCTCTGTTCATGGGGTTCTCCGGGCAAGAATACTGGAGTGGGTTGCCATGCCCTTCTCCAGAAGGATCTTCCTGACCTAGCGATTGAACCTGCATCTATTGCATTGCCTCCCTCAGCAGTTGGGTTCTTTACCACTAGTGCCATCTGGAAGCCCAACTTCAGGCTGAGCCCAAGATTAGTGGTGCATCACTCTGTTACCTTACCATCAACCCAATCAGAAGAAAGTCACATCCCCTACAGCCTTCACCCCAAATTTTGCCTGTAAACTTCATCCCCAAATGCCATGGGCGGAGTTCCTCACTTTGGCCCCCGGCCAGAGTGAGGAACTCCGCCCATGGCACCCAAACCATCAGGAAATTATGGGGTTTTGAATATGAGGCACCCATTCCTTTTGCTTGGCTCTGCAATAAACATGTTTTCTGCTCCAAACTCCAACATTTGGACCTCACTACATGAACTTGTGTTTGGTGACAATTTCAGATGAAAAACTTCTGGCTTAGGCTGTGATCAGATCAGATCAGTCTCTCAGTTGTGTACGACTCTTTGAGACCCCATGAATCGCAGCAAGCCAGGCCTCCCTGTCCATCACCAACTCCCGGAGTTCACTCAGACTCACGTCCATCAAGTCAGTGATGCCATCCAGCTATCTCATCCTCTGTCATCCCCTTCTTCTTCTGCCCCTAATCCCTCCCAGCATCAAAGTCTAGCCCTACTCTNGAATCGCAGCAAGCCAGGCCTCCCTGTCCATCACCAACTCCCGGAGTTCACTCAGACTTGCGTCCATCAAGTCAGTGATGCCATCCAGCTATCTCATCCTCTGTCATCCCCTTCTTCTTCTGCCCCTAATCCCTCCCAGCATCAAAGTCTAGCCCTACTCTAATGTGGCCCTGTTATGTGCTGGTCTCAGCCTATGGATAGCCACTGTTAGTGCTGGACTGGATGTTGTAGCTCTGTTTTTTGTTTGTTTGTTTGTTTGTTTTGTTGTTCAATTAATTAATTTATTTTAGTTGGAGGATAATTACTTTATAATATTGTGATGTTTTTTGCTATACATCAACATGATCAACCACAGGAACACATGAGTCCCCTCATCCTGAATCCCCCTGCCCAGCTCCCTCCCCACTATCTCTCTGGGTTTTCCCAGAGCACTGGTTTTGGGTGCTCTGCCTCATGCATTGAACTTGCACTGGTCATCCATTTTACATATGGTAATATACACATTTCAATGCTATTCTCTCAAATCACTCCACCCTCACCTTCTCCCACTGATGTTCTTATTATCATTGCAAGATGTTTTCAACAGTAACCATCAGGAAACTGGTTAAAAAAATAAATAAAAGACTTATTACTGGCTTATTACTTACAGGTTCTGGAAATTGCATGGCATATATGGGGCCACACAGTGAAGTCAAGATTAGAGAGATAAAAAGTGTGGACCTAGGGTTCTGCTTTTATTGGGGTTGAGGATGAGGGCCTGTGGTTCCTTGTGCTCATTCTTTATTGGTGAATTTAATACATAAGAGTGGGAAATTAAAGCAGAAGAGAAAAGACAAGAGGCCCAAATGGTCGGTTATCTAAATTAAACGGGATCTCTAAAGCAAAACAGCCTCTTGGGTGGGAGAGGGGAGGTGTGTGGGGCTGAGGAAATGGGGAGGTGGTAGGGAATGAGGGCAGCCTGGCTCTTTATCTAGTCATATGGGTGGCAACGGGCAATGTGTTCATTTGAGATAACTATCTTTGAAAGAGCTACCTCTGAACTAAAGGGATGCCTCAACAATCAGAGCTTAGCTAAGCACTTACATTACAAAATGAAAAGCCAACTGCCTGGATTTGTGCCATAGGCCCACACCAATGTGTGTGGTAGACCACACTGAGCACAGTGCATTGTATGTCCTGCTCTCTGGACACCACATTGCCACATTTCTTTCTCAAACCACAGGGAAAACTCCTGGCATGTGAAGTTCCCAGCTCCTTGCCTGCAGGAATGACTTCCAAGCTACTCTCCCCCTTTTCCCTGAGTATTCCTCCATAAAATCTAGTATTTTACATTTAAAATTGTTAGCCATTATCTTCGGGAGATAGGTATATATTTGGAGTAGTGATTCTTAGATTTCAGTATGCATAAAGCTCACCTAGGTAGCATCACTGACTCAATGGGCATGAATCTGAGCAAGCTCCAGGAGATAATGGAAGACAGAGGATCCTGGCGTGCTTCAGCCCATGGGGTCAGACACCACTTAACAACTGCACAGCAGCAACACTCACCTAGGAGCAATTTTTATCATGCAGATTCCCACTCTGAAAACTCTGATTAGGTTTTCTGGGCTAGATCTTAGATATCTTTTAATATAAGTGTGTAATTTTAGGATTATTTTGGATAAACATAAAACCTGTGAAGGTATAACCCGAGTTCTTATAGTTCAAGCAGCCAGTTTAATTTCCTGTTATTAACATTTGACATTAGCCTTGTAACCTGAAAAAAATGCACAACCTAAAAGTTGAGAATTAAGTTTTATTTGGTGAACTTATGGAGGACTTAAGTTCAGGAAACAGCCTCTCAGATGGCTCTGAAGGAGCCTTCAAAAAGGTAAGGGAAGAGCCAGGATATATAGGAGCAGAAAAACAGAACAAAATAAAACCTATAGTCGAGCATCAAAAGATTACTAAGGCCCATACTTTATTCAGATTATTTTTGTTGTTACTTAGTATTCTTTTTCTTGTAGGAGGCCATCCTGGATCCTGCATTACATTTACTAAAATTTTTCATTTTGGTAAACATGCTTGGTGGTTTCACAATTATTAACCAGTATCCTCATGGAAAATGACTTTGTCAAATATGTACAACACTTTTATGTACAGTTTCTTTTGCCTTTACTCATACAATAGCCACTCATTTCCAAAGTTACTTAGATCGGTATCTTCTCTCCCATCCTATTCAGTGAAGTTGTTTCATACTCTTGTAATACAGTTAGGTGACTTTTTTTTTTTTTGTCAGTGTCTATATCATTCCTAGGATCCCTCAATTTTATAAATGATTTTTAAAATTTTTCATGATTTAATGTTGGCTCTTTATGCTGTAACATTACATGGATTTTCACATATGCATAGTGTCATGTATCAATAAATTAAGTATACAGAACAGATTCATCACCCTTAAAATAATCCAGTGCCTTGGCCATTAAAACTTCCACCCTTTTGCCCCCCACAAACCTCTGGCAACCACACTTTTTTTTTTTTTACTGTCCCTATTATTTTGTTTTTCCCAGAATGTCATATAATTTATACCATACAGTATGTAGCCTTTCCTGACTGGCTTCTATCATTTAGCAATATGCCTTTTAGGTTCTTTTGTGTCTTTTCATGACTTGGTACATAATTTATTTTTATTACAGATAGCATTTCATTGCATACATATGAACTATAGTTATTTTTTCTTTCAATTTGCCTAAAAAATCATCACATTTGTTTTCTGTTTTGGTGCATATGAATACAGCTGCTATGAATGTTCCCATTTGAATTTTTATGTGAAAGGTTTTCAAATCAATTGAGTAAGTATGTAGGACCACAATCACTGGATCATATGGTAAAATTAGCTTTTGATCATATGGTGAAATTGTCTTTAGTTTGCCAAACTGTCTTTCAGAAAAAGTAACAGTACCATTTTCCATTCACATCAGCAATGAATGAGAGATCCTACTCCTCCATATCCTCTCCAGCAATTTATATTGTAAATGTTTAGGTTTTATCCATTTGAATAGCTGTGCAGTAGGATCTCATTGTTTTTACTGTATTTTGTATTTTTCTAATGAAAAATTACATTCAAAATTTTTTCATATGCTTATTTTCTTTGGTATGATATCTGTTGTCAGTTCAGTTCAGTTCAGTCGCTCAGTTGTGTCCTACTCTTTGCAACCCCATGGACTGCACCACTCCAGGCTTCCCTGTTCATCACTAACTCTTGAAGCTTTCTCAAACTCATGTCCATTGAGTCAGTGATGCCATCCAACCATCTCATCTTCTGTCATCCCCTTTTCCTCAGAAGACTCTACACATGGACATCACCAGATGATCAATACTGAAATCACATTGAATATATTCTTTGTAGCCAAAGATAGAGAAGCTCTACACAGTCAGCAGAAACTAGACTGGGAGCTGACTGTGGCTCAGATCATGAACTCCTTATTGTGAAATTCAGACTTAAATTGAATAAAGTAGGGAAAACCACTAGATCATTCAGGCATGACCTAAATCAAGTTCCTTCTGATTATACAGTGGAAATGACAAATAGGTTCAAGGGATTGGATCTGATAGACAGAATGCCTAAAGAACTATGGATGGAGGTTCGTGACATTGTACAGGAAGCAGGAATCAAGACCATCCCCAAGGAAAAGAAATGCAAAAAGGCAAAATGGTTGTCTGAGAAGGCTTTACAAATAGCTGCAAAAAGAAGAGAAGCTAAAGGCAAAGGAGAAAAGGAAATACATACCCGTTTGAATGCAGAATTCCAAAGAATAGCAAGGAGAGATAAAAAAGCCTTCCTCAGTGATCAATGCAAAGAAATAGAGGAAAACAACAGAATGGAAAAGACTAGCGATCTCTTCAAGAAAATTAGAGATACCAAGGGAACATTTTCATGAAAAGATGGGCACAATAAAGTACCAACATGGTATGGATCTAACAAAAACAGAAGATATTAAGAAGAGGTGGCAAGAACACATAGAATAACTGTAGAAAAAAATTTTTTTCATCACCTAGATAACCACAGTGGTGTGATCACTCATCTATAGCCAGATATCCTGGAATGTAAAGTCAAGAGAGCCTTAAGAAGCATCACTATGAACAAAGCTATTGGAGGTGATGGAATTCCAGTTGAGTTATTTCAAATCCTAAAAGACGATGCTGTGAAAGTGCTGCACTAAATAAGCCAGCCAATTTGGAAAACTCAGCAGTGGTCACAGGACCAGAAAAGGTCAGTTTTCATTCCAATTCCAAAGAAAGGCAATGCCAAAGAATGTTCAAACTGATATTCATAGTCATCCGTTGTATTACTCTTTGAGAAACTCTGGTAAAGAATTGAGATCTTGGGCATTAAATTTAGTCAGGTGTGTTTTCAAGTTTTGGCCCCAATCTTCATATCAAAGTGACCTTTCTCAAGTCACATCATCACTATGAGCTTTTGTTTACTCATCTGCAAAATGTGTTCATAGTATCTCCAAAGTAGAGTTGTGAAGATTCAGTGAACTAATGCATGTAAAGCGGTTGATATAATTCCTGGTATATAATGTAGCTATTGTTGTGGTTATGAATTTTATACAGAAAAATATAGTTCTATTAACTTTAGTTTCTCCTAGAAGTTACTGTGAAAAACTGTTTTTATAAGTAATAGTTTCTAAGACTTCCGAATAAAATTTGATGTTTAATTGCATGTTTATTTAATATATTTATATTCATTTAATATTTTGAATTAAGTTTTACTTGTAAAGATTGAAAAAATACACATGCACACAGACTTGGGAGAGATAAAGAAACAGAGATAGAGACAGAAAGACTAATGATAAATTTACATAGTGTCTGGTGTATAGTAGACCTGTTCTGCTTTTTCCTTATATACTCAAATAGCTGACCAGCATGAAACTTCAGAAACCACTTTTGCCGTATTCCATCAATCACAGTACCTTCTCCATACACTGAACAAATCTTTATTTGTGTAGTGGAGTTTCAGTTTTATCTTTCTTGAAATAATAACGCATAATATGACTAAAATGTTACTTTTTAATTCAATCTTCAATATTAAAATAGCTACACAAAAATTCACCAATTTTGATCTTTTTCAAATTACACACTGATTTGATAGCTGTCACAATACAATCTAACAAAATTTTTTGAATGAAGTTTAAGACAACTAAGTGCTACAAGAGTCATCTTACGGAAAAAAACTAACAAATATTTTGGCTGACCCAGTACGTTGTTTGCATTTTTGGAGACCCAGAAGAAGAAGAAAGGGAGAAGATATAGAAAGCTTATTTACAGAAATAATGGCTGAGAATTTCCTAAACTTGAAGAGTAATTTGGGCATCCAAGTTCATGAAGCTAATAAGTCACCCAAAATTTCAAACCATAGTGATCTTCTCCAAGATATAACAAAAACTGTTCAAAAAAAAAAAAAAAAAGAAAAAGAAAGAAAGAAAGAAAGAAAGTTCTAAAAGCAGGGAGTGGAAAATGTTTTGTCAGGAGAGACTTTACAGGCCAGGAGAGGTAAAATGGAATATTAAAATTGCTGACAGCAAGCAATTTTCACCCAAGAATACTTTACCCAGAAAAGTTGTCCTTCAGAAATGAAGAAGAGAGTTTTTTTTCCAAACAAACAAAAGCTGAGTGAGTTTATCACCATTAGACGTGCCTTTGGGGAAGGCAATGGCACCCCACCCCAGTACTCTTGCCTGGAAAATCCAATGGACGGAGTAGCCTGGTGGGCTGCATTCCATGGGGTCACTAACAGTCGGACAGACTGAGCGACTTCACTTTCACTTTTCTCTTTCATGCATTGGAGAAGGAAATGACAACCCACTCCAGTATTCTTGCCTGGATCCAGGCAAGATGGGGGAGCCTGGTGGGCTGCCATCTATGGGGTCACACAGAGTCGGACACGACTGAATTGACTTAGCAGCAGCAGCAGCAGACGTGCCTTACAAGAAATGCTGAAGGATTTCTTCAAGCTGAAATGAAAGGTGCTAAATATTAACATGAAAACATTTGAAGATAAACAATACCTTATAAAAGTNGTGGGCTGCCATCTATGGGGTCACACAGAGTCGGACACGACTGAATTGACTTAGCAGCAGCAGCAGCAGACGTGCCTTACAAGAAATGCTGAAGGATTTCTTCAAGCTGAAATGAAAGGTGCTAAATATTAACATGAAAACATTTGAAGATAAACAATACCTTATAAAAGTAAGCATATTGTCTGATTCAGAATACTCTTAAATTGCAATATGGTGATGTGTTTGCTACTTAATTCTAACATAAAAGTTAAAGCAATATTAAAATAGCTACAGCTAGAATAATTTCTAAACAGATACAGATACACAATATAAAAAAGAAGTAAATTGCAACATCAAAAACATAAAAGTAGGCAAGTAAAAAAGTATAGGTTTTGCATGCAATCCAAATTAAATTTCTATCAGTGCAAAATAGACTATTTTATATATAAGAAGTTTTAGTTACGCCACATGGTAACAACATAACAAAAACAGCAGTAGGTTCAGAAAAGATAACTGGAAGGCAATCTAAATATACCAATATGAATAATATCTAATTCACAAACTAAGACAGCAAGAGAAGAATTAAGGAACGAGTGAACTACAAAACATCTGGAAAACAAAGATAAGGAAATGAGGCTCTGAAAATTAGTATTTTTCCACTGGTCACATCAGTTCAGTTCAGTTCAGTTCAGTCACTCAGTCGTGTCCGACTCTTTGCAACCCCATGAATCGCAGCACGCCAGGCCTCCCTGTCCATCACCATCTCCCGGAGTTCACTCAGACTCACATCCATCGAGTCAGTGATGCCATCCAGCCATCTCATCCTCGGTCGTCCCCTTCTCCTCCTGCCCTCAATCACTCCCAGCATCAGAGTCTTTTCCAATGAGTCAACTCTTCGCATGAGGTGGCCAAAGTACTGGAGTTTCAGCTTTAGCATCATTCCTTCCAAAGAAATCCCAGGGTTGATCTCCTTCAGAATGGACT
>SJYX01004257.1:241703-252274 GCA_006410675.1 Oreotragus oreotragus | reverse complement strand
AAAAAAGACTTAAGTGACAAGATATTCTTTTGAGTAATTGTTCATAATTTTATCTTAGGTTTCATTTCAGAATATCTGTCCTTGAACTGTTAAGTATTCTTTTGGTTCTCTTGGTAGTGCATATAATGTGACAACATCCATCTTTAATGATGATCCTCATTAGACAAATGATCTATGACTGAAAGCAAAGATGATTTTATTTTATATTTTGGAAATATGTGTAACAGAGATTCCAGTAATTGTGTGACATTTATCTTCTTAAATATTCCAAACCTAACAACTGTGTGGTTGATGTAATTTTTAAGAAAGTCAGTCACTTGATTTCCCTAAGTATCTGGGATGTCAAAGCTAAAATGTAAGTGATTATGCTTCATTTCAACCTCTGCATTTCTTAGCATAATATGTCTTGTCAAGATCTTCTTCAACTTATACACATAATTATTAGTTTATAATTTGTCTTTACCTTCATTTGATATTTGACAGGTATAAATTCATTGTACTTATATTATGAAACTCGACATAGTACATCAGTTTTCAATATGTGCTTGTTTTACATTGCACTAGTACCTTGGATGGAGAAGGCAATGGCACCCCTCTCCAGTACTCTTGCCTGGAAAATCCATGGATGGAGAAGCTTGGTAGGCTGCAGTCCATGGCGTCACTAAGAATCGGACACAACTGAATGACTTCACTTTTACTTTTCTCTTTCATGCATTGGAGAAGGAAATGGCAACCCACTCCAGTGTTCTTGCNGCACCCCTCTCCAGTACTCTTGCCTGGAAAATCCATGGATGGAGAAGCTTGGTAGGCTGCAGTCCATGGCGTCACTAAGAATCGGACACAACTGAATGACTTCACTTTTACTTTTCTCTTTCATGCATTGGAGAAGGAAATGGCAACCCACTCCAGTGTTCTTGCCTGGAGAATCCCAGGGACTGGGGAGCCTGGTGGGCTGCCGTCTATGGGGTCGCACAGAGTCGGACATGACTGAAGCGACTTAGCAGCAGCAGCACCTTGGACTTCAAGGAGATCAAACCAGTCAATCCTAAAGGAAACTGACCCTGGATATTCATTGGAAGGACTGATGCTGAAGCTGAAACTCCAAAACTTTGGCCACCTGATGCAAAGAGCTGACTCATTGGAAAAGACCTTGTTGCTGAGAAAGACTGAGGGCAGGAGGAGAAAGAGGGGACAGAGGATAAGATGGTTGGATAGCATCACTGAGTTAATGGACATGAACATGGGCCTACTCCAGGAGATAGTAAGGGACAGGGAGGCCTGGCGTGCTGCAGTCCATGAGGTCACAAAGAGTCGGACATGACTTAGCAACTGAACAACAACAAAAAAGCACTCCTCAAGGGGTGGGCATATGAATTCTTCATCTATATTTGATGTTTGGTGCTAAGTGCAAGGTCACTTCCTTATTGTTTCCTTTGAATTCAACAAATATGTGTTGAGATTAATAAAACCACAAAATGGACCTGTGGATATAAAAGATTATAATCTTAAGATATTTTATTGATATCAGAAAGTTTTCATGTTCACCCTTATTTTTACCTGTAAAGAATACACTCAAGATTAATGTATGCATTTGATATAGTGATATCTAGCATAAGATTCCAAGTTGGAATCTTGAGGATTTACTTGGATTTCACATGAAACATTACTATTATCAAGGTCAATTCTTTTTATATCAATAGAGTCAAAGAATTTTTGGAAAGATGCCTTTATAGAGTACGAGTAATCTGAGATTTTTCTTTTCACCAAAATACATTTTCAATTGTTCTTAATTCTCATCAAGTGTCATATATAGCCCATGGCTCTTTTGATATCATGAACATCTTTATGAAGTAAAATATGCGTGAAAGTCCTTTTAAAAAGCAATGTTACCTACTGCATTTTAAACAGGCATTTGCCTTTTCTCATTGATTAATGAGGATTATTGATTTGGCTTGTTTATGACATGCTTCTCAGTATTAGAGGGTATTAACTTATCTTTCCTTCATATTTTATTTCCCCTAGAGTTTTCCAAAGCAGTTAATTTTCTACAGGTGCTTTCATGATGCACTTATTCCCAAGGACAGAGATGCTTAGATAAGATTTGACAATACATAGAAAAAACTTCCTACAGCAGCATGGAAAAAACTTTAACCTGTCTGCTCTCTTGGTGTGGAAGAGAAGGATTAATGGAGCAGCTAAAGAGAATAATTGAATTGTTGTTATGGATTGCTTAATAAAATCAGATTTGTGCAGCAATTATATTTAATGTTAGATGATATTTACAAGGTAACTATTTTGCTGTAGGCTGAATGAGAAGATATATGTGAAATGCAGAAAACTGTCGAGTGCTATGTCTGAGAGGCATCATAATTATCATTATTAAAGTGAAAGTGTGTTTAACTCTTTGCGACCACACAGACCATAGCCCCCCAGGTTCCTCTGTCCATGGGATTCTCCAGGAAAGAATACTGGAGTGGTTTGCCATTCCCTTCTCCAGGGGATCTTCCCGACTCAGGGATCGAACCTTGGTCTCCTGCATTGGAGGCAGATTCTTTACCTTCTGAGCCAGCAGGGGAGCCCCTATTATCATTAAGCTATTTCCTATTCAAACTGCTTTCAAAGAACTTACCACACCTCTTCCACATGTCAAGAGCCTGACTCCAAATTAAGAAAGGCAGACAATAGATTTTGAATTCCATGGATCTTTATTATTGGATTTTTATAAATTCTCTTCAAGCAGCACCCAACTTCAGTTTCTAAAATTGTTTTATGTCAAAGAATTCCCTGGCAGTTCAGTGCTTAAGACTCTGAGCTTACACTGCAGGAGGCATGGGTTCAATCCCTGCTTGGAGAACTAAAAATCCTACAAACCTTGCAGCATGGCCAAAAAATAAAGTAGGTTTATGTCAGTCACGTGTTCCTAATAATGTGTATGTTACAACCAAATGTGACCCAGGACAGCTCCCAAATGCTGACTTCAGCCTGAGGCACCTGCACTCTATTACCACTTCAGTTCAGTTCAGTTCATTTCAGTCACTCAGTTGTGTCTGACTCTTTGTGACCCCATGGACTTCAGTACACCAGGCTTTCTTGTCCATAACCAACTCCTGGAGCTTACTCAAACTCATGTCCGTCGAGTTGGTGATGCCATCCAACCATCTCATCCTCCATCATCCCCTTCTCCTCCTGCCTTCAATAATTCTCAGCATCAGGGTCTTTTCCAATGAGTCAGCTCTTCACATCAGGTGGCCAAAGTATTGGAGTTTCAGCTTCAGCATTAGTCCTTTCAATGAATATTCAGGACTAATTTCCTTTAGGATTGACTGGTTGGATCTCCTTGCTGTCCAAGGAACTCTCAATAGTCTTCTCCAACCCCACAGTTCAAAAGCATCAGTTCTTTGGTGCTCAGCTTTCTTTATAGTCCAGCTCTCACATCCACACTGGATGACTACTGGAAAAACCAGTTGGCAACCAGTAGTTGCAAACCAGTTGTTGGCAAAGTAATGTCTCTGCTTTTTAATATGCTGTCTAGGTTTGTCATAGCTTTTCTTCCAAGGAGCAAGTGTATTTTAATTTCATGGTTGCAGTCACCATCTGCAGTGATTTTGGAGCCCCCGAAAATAAAGTCTGTGTTTCCACTGTTTCCCCATGTATTTACCATGAAGTGATGGAACCAGATGCCATGATGTTAGTTCTCTGAATGTTGAGTTTTAAGCCAACTTTTTCACTCTCCTCTTTCACTTTCATCAAGAAGCTCTTTAGTTCTTCTCACTTTCTCCCATAAAGGTTTTGTCATCTGAATGGGTACTATTCAAAGGACATCTGAGCTTTTTGGTGGGCTACTCTGACTTACTTCTGGCCCTTGTTTTTCCTAATATATCTGCTTGAAATTTCAGTCACTTCATATTTTATAAATACAACTTTCCCTCCATCAAGCTGTCACCTAGGTCTGCCCTCCTTGGTTGTAATCATGCACAACTTTAGGTCCTTTTTCTCTTAATGCCTTTGGAAACAGCTCACAGGCCAACTGTTCTGTGTTCTTCAGTGTCTCCCCACTTTCACATTCCTGACTCCTCTTCTCTAATTTAAATATCTTCAGTTCTGGCCAAACTTTTCCTCCTAGAAATGTTTGATTCCCTTTATCTACAACATTCTGTTGTAATAATTTGTCTCCTCCAGTAGTGGTGGGTGCTGCCAGGTTGGATGACCCCCATCCTATACCAGTAGAACTGGATTATTGGATCCAAGTGCAAATCTGTGTGGACTTTTTGATCATTTTTTTTAATTTTGCTCTGTAATTGGGAGACAGTATTCTCATTCTGTCTCCTCAGTGTTCAGTTGTCTAAGGTATTTCTCAAATGTGATTATTGGATGATTTGATAATAAAAATAAAATCTACCATATATTTAGTTCTTACTATGTGATAGTCCAGAGAAGGCAATGGCACCCCACTCCAGTACTCTTGCCTGGAGGATCCCATGGATGGAGGAGCCTGGTGGGCTGCAGTCCATAGGGTCGCTAGGAGTCGGACACGAATGAGCGACTTCACTTTCACTTTTCACTTTCATGCATTGGAGAAGGACATGGTGGCCCACTCCAGTGTTCTTGCCTGGAGAATCCCAGGGATCGGGGGAGCATAGTGGGCTGCTGTCTATGGGGTCGCACAGAGTAGGACATGACTGAAGCAACTTAGTAGCAGCAGCAGCATGTGATAGTCACTCTATATGTCTTCTTTTAATTTATCATCATAATAGCTCTTTGAGCTTATTGTTATTATATTATTTCAATCTGTGACAGTGTATCATATATTGAATTTCCAATAAATACCTGTTGAATTAAGGAATGAATTGTTTAAGAGATTAAATAAATTTCCCAAGGCCCCACAGATCATAAGTAGCATTTTACAGGACCCAGGTTTAATCTTTATAAGTGATATAATGTATAGTTTATTTTAAAGAAGATTTTGAAGAATGATAGTCTCCCAAGCACTTATTGATACATGCTCGACACTACATTTATATTTATTGTTACTTTGACCTTTTTATGGTTTTTTTATTCACTAATTTATTAATATACTTTGTAAATTATTTATTGAGCGCCTGCTGCATGTCAGGTATATTGAGGGCACTGGGCATACTGTAGTGAATAAAATAAACCAAGGTTTCCTTTGCTAATTTTTCAGAATGTTCTGTTATTTTTCATGTTTGGGAGTTCGTGTAAAAAAATAAATAAATACAAAAAAATATAAATAAATAAACTCAGTCTCCCTTAAGTGCTAAGGAATATATGGCAATTCCTCATATACTCTATACCACGTATTCTTCTCAATGTTTTGTGCACAATGGGTGCCCAAATGTCTGTTGAATGGCACAATGATGTCATAGGAATAGTACTAGATTGGAAGCCAAGGTAGGCCTTTTGCATTTACTATCCCTGTGACTTTGCACATGTCACTTCATATATATGAACCTCAACTTCCTCATCTCAAAACAGCAACAATATTCCCTGCCTCACTAATTCACATTTAGTGAATTTAGTGAATTTACTATGAAAATCAATGAGTTGATGGGATATAAGTGCTTTTTAAGGTACAAGACTCAGAAATTTTTCTCATTCTTGTTATAGCCATTGCTGACTGACCAGGTAAGCACTAGAATATAATTTTTAACTTGGGAAGGGAACTAGTAGCAAAAAATGGGAAATGAGGCTGAGGTTAAGAAATTAAAGTTAGTATGAAAAAAAAATAAAGTTATTATGTTAGCTTTGAAATTTCTATCATTCTGGTTGCTGTCTTTTGAATTGTCTTCAATTTGTTGTTGTATTTTCAATATGCTATCCTAATAGTGACTGTCACTAACAGTTTAATATGCTACAGTGTACCTGGAAAAAGTGATAGTGTTTGCAACCTTTAAGAGTTGCCAGAGTTATAGAGAGACATTAGTTTAGGTCTCTATCTCTATCCTTGTTTTCCCTCAAAATCTAGAGAGCTAAGGGACATCAGGTAGGAAGGAAATGACTTGAAAAATATAGGTGAATGCCTCAAAACTTTTCTGTGCTTAGTGCACACATGAAAAGAGGAAAAAAAGACACTTAGGTTTTTATGGGCTTTCTTTGTGGAGAAGTTTCAAGAATTCATGTCTATTGCATATACTGATAATTATTCATGACATTTCCTCCACATAGTGGAGGCTATGGTGATACTGGAGTAAAGCTAAGAACAATATGGTATCTCTAATCTTACATCTATCATGCAAGGATGGGCTTGATAAAGGACAGAAAGAGTAAGGACCTAACAGAAGCAGAAGAGATTAGAAAGAGGTGTCAAGAATGCACAGAAGAACTATACTAAAAATTTCTAAATGATTGGGATAACCGTGATGGTGTGGTCACTTACCTAGAGCCAGACATCCTGGCGTGTGAAGTCAACTGAGCCTTAGGAAGCATTACTGCAAACAAAGCTTGTGGAGATGATGGAATTCCAGTTGAGCTATTTCAAATCCTAAGAGATGATGCTGTTAAAGTGCTGCACTCAATATGCCAGCCAATTTGGAAAACTCAACAGTAGCCACAGGACTGGAAAAGGTCAGTTTTCATTTCAATCCTAAAGAAGGGCAGTGCCAAAGAATGTTCAGACTACAAGACAATTGTGCTTATTACACATGCTAGCAAGGTTTTGCTCAAAATCCTTCAAGGTAGTTTTCAGCAGTATCTGAACCAAGAACAAGCAGGATTTAGAAAAGGCAAAGGAACCAGAGATCAAATTGTCAACATCTGTCAGATCATGCAGAGAGCAAGGGAGTTCCAGGAAAACATTTATTTCTGCTTCATTGACTACACTAAAGCCTTTGTGTGGATCACCACAAACTGTAGAAAATTCTTAAAGAGATGGCAATACCAGACCACCTTACCTATCTTGGCCTTCCCTTGATAACTCAGCTGGTAAAGAATCTGCCTGCAATGCAGGAGACCTTGGTTTGATTCCTGGGTCAGGAAGATCTGCTGGAGAAGGGNATTTCTGCTTCATTGACTACACTAAAGCCTTTGTGTGGATCACCACAAACTGTAGAAAATTCTTAAAGAGATGGCAATACCAGACCACCTTACCTATCTTGGCCTTCCCTTGATAACTCAGCTGGTAAAGAATCTGCCTGCAATGCAGGAGACCTTGGTTTGATTCCTGGGTCAGGAAGATCTGCTGGAGAAGGGATAGGCTAACCACTCCAGTATTCTTGGGCTTCCCTTGTAGCTCAGCTGGTAAAGAGTCTGCCTGCAATGTGGGAGACCTGGGTTTGATCCCTGCTTTGGAAAGATCCCCTGGAGAAGGGAAAGTATATCTACTCCAGTATTTTGGCCTGGAAAATTCCATGGACTGTATAGTCAATGGGGTTGCAAAGACTCAGATATGACTAACTTTCACTTTCACTTTACCTGTCTCTTGAGAAACCTGTATGCAGCCAAAAAGCAACAATTAGAACCTTACATGAAACAACTGACTAGTTTAAAATTGGGGAAAGTGTATGACAAGGCAATATATTGTCATCCTGTTTATTTAGCTTCTATGCAGAGTATATCATATGAAATGCTGGGCTGGATGACTGTATGCAGCCAAAAAGCAACAATTAGAACCTTACATGAAACAACTGACTAGTTTAAAATTGGGGAAAGTGTATGACAAGGCAATATATTGTCATCCTGTTTATTTAGCTTCTATGCAGAGTATATCATATGAAATGCTGGGCTGGATGACTCACAAGCTGGAATCAAGATTGCCAGGAGAAATATCAACAACCTCAGATATGCAGATGATACTACTCTAATGGCAACAAGTGAAGAGAAACTAAAGAGTCTCTTAAGGAGGCAGGCTCATCAAGAAAGAAAAGAGTGAAAAAGCTGGGTTAAAATTCAACATTCAAAAAGCAAAGATCATGGCATCAGGCCCCATCATTTCATGGCAAATAGAAGGGGAAAATTAGAAGCAGTGGCAGATTTTCTTTTCCTGAGCTTCAAGATCACTGTGGTCATGAAATTAAAAGATATTTGTTCCTTGGAAGGAAAGCCATGGCAAATCCAGACAGTGTATTTAAAAGCAAAGATACCAATTTGCTGACCAGGGTCTCTCCAAAGCTATGGTTTTTCTAGTAATCATGCATGGATGTGAAAGTTGAACCATTAAAAAAGGCTGAGAGCCAAAAAATTGATGTTTTTGAACTGTAGTGTTGTAGAAGACCCTTGAGAGTCCCTTGGACTGCAAGATCAAATGAACCAATCTTAAAAGAACTCAACCCTGAATATGCATTGGAAGGACTGAGGCTGAAGCTGAAGCTCCAATACTTTGGACACCTGATATGAGGAGTTGATTCATTGAAACAGACCCTGATGTTGGGAAAGATAGAAGGCAAGAGGAGAAGGGGATGACAGAGGCCGAGATGGTTGGATGGCATCACCGATTGAATGGACATAAGTTTGAGCAAGCTCAGGGAGATCGTGAAGAACAGGGAATCCTGGCATGCTGCAGTCCATTGGGTTGCAAGAGTCAGACAAGACTGAGTGACTGAACAATGACTGATAATTTCTGTCAATGTTGTTGTTAATATCTACAAAATTTGCATGGTTTTCACTCTTTTACTTCCAAAGTTTGAAGTAAGAACATTTTTATAGTGGACATTTTCTAATGATTTTAATAAAAATACAATGGATCTTATGGAACATTGACAAAGAAGGGAGCGTATGACTGAAACATCAGGGAGAAAGAGGACCATTGTGAAGCTATCGGTAAAGATACAATATGGGAGGGTGGAAATTATAGGCTGCTAGGGGGTTAGATATATGGTTTAATAAATTTTATTGTTTGTGTAGCACTGTACAGTGTGTGCACCACGTCCAAGAAGCAGGGGCTGCGCAGGCACTGGAAGGCCGAGGGTATCCACTCCACATTCAAGGTCAGGAGGGGCGGCCATGAAGAGATGGCCCTCATCCAAAGTAAGGAGCAGTGGCTGTGCTTTGCTGGAGCAGCCGTGAAGACATACCCCAAGTCCAAGGTAAGAGAAACCCAAGTAATATGGTAGGTGTTGTGAGAAGGCATCAGAGGGCCCTCTGAAACCACAATCACAGAAAACTAGCCAATTTGATCACACAGACCAGTCTTGTCTAATTCAGTGAAATTAAGCCATGCCGTGTGGGGCCACCCAAGATGGGCGGGTCATGGTGGAGAGGTCTGATAGAATGTGGTCCACTGGAAAAGGGAATGGCAAACCACTTCAGTATTCTTGCCTTGCGAAACCCATGAACAGTATGAAAAGGCAAAAAGATAGGATACAGAAAGAGGAACTCCCCAGGTAGGTAGATTCCCAATATGCTACAGGAGATCAGTGGAAAAATAACTCCAGAAAGAATGAAGGAATGGAGCCAAAGCAAAAATAATACCCAGTTGTGGATGTGACTGGTGACAGAAGTAAGGTCCAATGTTGTAAAGAGCAATATTGCAGAGGAACCTGGAATGTCAGGTCCATGAATCAAGGCAAATTGGAGGTGGCCAAACAGGAGATGGCAAGAGTGAATGTCGACATTCTAGGAATCAGCGAAATAAAATGAACTGGAATGAGTGAATTTAACTCAAATGACCATTATATCTACTACTGCGGGCAAGAATCCCTTAGAAGAAATGGAATAGCCATCACAGTCAAAAAAGGGTCCAAAATGCAGTATGTGGATGCAGTCTCAAAAATGACAGAATGATCTCTGTTCGTTTCCAAGGCAAACCATTCAATATCACAGTTATCCAAGTCTATGCCCCAACCAGTAATGCTGAAGAAGCTGAAGTTGAACGGTTTTATGAAGACCTACAAGACCTTGTAGAACTAACACCCAAAAAAGATGTCCTTTTCATTATAGGGGACTGGAATGCTAAAGTAGGAAGTCAAGAAACACCTGGAGTAACAGGCAAATTTGGCCTTGGAATNGAAGAAGCTGAAACTGAAGCATTCTATGAAGACCTACAAGACCTTTTAGAACTAACACCCAAAAAAGATGTCCTTTTCATTATAGGGGACTGGAATGCAAAAGTAGGAAGTCAAGAAACACCTGGAGTAACAGGCAAATTTGGCCTTGGAATACAGAATGAAGCAGAGCAAAGGCTAATAGAGTTCTGCCAAGAGAACGCACTGGTCATAGCAAACACCCTTTTCCAAAAATACAAGAGAAGACTGTACACATGGACATCACTAGATGGTCAACACCAAAATCACACTGATTATATTCTTTGCAGCCAAAGATGGAGAAGCTGTATACAGTCAGCAGAAACAAGACTGGGAGCTGACTGGCTCAGATCATGAACTCCTTATTGCCAAATTTGGACTTAAAGAAGAAAGTAAGGAAAACCACTAGACCATTCAGGTATGACACCTAAATCAAATCCCTTATGATTATACAGTGGAAGTGAGAAATAGATTTAAGGGCCTAGATCTGATAGACAGAGTTCCTGATGAACTATGGAATGAGGTTCGTGACATTGTACAGGAGACAGGGATCAAGACCATCCCCATGGAAAAGAAATGCAAAAAAGCAAAATGGCT
>SJYX01004257.1:191822-232668 GCA_006410675.1 Oreotragus oreotragus | reverse complement strand
GTGGTATATATACACAATGGAGTATTACTCAGCCATTAAAAAGAATACATTTGAATCAGTTCTAATAAGATGGATGAAACTGGAACCAATTATACAGAGTGAAGTAAGCCAGAAAGAAAAACACCAATACAGTATACTAACACATATATATGGAATTTAGAAAGATGGTAATGAGGACTCTGTATGCAAGACAGCAAAAGAGACACAGATGTGCAGAGCAGACTTTTGGACTCTGAGGGAGAGGGAGAGGGAGAGGGAGAGAGAGAGGGTGGGATGATTTGGGAGAATAGCATTGAAATATGTATACTATCATGTAAGAAATGAATCGCCAGTCTATGTTCAATGCAGGATGCAGGATGCTTGGGGCTGGTGTATGGGGATGATCCGGAGGGATGATGTAAGGTGGGAGGTGGAAGGGGGGTTCATGTTTGGGAGTTCGTGTACACCCGTGGCAGATTCATGTCAATGTATGCCAAAACAAATAGAGTACTGTAAAGTAAAATAAAGTAAAATGGAAAAAAAAATTTTTTTTTAAATTAAGAAACTATTTTGGACACATTTCAGCCATTTTTTTAAAACTTTGAACTCAACAGTAGATGAGGTGGTATGGAATAAGGGATTATGGGGTTGTGGGCAGGAGATCTTGTTTCTACTATTAGTTTTCTCACTGCTTAGCCATATGAATTGCCAGAAATCATTTCTTTTCTGGGATGTAAAACCTGTAAAATGAGGTGACTGGAATGAATGAGATAATATCCCCCACCACTCAAAAAGTACCTTGAATTCAATATAATTTTTATAATGTATCATAATCTTCCAAAATATTGAAACAGCTTTATATGGGCAATTTATAAATCTCTACTCAAGCTTCATATAAAAAGTATTCCGGGGCTTTGTTTAGGAGAAACATTACCTATTAAAATTTGGAATGCAAAATATTATGAGAATTACTTAGAGCTGGTTCTGACAAAAATAGCAATCACAGTTGGATCATTTGGAAGTTTTTTTATAGCTTAAGCCCTTGCATATCTGACTGTAGGAAAATCAGAGCAGCTCTTTCAGTTTTTGGTATTGAAATGGGAGTCAGAGACCCCAGTCTTGTGCTTGTATCCTACAATAAATCTCTAGGTGGACAAGCCCCAAGGAATGCTGGGAGCCTCTTGAATGTCCTTCAGACACCTGCACCATCAGCCACCAACTTATTAAAAAACAAGTTTATGTGAAAATGCTCATTTGCTTTCTGTGTCTAAAAAAAGCAACACAAAAAACATTTGGGACGTATCTTCAAATCTATTTGTAAGTATATGTGCAGTGATGAAAAGAAGGCAGGTTGAATTGCCTGATTTCTTTAATGTAATGTAGATTTTGAAATGACTTTGTCATAACCTTATAGTATAAATGAAGGTATTAGTGAGGATACAGTTTATTTACATGGCTTTTAAAAATCTATCCTATTTGGGATTTTTTTGGCTTTCAAAAAATTTTCTGTTTGTTTATGCTAAGAATGTATTTTACTGAGGGGAGAATTTGCTGTTTTGGAGTGTTTTGGGATTTTGTTTCTTTCCATTTAGTCTAAGGTACATTTATCTGTTAAAATATGCATAACTTAATAGTGAGTGGTAATTTCCCTCAATACTTCTTTGTAAGAGAATCAAATAGATGCCAGCAATGTACAACATTGGAAAAAAAAATCTGCTTATTCGTCCTTGTGACTTCTGGGAAAAAAACCTCTTTGGAGAGAATAAGATGATCCACTTAAAATACTTAGAATACTTAAATATATGTTGACTTAAATATCTTAATTCTGTTTTTCTCAGAATAGTGATTACTTAATAAGTAAGTAGACAAATTATTGTTAAAATTGGACACAAATTCAGCAGGAATATATATAATGTATTGCATTAAATGAAATGATTAATAGTAAATAAACATATTGGAACTATTCAAATATCCAATACATTGGTAACTCAGAAGTAAACTAATGGGGAATAGGAATCTTAGGCATATCAGAGTAAATTAAGACATAACAATAATTATATATAATAACTGTATACATAAGATATATTTACTTATTGCATCACTTTTCCATTCCTCATTCTTTCTTAAGGGAAATATTTACACATCTTTCTAGCCATAATATACTGGATGCAAAAGACTCATTTGTTTTAAATCAAAGTATAGTCTATGCATAATATTATATAAGTAATGTATAAAATATAGTGATTCACAGTTTTTAAAAGTTATACTTCATTTGTAGATATTATAAAATATTGGCTATGATCCACATGTTGTATAATATATATTTGTAACTTTTCAATATATAATAGTTTCTATTTCTTAACCCCATCCCTATAATGCTGTTCTCCACTTTCTTCTTCCCAATGGTAACCACCAGTTTGTTCTCTGTATTTGTGAGTCTGCTTCTTTTTTGTTATATTAGTTTGTTGTATTTTTTAGAGTCCACATATAAGTGATATCATACAATATTCATCTTTCTCTATTTGACTTATTTTGCTTAGCATAATGCCCTCCAAGTCTATCTATGTTGCTGCAAAAGGCAAAAACTTAATATTTTTCATGATAGAGTAGTATTCCATTGTGTGTGTGGTATGTGTGTGTGTATCAAATTCATCTTCTTTATTCATTCATCTGTTCATGGACACTTAGGTTGCTTCCATAACTTTTAAATTGTAAATAATGCCACTACGAACATTGGGATGCATGTATCTTTTCAAGTTAGCATTTTTGGTTTTTTTGGACATATGCCCAGGAGAGGAATTGCTGGAGCATATGGTAGTTCTATTTTTAGTTTTTTGAGGAATCTCCATACTGTTTTCCACAGTGGTTGCCTCAATTTAAATCACACCAACAGTGTATAATGGTTCCATTTTCTCTGAATTCTCATCAACACTTATTATTTGTGTTCTTTTGGATGATAACCATTCTTAAATGCGTGAGATCATTGTGGTTTTGATTTGCATTTCTCTAATGATTAGCAATGTTGAGCATCTTTTCATGTGTCTATTGATTATCTGCATTTCCTCTTGGCAAAATGTCTTAGTTTTTTGTTTTTTTGTTTTTTGTTTTTTTTTTTAATCATGAAAGTATATTGGATTGCCAAAAACTTTTTCTGTGTCTATTGAGATGTGGTTTGGGGACTTGATTCTGTTAATATAGTATGTTACCTTAATTTTCACATGTGAAAACCAACCTTGTATTTCTTGGATAAATCTGACTTGCTCATGGTGTATAATCATTTTCAAATATTGCTCTGTGAGGTTTAAAATATTTTGCTAGCAACTTTTGCTTGTATAGCCATGAGAGTTAGTGGTCTGTGGTTTTATAAGACAAGTAAGCTTTGTCTTATTTTGGATTTAGGATAATACTAGCCTTACTGAATGAGTTGGGATGTAATTTATCCTCATATGTTTGGGAAAAGTTTGTGAAGGATAATATTACTTATCATTAAAAGTTAGACAAAATTCATCAGGGAAGTCATCTGTACTTGAATTTTTTCTTTGTGGGGAGGTTTTTATTTTTAATTCAATCTATTTCCTTTTTATAGCTCTATTTGCATTTTATTTTATTTTTTTGGAACCAGTGTGAATATTTCTAATCTGCTTTAACCCCCCTCTAGTAATTTTTAAGTTTTGCAGCTATTGTTCTTTTCATCTGCAGAATTTTATTTAGTTCTTTTTAACGTTTCTATTTATTTCTATACTCTATTTTTGAGTGCACAAATCAGGTTTCACCAGAAAATCAGAACCATATCTATACTATAATATAAATACGGTAGGATATATCTATATTCATCTACATCTCTATGTATTTAATGTTTCTATCATTCATCTATCTATGTATCTATCATCTATCAGTCTAAAGAAATTTATTAGGAGAAATTGCCTTGCTTGATTTTGGGGGCTTGCTAGGTACATCTGAAATCCATAACGCAGCCCATCAGGAAGTTCAGCCTTCAACACTTGGGCTTAAGTTGAAGGTAATATTCACAGGCAAATTTCCTTCTTCAAGAAAGCTTCAGTTCTGCTCTTCATTGAGGCTTTTAAATTGGATAAATCATTCCTACTCAGATAACCTAAAATAATGTCCCTTACATAAAGCTTACTTATTATGGTGTTTAATGTCTACAAAATACATTTACTGTGTTGCTTTCAAATTGTGATGCTGGAGAAGACTCTTGAGCATCCCTTGGACTGCAAGGACATCAAATCAGTCAATTCTAAAGGTTCTTTTTAACGTTTCTATTTATTTCTATACTCTATTTTTGAGTGCACAAATCAGGTTTCACCAGAAAATCAGAACCATATCTATACTATAATATAAATACGGTAGGATATATCTATATTCATCTACATCTCTATGTATTTAATGTTTCTATCATTCATCTATCTATGTATCTATCATCTATCAGTCTAAAGAAATTTATTAGGAGAAATTGCCTTGCTTGATTTTGGGGGCTTGCTAGGTACATCTGAAATCCATAACGCAGCCCATCAGGAAGTTCAGCCTTCAACACTTGGGCTTAAGTTGAAGGTAATATTCACAGGCAAATTTCCTTCTTCAAGAAAGCTTCAGTTCTGCTCTTCATTGAGGCTTTTAAATTGGATAAATCATTCCTACTCAGATAACCTAAAATAATGTCCCTTACATAAAGCTTACTGATTATGGTGTTTAATGTCTACAAAATACATTTACTGTGTTGCTTTCAAATTGTGATGCTGGAGAAGACTCTTGAGCATCCCTTGGACTGCAAGGACATCAAATCAGTCAATTCTAAAGGATATAAATCCTGAATATTCATTGGAAGCACTGATGATGAAGCTAAAGCTCCAATACTTTGGATATCTGATGTGAAGAGTTGACTCATTGGAAAAGAACCTGATGCTAGGGAATATGGAAGGTGGGAGGAGAATGGGACGACAGAGGATGAGATGGTTGGATGGCATCAACAACTCAGTGGACATGAATTTGAGCAAACTCTGGAAGATAGTGAAGGACAGGGAATCCTGGCATGCTGCAGTCCATGGGATCCCAAAGAGTTAGACAAGACTTAGTGACTGAACAAAGACAAGTCTGTTCAGGATGCTATAGCTAAATTTAACAGCATTTTGAAAATATGCTATATAGCGAAGTCATAAAAACAGTCATTAAATGATGGTATTAGCCCAAGTGCTGGCATTTATTTTGAATCATCAATAACTTTAGAATAAAAAAGATAATGAAAAACACAGAATACCACAGACACTGTAGCTTATAAACAGCAGAAATTATTTTTGACACATTTGAAGACAGTTCAGGATTATCACATCAGCAGATTTCATGTTGTGGCTGGTGAGGACCTACTTCCTGGTTCAGAACTGGTGCCTTTTGGCTGTGTCTTCACATGGTAAAGGAGTGAGGGAACTCTTTGAGATATTTGCAAATAGTTTTTCAAATCTTTCACTTGCCTTTTTCTTCTCTTAACAACCATTTTGGAAGAAAAATTTTTATTGCCGTGAAGTACAAGTTATTGATTTTTTCTTTTATATTTCAGGTCTTTGCATTATATTTAAGAAATCTTTGCCAAAAATAGGTTCCCAAAGATAATGCCTTACACTTTCTCCCAGAAATTTTATGTTGGATATTTTATATCTCTAGCTATGATGTATTCTGAGTAAATGTTTGTATATGGTGTGATGTATGGATTAAAGTTATTTATTATTGCTACTATTATTTTTTTGCATATGGATAACTAGGGTTTTTTTTTTAGTGTTTTTGTTGAGAAGACTATCCCTTCTCCACTGAATTATCTTTAGGAAACTGTCAAAATCAACTGACCATTTTCTGTGGGTCAATTTCTGGACTCCATATTCTTCTGTTTTGATTTATGTGTATATCTTAATGACAATACCAAACCATCTTGGTTACCATACCTTTATAATAAATCTGTAAATCAGATAGTATTAGTTGTCCAATTTTGGACTTCTTTTTTAAAGTTTTAATGAGTATTCTAGGCTTTTGAATTTTCATTTAACTTTTAGAATTAGCTTGTTCATTTAATTTGAAAAAAAACTGCTGAGATTTTCATTGATATTGCACTGATTCTGTAGATAATTTTGGGGAAGAATTAAATCATAACAATATCGAGTCTTTCAACCCATACATATAATATGCATCTCAGCTATTCAAATTTTCATTAATTTTCATTTCTTTGTATCCTTTGTCAAGTTTATTCCTATGTATTTCATATTTTTAGTGTTATTAGTTTCTAACTTTCACCATAGAAATATCATGGATTATTGTATATGGATCTTGTATTCCACAATATTGCCAAACTCACTAGCAAAATTTTTTGTAGATTTTAAGATTTTTCTACCTAGGTAATATGGCTGCCACTTAATAAACAGTGTTACCTCTTCCTTTTCATTATGGATTAATTTTATTTATTTTTCTTCCCTTATTGCATTGACTAGAAACACTAATACAATATTGAAAAGAAGTGGTCTGCATTAATTACCTTTTCCTTATTTTAGAAGGAAAGCATTTGATCATTTTCATATTAGTTTTAGCTTTTTAAATAAATCTCTTTTATCAGATGGGGAAGTCCTTTTCTGATTCTATTACAAGGAGTGGATATTGGGTTTTGTCAAGTGCTTTTTCTGCATCTATGGAGATGATCATATGTTTTGTTCTTTCCTGGTATATTGATTGTTGAATAACATTGATTATTTTTCTAATGTTAATCCAACATTACATAAAATTCACTTGGTCATGGTTTATTATATATTTTGCATATTTTTAAATTTATTTGAAAATTGGTTAATTATTTTTTGAATTTATTCTCATAAAGGACATTGGTCTGCAGTTTTCTTTTCTTGTCTGGTTTTTGTATTGAGGTAATGTTGGACTTATATAATGAGAAATGATTTTTTTTCCCCTGTAAATTTTCTGGAGGAGTTTGTGTAAAATTTGTATTACTCATTGTTTGGATACTTGTCAGAATTTCCATGAGAAGTCTTTTGCTCAGAAATTTTCTTTGTATGAAAGTTTTATATAAAACTACCATTGCTTTTTATAGATATAATGCTGTTCAGGTTATCTATTTATTTTTGTGTGAGCTTTTATTTTTAATTTCAGACTTGTAATTTACATTACTAGAAGTTAGATTTATTTTATATATTTCATATGTCTACTTAACATGTTCAGCCTTTCTTCTTGTGACTTGAACACATGGAATATAGTTGCAACAGACGTTCTAATGTTCTTGTCTAATCATTTGATCACATGTGCCATTTTCTGGTCTGTTTTTGTTGAATGGTTTTTATCTTCATTACAGGTCCTATTTCCCTGATTACCTAAATTCCTGGTAAATTTTTATTTGATGCCAGACAATATAGTTTTTTTTTTTTTTTGATGCTGCATTTTGTCCCCTAAAATTATTCTCAAAACTAAATCTGAGTTGCTTTAAATTTACTTGGAAGCAATTTGATTCTTTTGAGGCTTGTTTGTAAGCTTCATTAGACAGGACCAGACAAGCTATCAATCTAGGACTGATTTTTGTCCAATGCAGAGGCAATGCCCTCTGAGGACACTACCTGATGCCATCTGAAACACAAGGTATTTCACTCTGAGTTGTAGGAATAGGAAATGTTTCATGTCCTGTGAGAGCTACAAGAACTGTTCCTTCTGCTCTTTTCTGGTGAGTCTTTCTCCAGCCTCAGATAATATTCTCATATTCATGCACTGATCAGTGCTCAGATAAGGAGTTGAAGAGACCCTCTACTTATCTCTACAGTCTTCTCTTTGTGCATTTTTTCTCTTGTATTTTGCCTTCAGAATTCTCACTGCTTTCTGTCTTTAGATTCTCAGCTCTCTCTTAGCTTAGGGAAGCCACTGAGTTCCACTTACATTCTCTCTCTCTGTGATGCAGCCTGAAATCTCCCATCCAGGAAGTAAGGTTTCATTTTGTTTCCTCTCTTGCTGGACCTTATCTCCAACACGTGAAAACCATTGCTTCATATATATTATCCAGTGTTTTTAGTGGTTTCTGCCAGGAAGATAACTTAATTCCCTGTTACTCCATCTTAGCTAGATGTTTCCTAAGATATTATTTTACTATTTAGCTTTTTATTATGAGAATAATATTTTCTTATAAAAATTTCAACCAAAATAGACATGTATACAGAAAAATTAGACTTCTCACCATGCTGCCCATCCTGTATTCTCCCAAATTCAACTGCACCCATGATCTTTAGAGGAGAAAAAAATAAAATGAAGTCGCTCAGTCATGTCTGACTCCTTGGAACCCCATGGATTGTAGCCTACCAGGCTCAGCCATCCATGAGATTTTCCAGGCAAGAGTACTGGAGTGGATTGCCATTTCCTTCTCCAGGGGATTTTCCCGACCCAAGGATGGAACCTGGGTCTCCCGCACTGTAGGCAAACACTTTACCGTCTGAGCCAGCAGGGAAGTTTCTAGAGGAAACAGTTTTTAATTGGTATGTTCATATATAGAAAGTTTTATATTTATTTAAGTATATACATGCACGTATCATATATATGTAGGATACACATATATGTAAATGTTATATATATATAAATATTTTAATCAAAATGAGATGCTAAATATTATTTAGTAAGTTACTTTTCTTGTTCTGTATCTTTGATTCACTCTACGATATGCCATATCAGTTAAGTTATTTACAGTCACTCAGTCCTGTCTGACTCTTTGCAACCCCACAGAATGCAGCATACCAGGTTTCCCTGTTCATCAAAAACTCCTAGAGGTTGCTCAAACTCATGTCCATTGAGTCAGTGATACCATCCAACCATCTCATCCTCTGTCATCCCCTTCTCCTCCAGCTTTCAATCTTTCCCAGCATCAGGGTCTTTTCAAATGAGTCTCTTCTTTGCATCAGGTGGCCAAAGTGTTGGAGATTCAGCTGCAGGAACAGTCTTTCCAATGAATATTCAGGACTGATTTCTTTTAATATTGACGGGTTTGATCTCCTTGAAGTCCAAGGGACTCTTAAGTCTTCTCCAACACCACAGTTCAAAATCATCAATTTTTTGATGTTAAGCTTTCTTTATGGTCCAAATTTCACATGCGTACATGACTACTGGGAAAACCATAGCTTTGACTAGACAGACTTTTGTTGGCAAAGTAACGTCTCTGCTTTTTATTATGCTGTCTAGGTTTGTCATAGCTTTTCTTCCAAGGATCAAGAGTCTTAATTTCATGGCTGCAGTCACCATCTGCAGTGATTTTGGAGCCCAAGAAAAGAAAGTCTTTTATTGTCTTCGTTGTTTCCCCATCTATTTGCCATGAAGTGATGGGACCATATGCCATGATTTTCATTCTTTGAATGTTGAGTTTTAAGCCAGCTTCTTCACTCTTCTTTTTCACTTTCATCAAGAGGTTCTTCAATTCCTATTCACTTTCTGCCATAAGGGTGGTGTCATCTGCATATATGAAATTATTGATATTTCTCCAGGCAGTCTGGATTCCAGCTTGTGCTTCCTCCAGCCCAGCATTTCTCATGATGTACTCTGCATAGAAATCTATACAGCCTTTATGTACTCCTTTCCCAATTTGGAAGTAGTCCATTGTTTCATATCCAGTTCTAACTGGTGTTTCTTGACCTGCGTACAGATTTCTCAGGAGGCAGGTAAGGTGGTCTGCTCTTGAAGAATGTTCCACAGTTTCTTGTGATCCATACAAAGGCTTTGATGTAGTCAATAAAGTAGAAGTAGATGTTTTTCCGGAACTCTCTTGCTTTTTCTATGATCCAGCTGATGTTGGCAAATTGATCTCTGATTCCTCTGCCTTTTCTAAATCCAGCTTGAGCATCTGGAAATTCTCAGTTCATGTACTGTTGAAACCTCGCTTGGAGAATTTTGAGCATTTCTTTGCTAGCATGTGAGATGAGTGCAATTGTGCAGTAGTTTGGACATTCTTTGACGTTGCCTTTCTTCAGGACTGGAATGAAAACTGACCTTTTCCAGTTCTGTGGCTACTACTGAGTTTTTCAGTTTTGCTGACATATTGAGTACACTTTCACAGCATCATCTTTTGAATTTGAAATAGACATATAAGTTCAGTTCAGCTCAGTCTCTCAGTCATGTCCGACTCTTTGTGATTCCATGAATTGCAGCACACCAGGCCTCCCTGTGCATCACTGACTCCCAGAGTTCACTCAGACTCATGTACATCGAGTCGGTGATGCCATCCAGCCATCTCATCCTCTGTCGTCCCCTTCTCCTCCTGCCCCCAATCCCTCCCAGCAACAGAGTCTTTTCCAATGAGTCAACTCTTCACATGAGGTGGCCAAAGTAGTGGAGTTTCATAGGCCCATCTAATTATTTTAATTTTCTCAAGCAGTTTAACAGACATTTGTTGTTGTTTTTCAGTTGTTTTAGTCATGTCTGACTCTTTGCAACCTTATGGACTGTAGCCCACCAGGCTCCTCTGTCCATGGAATTCTATAGGCTAGGATACTGGAATGGGTTGCCACACCCTCCTTCAGGAGATTTTCCCAATCCAGGGATCCATTCTGAGTCTTCTGTCTCCTGCATTGACAGGAAGGTTCTTTACCACTAGCAGCATCTGGGAAGCCTCATATCTATAGTAAAATTTCCTGAAAGTATAATGTGCATATTAAAGTTTGGCAGGAATTGCCAAAATATCCTGCAAACTAATTGTACTTTATATACTCCTAACCAACAATGTGAGAGCATTTCTTACTCTTACGCCAGTTTCTTTTTTTTTTTTTTTTTTTGTCAGTCAGATGGAAGCAAATTACCCTTTTGTTTTAATTTATATTTACCTCTTGAATAGTGAAGCTGAATATCTGTTTTTATGCAATCAAGCAATTCAGCAAATTGCTTATTTATGTCCACCATTCCTTTCTTCCTTCCTCCCTCTCCTTCTTTCTTTTTCTTTGATTCAATACTTTTATAGATTATGCTCCATTTAAACCTATTACAAAGAGATAGCTATATTTCCTTGGGTTATGCAGTATGACCTTGTTGATTATCTATTTTGTACAAAGTATTTTGTATCTCTTAATCTCATACCCCTATCTTTGTTCACTGTCTTTTCCAATTGGATTGTTTGGTTTTCTTTTTGATTTATATGTTAGCTTTATATTTTCTGTTATACACATTGCAATTATTTTCTCCCAGTGTCTTTTTTATGTTTTAACTTTGTATACTATTTGCCATAGAAGTAGTGATCGAAAAAGTGTTTTCTCAGAAAGAATAGACTCTTTCTCTTTTTCTCTCTAAGATTCTCCCTCCTCCATCACCAGCGAGGCCAAACAATACAATGGTTAAGTGGGTTTGAAAAAGAGAACAAGTGTCTCTGACATTCAGTAGCTCTGCCTTAGTGTTTCTACAAGCTTGTCTGGAACTCATAGCTTGGTATTCTCTTGTTCAACATAAACACATTCACAGAACATCATCATATAAAGTCCCTCTGTGACCATGACGGACTAGGCAAAAAACAAGTCCACTCCGTAATCACATCTGAATGTACACCAAGATGAACACTGTGTAAATTATAAAAAATGATCACATATTTCTCTATCCTGGCTAATGCTACTGTTGTTTATTTACCTGTTACAGCTTTACCTTTGTTTTAGACTGGCCTCCCAAAGCCTGGGTGCTAAATTGCTTCAGGCGTGTGCAACTCTGTGCATCCCTATGTACTCTAACCTACCAGGCTCTTCTGTCTGTGGAGTTTTCCAGGCAAGAATACTGGAGTAAGTAGCCATTCCCTTCGCCAGAGAATCTTTCCAACCTAGGGATCAAACCTGGGTCTCCTGCACTGCAGGTAGATTCTTCACCATCTGACCACCAGGGAGGAAAGATTGAGGGCAGGAGGAGAAGGAGGTGAGAGAAGATGAGATCATTGGATGGCATCACCAACTCAATGGACATGAGTTTGAGAAAACTCCAAGAGATAGTGAAGGGCAGAGGAACCTGGCGCGATATAGTCTATGGTGTTGCAAAAAGTCTACATAACTGAGTGACTGAACAACAACAACAACCTCACTTCTTAAGAGCATCTGATTCAGAACAAAACTGCTTCTTTGACACTTTCCCCCAATCATCATCTATAAACCCAAATCCTCTAACAATCCCTTCTGTTATCTTCTTACTGAGTTGTTCCATGGTTCCTATAGTGTGTGTTGCCTCTCACTGCAATGAATTGTAAATCCTAGTTGTTTAACTATGGTGTGTTCTTATCGATCTTCGGCTAGAGGACTTTGAAAGAATAATATGAACTTGTAGCTCATAGTCAAACTGTTTTATTTTTTAATAGAAAAGGTCATATCCAGTCCCACGAAATCCTTTACTACTTTATTGCATTACCATATGTGTGTCATACAAAATCTGACTTTTGAGAGATACTTTGTACTTTAGGATAAATAGTATTGGGGAGTCAGTATACTATGTTTGAAAATGCACTGCATTTGATGTGAGGAAATTTGAATTTGGAACATAATAGCAAGATTGTTTTGAAGGAATGCGTTAATCTTTCCAAGCTTTGATTTCATCATCTATAGATGGAGATAATAACTCTTGTCTTACATGCTAGTAAAGTAATGTTCATAGTTCTCCAAGTGAGGCTTCAACAGTATGTGAACTGAGAACTTCCAGATGTTCAAGCTGGGTTTAGAAAAGGCAGAGGAACCAGAGATAAAATTGTCAACATCTGTTGGATCATCAAAAAGGCAATAGAGTTCCAGAAAAAAGACATCTACTTCTGCTTTATTGACTACATCAATGCCTTTGACTGTGTGGACCACAAGAAACTGGAACGTTCTTCAAAAGATGGGAATACCAGACCACCTACCTGCCTCCTGAGAAATCTGTATACAGATCAAGAAGCAACAGCTAGAACTAGACATGGAACAACAGTCTGGTTCTAAATTGGAAAAGGAGTACATCAAGGCTGTATGTTGTCACCCTGCTTATTTTACTTCTGTGCAGAGTACATCATGTGAAATGCCAGGCTGGATGAAGCACAAGCTTGAATCAAGGTTGCTGGAAGAAATATCAATAATCTCAGACATGCAGATGACACCACCCTTATGGAAGAAAGTGAAGAGGACTTGAAGAGCCTCTTGATGAAAGTGGAAGAGGAGAGTGAAAAAGCTGGCTTAAAACTCAACATTCAAAGAATGAAAATCATGTCATCTGACTCTATCACTTCATGGCAAATAGATGGGGAAAAAAAGAAAATAGTGTGAGACTTCCTTTCGTTGGGCTACAAAATCACTGCAGATGGACACTCTAGCCATGAAATTAAAAGACGCTTGCTCCTTGGAAGAAAAGTTATGACAAACCTAGACAGCATATTGAAAAGCAAAGACATTGCTTTGCTGACAAAACTTCGTCTAGTCAAATTTGTGTTTTTTCCAGTAATCATGAATGGTTGTGAGTGTTGGACTATAAAGAAAGCTGAGCGCCAAAGAATTGATGATTTTGAATTGTGGTGTTGGAGAAGACTCTTGAGAGTCCCTTGGACTACAAGGGGATCAAAACAGTCAATCCTAAAATAAATCAACCCTGAATATTCATTGGAAGTACTGAACTGAAGCTGAAGCTCCAACATTTTGGCCACCTGATGTGAGGCATTGACTCATTGGAAAAGACCCTGATGCTGGGAAAGATTGAAGGCAGGAGGAGAAGGGGATGACAGAGGATGAGCTGGTTGGATGATATCACTGAATCAATGGACATGAGTTTGAGTAAACTCTGGGAGTTTGTGATGGACAAGAAAGCCTGGCATGCTGCATTTCATGGGGTTGCAAATAGTTGGACATGACTGAGTGAATGAACTGAACAGAACTGATCTTACAAAGTTGTTGTGAATATCAATGATATAATGTATATGGAGCCTTTTGTAAACTACCAACCTGCTCTGTAAATTTGAAAGTCTTAAAAAAAATAATTTTAGAGCTTGAAAGGAACTGGTTGAACGCACACTCCCTTTCATCACCTCATTCTATTCAAGGGGGACAAAAACAGAAGAATTGGTGTGTCTTAGATCCTAAAGTGACTTAGGGGGTTGATTCAAGATTAGATTTCAGGTGGCGATCCTAAGATGGCAAAGGAATAGGACGGGGAGACCACTTTCTCCCTCACAAATTCATTGAACATTTGAACACTGAGAAAATTCCACAAAATAACTTTTGAATGCTGGCAGAGGACATCAGGCACCCAGAAAGGCAGCCCATTGTCTCCAAAAGGAGGTAAGAAAAAATACAAAAGATAGAAAGAGAGACAAAAGAGGATTCATGTTGATGTATGGCAAAAGCAATACAATATTGTAAAATAATTAGTCTCCAATTAAAATAAATGAATTAAAAAGAGAGAGAGAGACAAAAGAGGGAGGGACGGAGATCCGTCCCAGGAAGGGAGTCTTAAAGAAGAGAGAAGTTTCCAGATACCAAGAAACACTCTCATCGGTGAGTCTGTGGTGATCCTTGGAACCTCAGAGGGCAACATAACTGGAAAGAAAAATAAATAAATTATTAAAACCCAAGGATTACATGCCTAAAGGCAACTCCTAGTGGAGAAACAGCACAGACGCTCGCATCTGCCACTAGTAAGCAGGACAAGGAGGCGAGGGCTGCATTGTTTAGGGTAAGGACTGGGCCTGAATGCCCCCAAGGGCAATCTGAGGGAACTAACTAGAGATAGCAAACCAAACTGTGGGATAGCTATCCCACAAAAAGCCCTAACTGAAGATACCGCCAGGCCCATTCACAGAACAAAGGACTGAGCAGAGCTAGCCTGCTGCAGGCTGGTCATCCCCTGCCAGAGACAAGCAGGCAAGGGCAGCCAGAGTCAGAAGGGGGCAATCAAGGCCCCAGAGAGACATCCTCTACCAAACCTCAAGTAGGCTTCATTGCTAACCAAGACTCCTTGTGATTCTGGACGGTTGACATCCACCGGGAGGGTTGCAGCCAGAGATCAGTTCCCCACAAGAGATGTATGGCACACCTGAGAAGGTGTGCCAGTTGTATACCCAGAAAACCAAGTGACAAGGATAAGGGAGGCAGTAAATCACAGCCCCAACTGAGGGTGACTGTGCTTACCAAGCACCTGGTCACCTGAGCTGTTCAGACCAGGGAAGAGCACAAAACGCAGGCCCAATCAAATCTGTGCCTTTGTGGAGTAACCAAAAACCTGAACCTGAGTGGCTTAGACCTGGGAAGTGCCCTCAACCCAGGGCCCACCTCAGACAGTTCCTGGCAGACCAACNAGCACCTGGTCACCTGAGCTGTTCAGACCAGGGAAGAGCACAAAACGCAGGCCCAATCAAATCTGTGCCTTTGTGGAGTAACCAAAAACCTGAACCTGAGTGGCTTAGACCTGGGAAGTGCCCTCAACCCAGGGCCCACCTCAGACAGTTCCTGGCAGACCAACCTAGAGCTTGAGCAGTGTAGACCAGGAAAGCACACAAGCTGTGAGCAGGTGCAAACCCAGTGTGGCCAAGACACTGGGAACACTCCCCACAGATGCCAGTGGTATTTGTTTGCAGTGTTCCTCTCTCCTCACAGCATGACTGAACAAGTGAGCCTTAAAAAAAAGTGACCACCACTGCCCCCTTGTGTCAGGGTGGAAATTAGACACTGAGAGGCTAGCACACAGAAGAAGCTAAAATAAACAGAAGGAACCACTTTGGAAGTGACAGGTGCAATAGAATAAAACTCTGCAGTTACCACCAACTAAATAGGAAGGGACCTATAGATCTTGAGAAGTGTAAGCCAGATCAAGAAACTATCTGAAAATGAATTGAACCTACACTGCCCACAACATCATCAGAGAAAGTCCTAGATATATTTTTTACTATTATCATTTTTTAAATTAATTTTTTAAAACTTTTAAATCTTTTATTACTCCTTTAATTTTCATTTTTATAGCCTACTATTACTTTGCAAAAAAGACTCAATTTTTAAAGCAAACTTCATATATATATATATATTTATAACTTTTGCTACTTTGTTTTTTTCTTTAATATTGTGTTTTTGAGAATCTAACCTGTACTCTAGATTTTTAAACTTTACTTTTGGTATTTGTTATCAATTTTGTACATTTAAGAATCCAATCTTCAGTACTCATTTTTACTTGGGAGCGAGATTACTGGCTGGATTGCTCTCTCCTCCTTTGGACTCTTCTTTTTCTCCACCAGCTCATCTCTATCTCCTCCCTCACCCTTCTCTTCTCTACTCAGCTCTGTGAATCTCTTTGCTTGTTCTGGGCTGTGGAGAACACATAGGGAACTGATTACTGGCTAGATCAGTCTTTCTTCTTTTGATTCCCCTTTTATCCTCCTGGCCACTTCTGTCTCCTTCCTCCCTCTTCTTTTCTCTGTGTAACTCCGTGAACATCTCTGAGGGATCCAGACTGTGGAAAGCACATAAGGAAGTGATTGCCAGCTAGCTTGCTCTTTCCCCTTTTGATTACCCCTCTTCTCCTCCTGGTCACCTCTATCTCCCTCCTCCAACTTCTCTTCTCAGTGTAACTCTGTGTACCTCTTCGGGTGTCCCTCTCTGTGGAGAAACTTTTCATCATTAACCTAGATGTTTTACCATCGGTACTGTATAGATGGAGAAGTCTTGAGGCTACTGTAAGAATAAGACAGAAAACCAGAGGCAGGAGGCTTAAGTCCAAATCCTGAGAACGCCAGAGAACTCCTCACTCCATGGAACATTAATTGATAGGTGCTAATCAAACACCTCCATGCATACACTGAAACCAAGCACCACCCAAATGCCAACAAGTTCCAGAGAAAGACATACCATGGAAATTCTCCAGCAACACAGGAACATAGCCCTGAGCTTCAATATACAAGCTGTCCAAAGTCACACCAAACTGACATCTCAAAACTCATTACTGGACATTTCATTGCACTCCAGAAAGAAGAAATCCAGCTCCACCCACCAGAATACACAAGCTTCCCTAACCAGGAAACCTTGACAAGCCAGCCATCCAACCCCACCTACAGCAAGGAACCGCCACAATAAAGAGGAACCACAAACTGCCAGAATACAGAAAGGCCACTCCAAAAACAGCAATATAAACAAGATGAAAAAGCAGAGAAATACCCAGCTGGTAAAGGAACAGGATAAATGCCCACCAAAACCAAACCAAAGAGGAAGAGATAGGGAATCTACCTGATAAAGAATTCTGAATAATGATAGTGGAAATAATCCAAAATCTTGAAAACAAAATGGAGTTACAGATAAATAGCCTGGAGACAAGGATTCAGAAGATGCAAGAAATGTTTAACAAGGACCTAGAAGAAATAAAAAAGAGTCAATATATAATGAATAATGCAATAAATGAGATAAAAAAAAAACTCTGGAGGGAACCAAAAGTAAAGTAACTGAAAAAGAAGATAAAATTAGTGAGGTAGAAGATAGAATGGTAAAAATAAATGAAACAGAGAGGAAAAAAGAAAAAATAATTAAAAGAAATGAGGACAAACTCAGAGATCTCTGGGACAGTGTTAAATTTCCCAACATTTCAATCATAGGAGTGCCAGAAGAAGACAAAAAGAAATGTCATGAGAAAATACTTGAGGAGATAATAGTTGAAAATTTCCCTAAAATGAGTCACCCAAGTCCAAGAAACCCAGAGATCCCAAACAGGATAAACCTAAGGTGAAACACCCCAGCACACATGTCAATCAAATTAAAAAAAAATCAAACACAAAGAACAAATATTAAAAGCAGTAAGGGAAAAACAACAAATAACACACAAGAGGATTCCCATAAGGATAAAAGCTGATCTTTCAATAGAAACTCTTCAGGCCAGAAGGGAATGGCAAGACATACTTAAAGTGATGAAAGAAAATAATCTACAGCCCAGATTACTGTACCCAGCAAGGATCTCATTCAAATATAAAGGAGAAATCAAAAGCTTTACAGACAAGCAAAAGCTGAGAGAATTCAGCACCACCAAACCAGCTCTCCAACAAATGCTAAAGAATCTTCTCTAGACAGGAAACACAGAAAGGGTGTATAAACTTGAACCCAAAACAATAAAGTAAATGGCAATGGGATCATACTTATCAATAATTACCTTAAACATAAATTGAGGTTGAATGCCCCAATCAAAAGACAAAGACTGGCTGAATGGATACAAAAACAAGACCCCTATATATGTTGTCTACAAGAGACCCACCTCAAAACAAGGGACACATACAGACTGAAAGTGAAGGGCTGGAAAAAGATATTCCATGCAAATAGAGACAAAAAGAAAGCAGGAGTAGCAATACTCACATTAGATAAAATAGACTTTAAAACAAAGGCTGTGAAAGAGACAAAGGACATTACATAATGATCAACGGATCAATCCAAGAAGAAGATATAACAATTATAAATATATATACATCAAACATAGGAACACCACTATATGTAAGACAAATGTTAACAAGTATGAAAAGGGAAATTAATAATAACTCAATAATATTGGGATATTTTAATACCCCACTCACACCTATGGATCAACCAACTAAAGAAAAAACGAACAAGGAAACACAAACTTTAAATGATACAATAGACCAGTTAGACCTAATTGATATCTATAGGACATTTCACCCCAAAACAATGAATTTCACCTTTTTCTCAAGTGCTCACGGAACCTTCTCCAGGATAGATCACATCCTGGGACATAAATCTAACCTTGATAAATTCAAAAAAATCGAAATCATTCCAAGCATCTTTTCTGACCATAATGCATTAAGATTAGATCTCAATTACAGGAGAAAAACTATTAAAAATTCCAACATTTGGAGGCTGAACAATACGCTTCTGAATAAACAACAAATCACAGAAGAAATCAAAAAAGAAATCAAAATATGCATAGAAACGAATGAAAATGAAAACATGGCAACCCAAAATCTACAGGACACTGTAAAAACAGTGCTAAGGGGAAGGTTCATAGCAATACAGGCTTACCTCACAAAACAAGAAAAATGTCAAATAAATAACCTAACTCTACACCTAAAGCAACTAAAAAAGGAAGAAAGGAAGAACCCCAGGGTTAGCAGAAGGAAAGAAATCTTAAAAATTAGGGCAGAAATAAATGCAAAAGAAACAAAAGAGACCATAGCAAAAATCAACAAAGCCAAAAGCTGGTTTTTTGAAAAGATAAATAAAATTTTAACTCTACACCTAAAGCAACTAGAAAAGGAAGAAATGGAGAACCCCAGAGTTAGTAGAAGGAAAGAAATCTTAAAAATTAGGGCAGAAATAAATGCAAAAGAAACAAAAGAGACCATAGCAAAAATCAACAAAGCCAAAAGCTGGTTTTTTGAAAAGATAAATAAAATTGACAAACCATTAGCCAAACTCATCAAGAAACAAAGGGAGAAAAATCAAATCAATAAAATTAGAAGTGAAAATGGAGAGGTCATAACAGACAACAAAGAAATACAAAGGATCATAAGAGACTACTATTAGCAATTATATGCCAATACAATGGACAACATGGAAGAAATGGACAAATTCTTAGAAAAATACAACTTTCCAAAACTGAACCAGGAAGAAATAGAAAATCTTAACAGACCCATCACAAGCACGGAAATTGAAACTGTAATCAGAAATCTTCCAGCAAACAAAAGCCCAGGTCCAGACGGCTTCACAGCTGAATTCTACCAAAAATTTCGAGAAGAGCTAACACCTATCCTACTCAAACTCTTCCAGAAAATTGCAGAGGAAGGTAAACTTCCAAACTCATTCTATGAGGCCACCATCACCCTAATACCAAAACCTGACAAAGATGCCACAAAAAAAGAAAACTACAGGCCAATATCACTGATGAACATAGATGCAAAAATCCTTAACAAAATTCTAGCAATCAGAATCCAACAACGTATTAAAAAGATCATGCATCCTGACCAAGTGGGCTATATCCCAGGGATGCAAGGATTCTTCAATATCCACAAGTCAATCAACGTGATACACCACATTAACAAAATGAAAGATAAAAACCATATGATTATCTCAATAGATGCAGAGAAGGCCTTTGATAAAATTCAACATCCATTTATGATAAAAACTCTCCAGAAAGCAGGAATAGAAGGAACATACCTCAACATAATAAAAGCTATATATGACAAACCCACAGCAAACATTATCCTCAATGGTGAAAAATTGAAAGCATTTCCCCTAAAGTCAGGAACAAGACAAGGATGTCCACTTTCACCGCTACTATTCAACATAGTTCTGGAAGTTTTGGCCACAGCAATCAGAGCAGAAAAAGAAATAAAAGGAATCCAAATTGGAAAAGAAGAAGTAAAACTCTCACTGTTTGCAGATGACATGATCCTCTACATAGAAAACCCTAAAGACTCCACCAGAAAATTACTAGAGCTAATCAATGAATATAGTAAAGTTGCAGGATATAAAATCAACACACAGAAATCCCTTGCATTCCTATACACTAATAATGAGAAAGTAGAAAACGAAATTAAGGAAACAATTCCATTCACCATTGCAACGAAAAGAATAAAATACTTAGGAATATATCTACCTAAAGAAACTAAAGACTTATATATAGAAAACTATAAAACACTGATGAAAGAAATCAAAGAGGACACTAATAGATGGAGAAATATACCATGTTCATGGATTGGAAGAATCAATATAGTGAAAATGAATATATTACCCAAAGCAATCTACAGATTCAATGCAATCCCTATCAAGCTACCAGCGGTATTTTTCACAGAACTAGAACAAATAATTTCAAGATTTGTATGGAAATACAAAAAACCTCGAATAGCCAAAGCAATTTTGAGAAAGAAGAATGGAACTGGAGGAATCAACTTACCTGACTTCAGGCTCTACTACAAAGCCACAGTCATCAAGACAGTGTGGTACTGGCACAAAGACAGAAATATAGATCAATGGAACAAAATAGAAAGCCCAGAGATAAATCCACACACATATGGACACCTTATCTTTGACAAAGGAGGCAAGAATATACAATGGAGTAAAGACAATCTCTTTAACAAGTGGTGCTGGGAAAACTGGTCAACCACTTGTAAAAGAATGAAACTAGATCACTTTCTAACACCACACACAAAAATAAACTCAAAATGGATTAAAGATCTAAATGTAAGACCAGAAACTATAAAACTCCTAGAGGAGAACATAGGCAAAACACTCTCCGACATAAATCACAGCAGGATCCTCAATGATCCGCCTCCCAGAATACTGGAAATAAAAGCAAATATAAACAAATGGGATCTAATTAAAATTAAAAGCTTCTGCACAACAAAGGAAACTATAAGCAAGGTGAAAAGACAACCCTCTGAATGGGAGAAAATAATAGCAAATGAAGCAACTGACAAACAACTAATCTCAAAAATATACAAGCAACTTATACAGCTCAATTCCAGAAAAATAAACGACCCAATCAAAAAATGGGCCAAAGAACTAAATAGACATTTCTCCAAAGAAGACATACGGATGGCTAACAAACACATGAAAAGATGCTCAACGTCACTCATTATCAGAGAAATGCAAATCAAGACCACAATGAGATACCACTTCACACCAGTCAGAATGGCTGCGATCCAAAAGTCTGCAAGCAATAAATGCTGGAGAGGGTGTGGAGAAAAGGGAACCCTCTTACACTGTTGGTGGGAATGCAAACTAGTACAGCCACTATGGAGAACAGTGTGGAGATTCCTTAAGAAATTGCAAATAGAACTGCCTTATGACCCAGCAATCCCACTGCTGGGCATACACACCGAGGAAACCAGAATAGAAAGAGACACATGTACCCCAATGTTCATCGCAGCACTGTTTATAATAGCCAGGACATGGAAACAACCTAGATGTCCATCAGCAGATGAATGGATAAGAAAGCTGTGGTACATATACACAATGGAGTATTTCTCAGCCATTAAAAAGAATACATTTGAATCAGTTCTAATGAGGTGGATGAACCTGGAGCCTATTATACAGAGTGAAGTAAGCCAGAAAGAAAAACACCAATACAGTATACTAACACATATATATGGTATTTAGAATGATGGTAACGTAACCCTGTATGCAAGCCAGCAAAAAAGACACAGATGTATAGAACAGTCTTTTGGACTCTGTGGGAGAGGGCCGGGTTGGGATGGTTTGGATATTATCATATGTGAAATGGATCGCCAGTCCAGGTTTGATGCACGATACAGAGTGCTCATGGCTGGTGCACCGGGATGACCCAGAGGGATGGGATGGGGAAGGAGATGGGTTCAGAATGGGGAACACATGTACATCCATGGTGGATTCATGTCAATGTATGGCAAAACCAATACAGCATTGTAAAGTAATTAGCTTCCAAAAACAAAAAATAATAAATAAATAGAAACAACAACAACAACAACAACAACACAGCAATTGTGACCTAAAAATAAAGAAGAAGAAAAAGGTGCTGACAGAGAATGAGACGGTGAGATATTTAGGTAGCATCACCAACTCAATCGACATGAATTGGAGCAAACCTCAGGAGATGGTGAAGGACAGGGAAGCCTGGCATGCTGCAGTCCATGGGATCACAGCATTGGATAGGACTTAGTGACTTAACAACAACAACAAAGCAGAGATAGAAGTTGATTACTGGTTGCCTGGTGCTGTGAGGTAGGTGGGAACATTGGGGAAGTGACAGTTAAGGGATGTGAGGTTTCTTTTTGATGTGATGAAATGTTCTAAAATTGATTTTGGTCATGATTGCACAACTGTGTGAATATATAAAAGCCACTGAATAATACACTTTAAATCAGTGAATTATAGTTAATTACATTTCAATAAAGCTATTAAAATAGGAAACAATATTAAATTTCAGATCTTGTGATCCTTAGTCTAGCATCCTTTCTATTGCATCAGATATCTTTTCTCCTTACTCTTTCTTTATTTTCTTTGCTGTAATAAAAGTCATTCTATTAAATGATCTTTGGTAGATCACACTATCTTTCAGAAATCAAGCTCTCTGAATCCCCAAATTATCTGCAACATTAAAGATTTCTTGAGATTACAGTTAAGCCACAGAAATGTATTTGAAAAATAATTACCAAACACTTTATATCCAAATGATTCTTGTGGAATTACTATTTTCTTTTCTTTTTTTCTTTCTTTCTTGTTTTGATATGTTGACCATCTTCTTCTATATAAGATTTAGAGTCTTATTTGATAGTGCTTTCACTTGGTTATAATTGGGTGCTATACAATTATGTTTGCTCTGGCCTGCAAAACAGAGTTTAAAAAAGAAAGAAAAAAAGATAATCTTGGAACCTGAGGAAAGTATTCTCTTCACTGATTACAAATTGCTGTCTATTTGCTGGTCAGCTTTTTGTTCTGGTTACTTATTCTTTCTAACATGCTTGGCTGCACAAATCACAAAACAGAGGGATGAAAAAGATCTTTTGAAATCTGTATTTGCTATGTTGCAAGCTCAGTAGTCATATGGAACAATAAAGCCCAAGGCCTTAAGTACAAACCAGAATTTTGTTGTCCTGCTTTCCCCTTTAGCATTTTGAGTATGTGTCTTTTTAATCATTGATGTAATGGAGTGCTCACTGGGAAAAAGAGATTGTATGTGTGTGTGTGTGTGTGTGTGTGTGTGTGTACCAAAATTATAAGAAGCAATATATTATGCTATAGGCAAAGATGGTTATATAGGCATTGCAAATAATTAGGAATTTCTTGTGAACTTTCTAAACACTTCCTAGGAACTGATTATGCAAATATATATATTATATGTTTTCATCGTATTAGAAAGAATATTTACTATAGCCTTACCCAAAGGATTTGGACTATGGGAAACTGACATCAAGGCAGATGAAAAATGAGACAAATAAACAAATGAACCTTTTCATTCCCTTCCTCACTCACTTTTCACACATTTTGGAGACTTATTGTGTGCCTGTCTCTGTTCTCACCAGGAGAATACAGAGTAAGTAAAACACAGGTCTGCCCTTATGGAGCTATAGCAAAGCTTCTTAATGAAACAAGAGGAAGAAGACACAAAGGGAGGAGACTAAGTGCTCTCTTGGTAGTGATCGCTCTAGAACTTCTCTTAGCTGTGTTGGTGAGGCATCTGCTATACAGTCTATTTTGCAGACTGAGCTTCTTCAGTTGTGCACTTCTTTGGCTGAAGGCCTCACAGAACTTAAATATTAGTGTAGAAACATTTTTAGGAAGACATTTCTGCTTTCTAGGTTCACATATGACATCCCTGAATCAAATATAAATGACAAGTTTTTTTTTTTTTGGCTGCTGATATTAACACAGGCATTGGTAACAGATTATTCTGAAAAATGATTATAACTAATATAATCTTTGTTTCCTCACAAATTTGATAAAATGCATTACTAAAATATCAGAAAATGCAGACTCCTGTGAGAGGAAAAAATTTACAAAACCAAATAAATTTTATTGATAAGGAAATTGAATCTCAAATAGTTAAATGATATCTCTAGGCTCACCAGCTACTAAGTGCCAGAGCTACAAATAATAACTCATTTAATCCTTCCAATAACCTTTTGATTTAGTTACTATCATTATTCCTCTTTTACAAGAAAGGTAACTGAAGTCCAGAAAAGACAATTTACTTGCCCAGGGCCATGTGCCTAATAAGTGTCAGAGCCAGGATTTGACCTGGAAGTTTGACTTGGGAGTCCATTTTTAACTCTCTTCTACCCTGCTTCTCCAGGAATAGCTGTAGTCAGTTTCTAGGCTTTCCTTCCCTCAACCTCTTCCCATTTATGCCCACTTCCCCCACCTCCCTGTTTTATAATGTAGTGCTAAATACACATATGTACAAATGCACACACACATCATAACACATTTTACACATAAGAATGTGTATATATGTGTGTATACCTATATCTTCTTTAATTTTTAGTGTGTCTGCTTCTTCCCATTTATGCCCACTTCCCCCACCTCCCTGTTTTATAATGTAGTGCTAAATACACATATGTACAAATGCACACACACATCATAACACATTTTACACATAAGAATGTGTATATATGTGTGTATACCTATATCTTCTTTAATTTTTAGTGTGTCTGCAGAATTATGATTGATAAATGACTTAGCTCAGAGAGCAGAGATTGATTCTGTTTTATCGTCAGCCAAAAGGGAAAAAAAAAAAAAAAAAAGAAGCTTCCTTTAGGCAGTCTAAGCATAAGGCAAGATGAACAAGGTGCTAATTAGCTCTAGTTCTATCAACCTGCTGTCCTTTATTGGGGGCCCGAGAAGGAAACAGGTTAGGTTGTGCATAACAATATGGTCCACTGGCCTGATTACAAGGCTCCAAGGGGGCTTTTGCAGTGTGAGCATATGGACGTTTTGCAATATTTACAGGGGGAAATGTATACTGATTGGCAAATAGGTTGCAAATAGTTTCATGTTGGAAGCCTCTTTAATTTCTACCCATAAGTATTGTTGCTTACCATTCTTTCAGATTTCTTTTTAATTCAAAAAGAATAATTTTTTCAATTATAACCTGACCAATGATTTTTCTAGAGGAAAATATGAAAAATACCATTAGAAACATAATTTAATGGAAAGAATGTTCGTCTTAGAGTAACGAATCATGAGGGTGAGTCCCATTTCTTCCCTGTGTATTCATTACCCCTTCCTTATACGTGGGTTTCCCTTGTGGCTCAGCTGGTAAAGAGTCTACCTGCAATGCAGGAGACCTGGGTTCGATCCCTGGGTTAGGAAGATCCCCTGGAGAAGGAAAAGGATACCCACTCCAGTATTCTGGCCTGGAGAGTTCCTGGATCTCAAAGAGTCGGACATGACTGTGTTATTTTCACTTTCATACCTGGAAAAAGTTAACCCTTCAGGCACCCTGGTTTCACTTTAAAGTGAGTGATGTTAAGCATCTTTTCATGTGTTTGTTAGCCAACTATATGTCTTCTTCGGAGAAATGTCTATTTAGTTCTTTGGCCCATTTTTTGATTGGGTCGTTTATTTTTCTGGAATTGAGCTGCAGGAGTTGCTTGTATATTTTTGAGATTAGTTGTTTGTCAGTTGCTTCATTTGCTATTATTTTCTCCCATTCAGAAGGCTGTCTTTTCACCTTGCTTATAGTTTCCTCTGTTGTGCAGAAGCTTTTACTTTTAATTAGATCCCATTTGTTTATTTTTGCTTTTATTTCCAGTATTCTGGGCGGTGGGTCATAGAGGATCCTGCTGTGATTTATGTCGGAGAGTGTTTTGTCTATGTTCTCCACTCATTATCAGAAAAATGCAAATCAAAACCACAATGAGGTACCATTTCACACCAGTCAGAATGGCTGGAATCCAAAAGTCTACAAGCAATAAATGCTGGACAAGGTGTGGAGAAAAGGGAACCCTCTTACACTGTTGGTGGGAATGCAAAGTAGTACAGCCACTTTGGAGAACAGTGTGGAGATTCCTTAAAAAATTGCAAATAGAACTGCCTTATGACCCAGCAATCCCACTGCTGGGCATACCCACCGAGGAAACCAGAATAGAAAGAGACACGTGTACCCCAATGTTCATCGCAGAACTGTTTATAATAGCCAGGACATGGAAACAACCTAGATGTCCATCAGCAGACAAATGGATAAGAAAGCTGTGGTACAGATACACAATGGAGTATTACTCGGGCATTAAAAAGAATACATTTGAATCAGTTCTAATGAGGTGGATGAACCTAGAGCCTATTATACAGAGTGAAGTAAGCCAGAAAGAAAAACACCAATACAGTATACTAACACATATATATGGAATTTAGAAAGATGTTAATGATAACCCTGTATGTGAGACAGCAAAAGAGACACAGATGTATAGAACAGTCTTTTGGACTCTGTAAGAGAGGGCGAGGGTGGGATGATTTGGGAGAATGGCATTGAAACATGTATAATATCATATAAGAAATGAATCGCCAATCTAGGTTCAGTGCAGGATATAGGATGCTTGGGGCTGGTGCACTGAGATGACCCAGAGAGATGGTATGGGGAGGGAGGTGGGAGGGTGGTTCAGGATTGGGAACACATGTACACCTGTAGCGGAGTCATGTTGATGTGTGGCAAAACCAATACAGTATTGTAAAGTAAAATAAAGTAAAATAAAAAAAAATAAAAACAAAAAAATAAAGTAATGCTCTCTAAAATTCCCTGGGGGTCCAGTGGTTAGGACTCTGCACTTTCACTGCTGGGGCCCCAGGTTCCATTCCTGATTGGGAAACTAAGATTCTGCTGTAGTATAAGGCCAAAAGAAAAAAAAAAAAGTAATGATTTCAAAACTCTATTAAGTCTCAGTACTGCCTGGAATTTTGGTTGTTTCTTAGCAAGCTAATTTTTTCACTCTCTGAAATTGTATTTGCATACCTTCTCTCTTGTTAAACTTTATATACTGCCCCCATTCACCCCCTTACTCCAAGTCCTATACCTGACTGAGAACATGGAAGCCATGGAGAGGAGCTGGCTCCATATTTTGACTGCAAAATCTCTACACCCCATGTTTTCATAGCTTCTGTCTTCTCTTGCAACCAAGGAAGTACCTCTGTTACTATCAAAGGGCAGTCCCTCCACAATTGCACACAGTCCCATTCTCTTTCATCTGCCTAATTGTTTTGCTCTTTCAGTTACACCCTCTTTGTCTTACAACATTAGTTTCTCTTTTATTGGATCATTTCTCTTAGTATACAAACATACAATAATATTCCACCTTCACATTACTTATCTGTCTATAATCCAATTTCTCTGTCATCCTCACTGTAATAAGGTATAAGAGCTCTGGATCCTTCACTGTTTCTTCTTCCCAAAATTCCTATATCTTCTTATCCTCCTCTAGACTTCATTGGTCCAATCTGCTGATCTTGCTTTTGACATTGACTTCCCCATTCCTAACTTAATGATCTCTTCACGGCTGCTCCAGCAAAGCACAGCCACTGCTCCTTACTTTGGACTAGGGGAATCTCCTTACTGCCACCATTCCTGACCTTCAAGGTGGGATAGCTTCTCTAGGCCCTCCTGCACCTGTGCAGCCACCGCTCCTTGGGTTGCTCCTCCTGGCTGTGGGCCCTGGCCTCGGGTGTGGGTGGCCCCTCAGGGTCGCCGCCCCTGGCCTCTGGCATGAGGTGGCTTCTCCTGGCCGCTCCTGACCTCGGACGTGGGGTGTCTCCTCCCGGCCGCCCCTGACTTCTGACGTGGGGTAGCTCCTCTTGGCCGTTCCTGCACCGTTGCAGGCTGGCACTCTAGGCCGCTGCCCCTGACCTCAGACATGGGGTAGCTCCTCCCGCAGCTGCCTGTGCACTCATCTCACATGCTAGTAAAGCAATGCTCAAAATTCTCCAAGCCAGACTTCAGCGATATGTGAACTGTGAACTCCCTGATGTTCAAGCTGGTTTTAGAAAAGGCACAGGAACCAGAGGTCAAATTGCCAACATCCGCTGGATCATGGAAAAAGCAAGAGAGTTCCTGAAAAACATCTATTTCTGCTTGATTTTCTATGCCAAAGCCTTTGACTGTGTGGATCACAATAAACTGTGGAAAATTCTGAAAAAGATGGGAATACCAGAACACGTAATCTGCCTCTTGAGAAATCTGTATGCAGGTCAGGAAGCAACAGTTAGAACTGGACATGGAACAACAGACTGGTTCCAAATAGGAAAAGGAGTATGTCAAGGCTGTATATTGTCACCCTGCTTATTTAACTTATATGCAGAGTACATCATGAGAAACGCTGGACTGGAAGAAACACAAGCTGGAATCAAGATTGCCGGGAGAAATATCAATAACCTCAGATATGCTGATGACACCACCCTTATGGCAGAAAGTGAGGAGGAGCTAAAAAGCCTCTTGATGAAAGTGAAGGAGGAGAGCGAAAAAGTTGGCTTAAAGCTCAACATTCAGAAAACGAAGATCATGGCATCCGGTCCCATCACTTCATGGGAAATAGATGGGGAAACAGTGGAAACAGTGTCAGACTTTATTTTTTTGGGCTCCAAAATCACTGCAGATGGTGACTGCAGCCATGAAATTAAAAGACGCTTACTCCTTGGAAGAAAAGTTATGACCAACCTGGATAGTATATTCAAAAGCAGAGACATTACTTTGCCGACTAAGGTCCGCCTAGTCAAGGCTATGGTTTTTCCTGTGGTCATGTATGGATGTGAAAGTTGGACTGTGAAGAAAGCTGAGCGCCGAAGAATCGATGCTTTTGAACTGTGGTGTTGGAGAAGACTCTTGAGAGTCCCTTGGACTGCAAGGAGATCCAACCAGTCCATTCTGAAGGAGATCAACCCTGGGATTTCTTTGGAAGGAATGATGCTAAAGCTGAAACTCCAGTACTTTGGCCACCTCATGTGAAGAGTTGACTCATTGGAAAAGACTCTGACGCTGGGAGGGAATGGGGGCAGGAGGATAAAGGGATGACCGAGGATGAGATGGCTGGATGGCATCACCAACTCAATGGACGTGAGTCTGAGTGAAGTCCGGGAGATGGTGATGAACAGGAAGGCCTGGCGTGCTGCGATTCATTGGGTCGCAAAGAGTCGGACACAACTGAGTGACTGAACTGAACTGAACTGAATGATCTACCATCATTCTTTATCTTATGTAGTTGGTCATTTCATCTTTGTTTTAAAATCTTTCCCCCCTGTCTTTTGTAATTTCACATTTGATCCAGTTTTCCTTCTACCTCACTGATTTCTCTTTCTTATGCTCCTTCTTTGGCTCCTACTTTACTGAACCTTGAAACCTTGGTCGAGGCTCTTCAATCTTTTTATACACTTATTAAATCCCACCTAATCCCTCTTTGATTCTTCCCTGGTGGCTCAGATGGTAAAGACTCAGCCTGCAATGCAGGAGACCTAGGTTTGATCCCTGGGTAAGACAGATCCCCTGAAGAAGGAAATGACAACCCACTCCAGTATTCTTGCTTGGAGAATTCCATGGACAGAGGAGCCTGATAGTCTTGGACAGTGCATGGGGTCGCAAAGAGTCAGACACAACTGAATGACAACACAATCCCTGCTTCCTAGGTTTTTCTTTTTTCCCCTATCCATTCACTGCTTTTATTTCTTTCATACAGAACATTTATCAAAAACTGATTGGATATAGTTTTTGAAGAAATTTAGTGGTGGATAAGATCACAAAGGCAGTTTTTGATCAGATTTTATAGACCTTATATACTCAGCTTTGCTGACTACTCTATCTTGTATTCAGCAAAGTGTCAAAGAGAATTTTTTAGAGGTTAAATTTATGAAAACAGGAACAGAATATGGGAGGCAAAGTGTATCAGTCATGAAGTTACAAATTTGAACATTGTAATATCTTGATATACGATGAGCAAGACCTGAATTAGATATTTTGTGAGCATGACAAGGTAACAGACAAAGAAGGACACTGAAAAAAGACTTGAAAACAGCTGATGGAGAAAAGAAGTGATTCCTCCTGATTCTCAGCCCACAGGGCTTAGAAGATAAGGTGTTGATATTGATAATGAGCGCATTTCTCTCTAGGGACTGACTGACTCCAAAACTGGAGTTAAATTTACTCTTTTGGCTACACTTAAATTGACATGATGATGTATGGAATGATTTCTTTTATGAAATCATCTCTTAAAAAGTTTTATTGTATTCAGACTATTTGTTCTGTTTGCTTTTTCTACTGTAAGTAAAGATCACTGTGTTCTTTTTCTTTGTTTTTGGCCAAAGACTGTTGCAAAACAATGAAATTATGACCTAGTTTTGTGGGCAGAAAGACAAAGGTCTAGAGGGAAAACTGATTTGGGCCAACAGATGTAGTTTCAGTCATGTTGGGTTTAAGGTGATGTCAAGATATCCCTGTGGAAATGTCAGTTGCAGAGATGGAGCTTGAGTTCAGGGAACACTTGAAATGGTGAGTGCAGTCTGGACAGTCATTCACCAGGCTGCAATGGCTCTGACACATAGCTAGGAGTAGGTTTGAGCCTGAAGATTACATTTCACAGCCAGCAGAGGAAGTAAAGCCAATCAAAAAGACAGATGAGATTCAGACATAAAGTTAGGGGGAAAATAAGAGAATGAATATCTAAGGAGACGTTTTGCAAAGCTTGGAATAGTTGAATATACTGAAGGCTGGAGAGAGCTGTCAAAGAAAATAAGGACTGAGGATTTTGCAATGAAAAGGTTGACCTTGGAGAGTATATTTTCAGTGGAGTGGTAGAAGTGGGAGTCTTATGGAAAAACAGTGAGTCAATAGTGAGGAAAAGAATCAGAAAAAGAAAGAAAAAAATAGATCTAGGTGGTGGTATTTTTAGGAAAAACTTTAAAAGATAGCTTTAATATGTTATGTTTTATTTTGTGGGAAAATTACACAGACCTATTGTAATGATTAAAAATATAAAAATGTACAAAACAGAAAGAAAAAACAGATNTCTTATGGAAAAACAGTGAGTCAATAGTGAGGAAAAGAATCAGAAAAAGAAAGAAAAAAATAGATCTAGGTGGTGGTATTTTTAGGAAAAACTTTAAAAGATAGCTTTAATATGTTATGTTTTATTTTGTGGGAAAATTACACAGACCTATTGTAATGATTAAAAATATAAAAATGTACAAAACAGAAAGAAAAAACAGATAAAAGCAACAATACAGAAAAAATAACCATTATTGTTTTGATACACATACTTGGAAACAATTATCTATGCTTATATTCTTAGGTTTTTTTTTTTTTTTTGGTGGGGGGGTTGCATTTTGTTTTAGTTCTCCATACCTCATCTGTATGGTTCAAATCTTAATACCAAACATTAGAAAGTGACTCCATTTGTTAAGCATATGGAGAAAAAGAAAAGATAGAAACAGTCTCAGTCACACTACTAATTCTTTCTCTCTACACACTGGCCCTTGAAGGAAACTCATGAATTGAAAATTCTTCCTAATGGGATTAATGTTATTTATTGTTAGTAAAAAGTCAATGTCTCACTCTGGAACACGGTTCAGTTGTATGGATCTCCATTACTAATCTTTCTTTTCTGTCTCGCAGTGATCAAGAGGAGTACTGTTTGGTTCATTCTAAGGTCATTGGTATATTTTCAACTGGAGGCTATAACTAGGGCTCAAAACATGTATACCAGTTCTTCCAAAGGGAAGCTGAATTATATTCATGTACTCAGAGTAGATCCATACCTGTCAATGGGCTCTTTCTTGAAGACCGCCACAACAGAAGTAGGGCTGTTGTGTCTTATTGGCTTATTCCCTCCTAAGAGGCAGAGCAGAGGGTGTCTAAAACTACTGATTTAGCTACTTTATCATTCTTAGGGAGACAAATATAACAAATTGGACACACTCATGGAAGGGTCTTGTGGACCAAGTACAATGGAATATCTTGATTCATGATATACAATCAACCAAATCATTGTTGCTGTCTAAACACTTGCTTTTGACTGTGGTATAAAGAAGGAAAAGATACATCTACAGAAAGAGAAACTCCTGTATAGGTTGGAACTTGTATCATAGTTTTCATTCCAATCCTTGAGGGTGAGATAATTACAGAATTTTAAGGAAGATTTTTGATGCCAAAGCATTTGACTGTGTGGATCACAATAAACAGTGCAAAAAAATGAAAGAGATGGGAATATCAAACCAGCTGACCTGCCTCTTGAGAAACCTGTATGCAGGTCAGGAAGCAACAGTTAGAACTGCACATGGAACAACAGACTGGTTCCAAATAGGAAAAGGAGTACATCAAGGCTGTATATTGTCNGAGGAGAAGGGGACGACCGAGGATGAGATGGCTGGATGGCATCACGGACTCGATGGACGTGAGTCTGAGTGAGCTCCGGGAGATGGTGATGGATAGGGAGGCCTGGCGTGCTGCGATTCATGGGGTCACAAAGAGTCGGACACGACTGAGCGACTGAACTGAACTGAATCCTTATATCATTTAGTAATGGCCCCAGAACAGAAAAGTAGTGATGCTGGCAATTCAGATAATCTCTTATAGTTCCTAATTTATGAATTAAATTTTGTCATAGGTGTTCATGTACAGGAAAGTAGGTAATATAAATAAAATTTAGTATCATCTGTAGTTTCAGGCATCCACTGGGAGTCCTGGAATGCATCCACCATAGATAAGGGGGGACCACTGTACATAGATTTTGCATCACTCAATGATTATCTGGTGATAAATTCCTAGAGTTGAAATTTTTAGGTTAAAGACTACCAATATGCTTTCTAGCTCAAGGAAATTATGGGCCAAATTGCCAATATACAATGGATCATAGAAAAAGCAAGGGAATTCCAAAAAAATGTGTACATCTGATTCATTGACTAGTCTAAAGCCTTTGACTGTGTGGATCACAACAAACTGCAAAATTCTCAGAGATGCAAATACCAGACCACCCTACCTATCTTCTGAGAAACCTGTATGCTGGTCAAGAAGCAACAATTAGAACTGAACACAGAACAATGAACTGGTTCAAAACTGGGAATGTCAAGGCTGTATATTGTCACCCTGCTTATTTAAATTCTATGCAGAGTACATCATGCAAATGCTGGGCTGGATGAAGCATAAGCTGGAATCAAGATTTCTGGGAGAAATATCAACCTCAGATATGTAGTACTCTAATGGCAGGAAGTGAAGAGGAACTAGCAGCTTTTTGATGAGGGTGAAAGAAGAGAGTAAAAAAAAAAACTGGCTTAAAACTCAACATTCAAAAAACTAAGATCATGACATCTTGTTCCATCACTTCATGGTGAATAGATGGAGAACAAGGAAACAGTGACAGATTTTATTTTCTTGGGCTCCAAAATAAGTAGGGAGGTGACTGCAGCCATCAAATTAAAAGACACTTGCTCCTTGGAAGGAAAATCACGACAAACCTAGTCAGCATGTTAAAAAGCAGAGACATCACTTTACTGACAAAGTTTCATCTAGTCAAATCTATGGTTTTACCCGTAGTCATGTATGAATGTGAGAGCTGGACCATGAAAAGAGGGCTGAGAATTGATATTTTCAAGTTGTTGTGGAGAAGACTCTTGAGAGTCCTTTGGACTGCAAAGAGATCAAACCAGTCATCCTAAGAGAAATCAACCCTGAATATTCATTGGAAGGACTGACACTGAAACTGAAGCTCCAATATTTTGGCCACCTGATGTGAGGAGTCCACTCACTGGAAAATACTTTGATGCCGGGAAAGACTGAGGAAAAGAGGAGAATAGGATGACAGAGGATAAGATGGTTCGATGGCATCACAGACTCGATGGACATGAAATTGACCAAACTCTGGTAGATAGTGAAGGACAGGGAAGCCTGACTTGCTGCAGTCGAATGGGGTCACAAAGAATTGGACATGACTTAGCAATTGAACAACAGTGATTTGTTGAGTGTGTAAAGAAGGAATTTTTTTAAAACTTCATTATTGACATAAAATAAGTTAATATAATTTTTGTAGTGCCATTTAGCAGTATGTAATGAGATGAAAGAATTATTTTAAAGTTGTACTGTGAAGTGTAATACATATGAAAAGGCATAAACATGTGTGTGTGACATTTAGCAAATGTTTGTATAGTGAGCAAGACTGTAATAACAGACTGGGGTCAAGAAACAAAATATGACTGTCTCTCTTGACCTTCCTCCTGTACTTTAAGCTGGTCACAACTCTGCCTCTCCCTCAACAGTATCATCATTCCATTATAGTGCTACACGTGTGTGTGTGTGTGCCTGCTAAGTCGCTAAGCTGTGTATGACTCTTTGCGACCCCATGGACCATAGCTGGCTAAGCTGATCTGTCCATGGGATTCTCCAGGCAAGAATGCTGGAGTGGGCTGCCATTTCCTTCTCCAGGGCATCTTCCTGACTGAAGGATCGAACCTGCACCTTTTGCTTGGCAGGCTTCACATGTAAAGCCCCACTACCTGCGTGTATGTACCTCTAAACAATATAGATCAAGGGTCATTACACTACAGCTCATAGGCCAAATCTGACTTGCAATTTTTTAAAAAATAGTTTTATTGGAACACAACCACACCTTCTATTATGTGCTGTATCTGGTGTTTTTCTTGTCACAAAGCCTGAATTGATTTGTTGGGACAGAGACCATGTGGCCTAGAAGATCAAAAATATTTACTAGAGAGTCCCTTGGACTGCAAGGAGATCCAACCAGTCCATTCTGAAAGGGATCAGCCCTGGGATTTCTTTGGAGGAAATGATGCTGAAGCTGAAACTCTAGTACTTTGGCCACCTCATGCGAAGAGTTGACTCATTGGAAAAGATTGTGATGCTGGGAGGGTTTGGGGGCAGGAGGAGAAGGGGATGACTGAGGATGAGATGGCTGGATGGCATCACTGACTCAATGGATGTGAGTCTGAGTAAACTCCGGGAGTTGGTGATCGACAGGGAGGCCTGGTGTGCTGCGATTCATGGGGTCGCAGAGTTGGACATGACTGAGCGACTGAACTGAACTGAATTGAATCCTAAATAGGAAAGGTTTTTCAATTCCTGACATAGTTTTCCTTTGCCTGTGTTTCAACTTTATATAAAGAGAAGTGTATACACTTTGTGACTTGCTTTTTTTCCGCTTAACATTCTATTTATCAGCTTCATTCATCAGAGACCATTGTTTTCTAAAACAATGTTTAGAGCACTGTTTTCTAAAAGCTTAAACATTTTATGGATCACTTGATAATTTTGGAAAAATTATGCACATTTTTAAAAAATATCAAGTGAACATAAAGCTCTAGTGTTAAATTTCTTGAGTTCCCTTAGAATTGCAATTAATACTAGCATACAATAGATTATGAATAATATATTAATTTTTAAAATTACCAAACATAAAATGTTAACATTTATTGAAAATGCATTTCTTAATGAGATGCATGGAATTTTTCTACCTCCCTCCATTCATTCTGTAAACATAGATGATTATTACTCATTGCCAGAATGAGAATTCATTATCAATTCTACCTTTTTTGTTTTTATGGATGAAAGTGTTAAAAAGACTTTGTTCTCGTAAATAATTATATAGAATGGTAGAGGTTTTTCTTTTATGGAAATTCCTCTTCATTAAAAAAATACTTTGTGAGTTATGTACTCAAAATTATTTACTTTATATGTAATATATTTAAAATTATATATTATATAATTATAAGACAACTATAAATCATTATTCAATTTTGTTAAAAACAAAGCATTAGAAATTAGTTGGCTTGCAAAAGGATTTGCTATTAGAGTTGTTCAGGGCTTAAAGCTCAACATTCAGAAAACTAAGATCATGGCATGCAGTCCCATCACTTCATGGCAAATAGATGGGGAAACAGTGGAAACACTGTCAGAGTTTAATTTTTGGGACTCCAAAATCACTGCAGATGGTGACTGCAGCCATGAAATTAAAAGACGCTTACTCCTTGGAAAGAAAGTTATGACCATATTCAAAAGCAGAGACATTACTTTGTCAACTAAGGTCCATCAAATCAAGGCTATGGTTTTTCTAGTGGTCATGTATGGATGTGAGAGTTGGATTGTGAAGAAGGCTGAGCACCGAAGAATTGATGCTTTTGAACTGTGGTGTTAGAAAAGACTCTTGAGAGTCCCTTGGACCGCAAGGAGATCCAACCAGTCCATTCTAAAGGTGATCAGTCTTGGGTTTTCTTAGGAAGGAATGATGCTAAAGCTGAAACTCTAGTACTTTGGCCACCTCATGCGAAGAGTTGACTCATTGGAAAAGACTCTGATGCTGGGAAGGATTGGGGGCAAGGGGAAAAGGGGATGACAGAGGATGAGATGGCTGGATGGCATCACGGACTCGATGGACGTGACTTTGAGTGAACTCTGGGAGTTGGTGATGGACAAATAGGCCTGGCGTGGTGTAATTCATGGGGTCCAAAGAGTTGGACATGACTGAGCGACTGAACTGAACTGAGGGCTACCAATAATGGATGGGTTATAGTGAAGAGTTCTGAAGTGGTCCCCTGGAGAAGGAAATGGCAACCCACTCCAGTATTCTTGCCAGGAGAACCCCAATGACAGTTCAACGTTTGTTGGATCATGGAGAAAACAAGGGAGTTCCAGGAAAATGTCTACTTCTGCTTCATTGACTGCATTAAAGCCTTTGACTATGTGGATCACAGCAAACTATGGAAAATTCTTAAAGAGATGGGAATACCAGACCACCTTACTTGTCTCCTGAGAAGCCTGTACGCTGGTCAAGACGCAACAGTTAGAACAGGACATGAAACAACGGACTGGTTCAAATTGGGAAAAGCATAGGACAAGACTGTATATTTTCACCCTTTTTTATTTAACTTATATGCCAGAGTATATTAGGGAAAATGATGGGCTGGATGAATCACAAGCTGGAATCAAGATTGCAGGAGAAAATATCAACAGCCTCAAGTATGCAGATACTAGTTTAATGGCAGAAAGTGAAGAGGAATTAAAGAGCCACTTGAAGTTGAAAGAGGAAGGAGAGTGAAAAAGCTGGCTTGAAACTTAACACTCAAAAAAACTAAGATCATACCATCCGGTTCCATCACTTCATGGCAAATAAAAGAGGAAAAAAGTGGAAACAGTGACAGATTTTGTTTTCTTGGACTCCAAAACCACTGCAGATGGTGACTGAAATCATACAATTAAAAGATGCTTGCTTCTTGGAAGGAAGGCTATGAAAAATCTAGACAGTGTATTAAAAAGCATAGTCATTAAATAATAATAATAATAATAATAAAAGAATAGCTATCACTTTGCTGACGAACGTCTGTATAGTCAAAGTTATGGTTTTTCCAGTAGTCATGTACAGATATGAGAGCTGGACCATAAAGAAGTCCAAGTACTGAAGAATTAATGCTTTTGAATTGTGGTGTTGGAGAACTCTTAGAGTCCCTTGGACTACAAGGAGATCAAACCAGTCAACACACCCCTAAAGGTAATCAACTCTGAATATTCATTGGAAGGACTGATGCTTAAGCTGAAGCTCCCGTACTTTGGTCACCTGTTCCAAAGAGCCGACACATTGGAAAAGACCCTGATACTGGGATAGACTGAGGGCAGGAGAAGTGAGTGACAGAGGATGAGGTGTTTCGATAGCATCACTGACTCGCTGGACCTGAGTCTGGGCAAACTCTCAGAGATCATGAAGGACAGAAGAGCCTGACATGCTACAGTGTGTGGGGTCGTAGAGATGGACACAGCTTAGTGGCTGAACAACAACATTAGAATTGCTCACTTTCTCAAGCTGATTATCAGTAGTTCTAATTATTTTTCTCTTGTCCTTGTGGTGATTTTTTCTTTTCTTTTGCTTTTCTTTTAAGCTTTTCATTGTTAAATAGAACATAAATACAGAAAGTGTACAAAAGGTGGTAGTATATGGTTTTCATCTCTACCACCCAGATATCAAGCAATAGAATATTGCCATTCAACACAGTACCCCTGGCATGTTCTCTGTCCCAGTTACCACTCCCTTTCTCCCTCAGACTGTAGTTTAAAAAATTTGAGACATCTGTCTGTCTTACAGGCAGCCTCTAAGTGACCAATAGAGAAATCAAGATCAAAGACACTTAGACTAGGAATACATGATGAAGCGAGGTCTTGAAGAAGGCAGGAGGGGCTACAATCAGATAAACTGTATCATTAAGAGATGTTAGTCATGGAAAAGAAGCATTTCTCTTCCTTTTAGTCAGAGAAGAAATAAAGGAGGAAAATTCATTCAACCAGTCATTTAACAAAGATTTATTAAGTCCCTACTAATTAGCAACACTCTAGAAAGCAATAGAGAGATTTTAAAGAGGAAAAGCTGTACATATGCTATGTTGCTAGGTAAGCCTCATCTCTTCAAGAATGAGTAGATGAGGTCATAGGTTCTGAGTGAGAGCTGTTTAAAGGAAAGCATACTTGGATGTTTGAGGCGTGTGAACAAGATTTCAAAAAGCTGTAGTGAGGAAAGCCCCAAGGAATCAACACATTTTCTTTGCAGGGCTCTGGAAAAAACCAAGTCTAGGATTTTGTATTGAAAGTTAAGCTTGGAAATCTCATATTATACATCACAGTGAATCTTATTGATCCCATTTTTAAAATTGCACCTGCCATGGAGTCATGCCATAACACACATACAAAATTAAAGCTCAAAAACCAATAAAACATAACAAGAGCTGAATGCTGGAAACCCAATTGCTCATTAAAAACCATTAGCCTTAAAATGTTAGCTTGCAGAAAACAATTTTCTTTCTCCAATGTCAGCTTTAAAGGTCAGCTAATTGGAAATATATAGAATTAGTTCAGGCAGGGAATTCAATAAAGCAGATCCTGCAGTGGAATTAGAAAGGCATCATCAGGCACATGCCCACAGAACAGAGCTCTCGTTAGGCGAGTGACTATTCTGCTATTTTGAGTTTGAAATAACTTAAGGTTTTTTTTTTTTTTTTTGGCATCTTGTGAAATATCCCATTTGATATAATATTTTAATGTGTCACTTTAAGAGTGCTTGTAAATACTAGGACACTTGAACACTTTGAAATAAAAATAGCCAAATAAGCTAGTCAGTGAGCTTTTTTTTTCCCCCTGCTGTCTTTCTTTCAGGAAGGAAGCTTTATCTTTTTTTTTATTTTTTACTTTCAGTTCTTTGAAAATTAATCTGTGTTTTGATTTTTGATTGATATAGAATGGAGTGTGATTACTGAGGTCTTAAAATTCAGGCTGAGAGAAAGCAGTAGAAACTGCTTTTATGTTCCGTGCTGGGCAGGGTGGTTGTAAATGCTCTGGGCTGTTTAAAGACTTGGGAGAAGAGGCAGAGCATTGTTTTAGTATCATAAGGCTTGGAGAACTGCAAAGGTGACTTGGGAAAAGTTTTATTTATAAGATCATTGAATAGAACATGAAAAATAAACTGTTTTGCTTCAAGTATGATAGTTTTTCATTACTATTAGCTGAATCAGAATTTGAATTGGAAGGGATTTTATGTCATCTGGTTCAGTGATTTCTTAATGCTGATTTTCCATACTAACACCAGGCTGGGATGGTATTTTCACCAATTCATGACACACTTTTAAATAAAATAAGAAAATAGTGTAGAGAAGTTTTCTATGAAGTGGCATTTCTTGTTTTTAATTCCAATATTATGATTTTTTCTACTTTTTGATCCTAAAATATTATTTCTTCTATGAGATGATGGATGTATAAGAAGGGATGTCTAAAATGTCCTTGGTTGATAAAACATTGATGGTTCCCCAACGTATTTTATGTTATTGTTTTTATTCAGTTACTAGGTGGTGTCCAATTCTTTGCAACCCCATGGACTGCAGCATGCTAAGGTCCTCTATCCTCCACTATCTCCTGGAGTTAGTGCAAATTCATGTCCATAGGTCCAATATATTTTATAAATTGTATTTAATTATGAAATATTGGGTTGACTGAAAGATTCCTTTGGGTTTTTCCGTAAGATGGTATAAAAACTTGAATAAACTTTTTGACCAACTCACTTACATTCTGGGAGCACTAAACTGACTTTTATTTTTTATTATTTTTTAAATTTAAATTTATTTATTTTAATGGAGGCTAATTACTTTACAATATTGTATTGGTTTTGCCATACATCAACATGAATCCACCATGGGTGTACACGTGTTCCCCATCCTGAACCCCCCTCCCACCTTCCTCCCCGTACCATCCTTCTGGGTCATCCCAGTGCACCAGCCCTAAGCATCTATAATCATCACACCCTCACCCTCTCCCACAGAGTCCAAAAGACTGTTCTATACATCTGTGTTTCTTTTGCTGTCTCACATACAGGGTTATTGTTACCATCTTTCTAAATTCCATATATATGTGTTAGTATACTGTATTGGTGTTTTTCTTTCTGGCTTACTTCACTCTGTATAAT